>CM033474.1:142053354-142350854 GCA_019447015.1 Hymenochirus boettgeri
TCGACACCAACTGTCTGTCATGTACAATGCTGTTTTAACACCTTACTCTGGGCGTTCCTATAACACCTCTTAGCCACTATCTAATCACACCCTTAACACCTGGCTGTGATATGCTAATTGGGATTTTCCAGGGTACATAATTGCCACAGATTCTTGTACAAGTCATTCTGAATTGAGAAAGCCAGTCGGATGACTAGCGAAACGTCTTCAAGAACTACATTTCAAGTCCAGTTGATCTAATTGAATACAACAGATATTCACATAAGTGGAAAATAAAGAAACTTCAAGCCAAAATCCTGTGTGCGGTGTTTTTTGTATATGGGCAGTAGTGACACAGCCAGGGCTGTTTTTAGGCATAGACTACCTAGGCAAAATGCTAGGGCACCTATGTTAAAGGAGAACTAAATCCATTTTTTTATACTCCAGAATCTGAAAACAACCCCCCTAAAAACACCAATAAGCTAAATAATGACTTCAGTAAATTGTATTAAAATAAATGTAAGCCTGTTAAGAACTGAATTAAGTATCTGTGTGTATGTGCAGTGTCAGACCACACCTCCTGACCTCAGTCACATGCTTCCTTGCTTTATCTGCCCCATAAAAGGATTGGCTAGAGATTATTGATGGGTGTGACCAACTGTAAGAATTTCTGCCATAGCTAAGGACTGAGCATGGGCAGAACATAATGGTCGTTGACCAGACTGTGTGACATTAGAATGCTGTGATGTTAAGCAAAAATCATATATTATTTAGGTAAATTTCCCAGCACCCATATCAAAATGAGAGGTAAGACACTGATTACTGGCTTTATATCAAGGTGTATATTAAATCTGTTAGCGTGACTCAAAAAAATAGCCCAGCGGCTCTCGTGAATGAGGTTGATTGTGTATGTGAATATATGCAAATCCAGTGATAAATACTGGGGAAAAACATACATACTGTGCATACACTTTCATAGGTACTTAAAGGTAAGAAGTTCAAAATGGCTATGCAAAAATGGACTTTGTTTTTTTATCCATTTTTAAAAAAATAATTCTATTTTTATGTGCCTTCTGGCAGGCCAAGAACCCAGGGAGCAGTGGAATGCCTGAGGCACGTTAAATACATTATGCAGTATGCTTCTCCAATCAGAAACCTGCTGCATAATTAGCCATCCATGCTGCTAATTTTCCTGGCTTTTCTGGCCTCTGGAGGCTTGGAGATTATCATCTCAGGCAAACATAGCGCAGGCTATTTGAAATTAACAGAAAAATATTTGGTTTGCATGTACTGTTAGAGAACTCACACAGGCCTCCCCTCCTTCCATCAGATCAGAAATAATATTTTTTGTATGCATGAGTATTTTACTGAAAAATGTTATGCAGTATGGTATAATAATGTTATGTTAGGAGAAAATTCATAATGCTGGTAGTTACAAATTAAAGGCAAAATAAATAATTAAAGTAAAAATGCATGTATTACCTAATTGGCACCTTAAATATTAGCCTCTCATTCTGAGTACATACAAGCAGATTTAACCCCCCCCCCCAAAAAAAAAAAACAAAGTTGGTCGTCAGTTTATCTCCTATGGACCACACATTCAGTCACGGCAAACTGAGTAGTGGCGTACAGTCAGCCAGAGTGAAGAATCGGATGTGTAACGTTATGTAGTAATAATAAAGACATATGGACCTCTATTCCAACCTTTATACCCAACTCCTTAACCCTAAATAACAGTTAGAGGAAGGCAAAAATAAAATAGCTGAAAAGAGGAAAGAAAATCTTCCTGACAAATGGCAATCGGAAAGCATACATGAATCAATCAGAACTACAGTATATGTATTAATACCAGTAATTCTCAATATTTTTTAGTTTCAGAAGTTCCACAGTTTCACCATTCTCACTGTAAAGAAACCTTTCCTAACCTGAAGATTGGTAAAACCTTTTTCTTCTACTCTTGATTTACCTTGTTTGCGAACGGCGGATATCGCGGATTTTCCGTTTTTCCGCCTTCCAAACTTTTCCGAACCGCGTTTTCGAAAATTTTCGAAATTACGAGGATTTCACTTATTTTCGAAAATGCATGAAAATACGTATTTTCGAAATATTTTCGAAATTACGAGGATTTCTCGTATTTTCGAAAATACATTGATCCCGTATTTTCGAAAATTTTCGAAATTACGAGGATTTTACGTATTTTCGAAAATGCGGGAAAATACGTATTTTCAAAAAATTTTTGAAATTAAGAGGATTTCTCATATTTTCGAGGATTTTTTTCATTTTAATGGGTTTTAATGGGTCCGCTCGTGGATTTTTGAATTTTCAAATTTTTCCGAGCGGACCGGATTTTGGGAAGTTCGGATATCTCTATCCATGAGTCATATCCCCACGCAATCACTGCTTGTCCAATGTGAACAGCCCTAACTTGTCTAATCTGCCTGCATAGTCAAGACGATCCACTCCACTAATTATTTTAGTGGAGTTGGATTTCCAAGGTGCCACTTTTCTTTATGGGATTGGAATGGTATTTTTCTTTCTTGAATTTATTCCATCCTTATACTGTACAAGACAAAATCTTGCCAGCTATGTTCATTGCTGTTTGGCATTACTAGCTACAGTCTGTTATCTACAACAACAAAAAAACCTTTTCAATTAGAGATTCTTTTATTTGTGGTATAGGTGGCACAAGTATTGTTAAACCCCACATGCATCACCTTACATTTATCAACATTGAATCTCATCTGCTACTCAGCTCCCCATTTTGATCATCTAGCTTGCAGCAATCAGCTTGCAGCAATTGCACATCATTTAAAGTTTCCAAAGCTCTGCATAGCTTAGTTTAATCAGCAAACACAAAGACCTTGCTCTCAATGCCCCCTTCTAAGTCATTTATAAACAGATTAAAAAGAAGTGTCGCCAGCACAGAAGGTTGTGTACCTTCACTTACTCTCCTGATATTAACTGTAAATTTCACCCAGAACCGCACTTGCTCTGCATGTCTACCCCCTAAACTAAATTTTGCCCCACTGTGTAGTCTTAAAAAAATCCTTACTTTTCTCCTCTGCTCCTTATGGTTGTCCTGCAGTGCTTGCTGAAAGTCCATGAAACTGAAGAGTAGGAACCTCTCTGTGTAATCCGGTATTTGCCTCTTCTTTGTCCTATCTGAGGACCCTGGCATTCACTATGGAGCTTTCCCCCCTCCTTCCCTCTGGATCCCTCAGTGCTGCCATCATGCTTTTAAAAAAAACAAAAAAAAAAAACAATTCACACACTGTAGAGGACGCTATTGAAATCTTTAAATTTGGGCCAGAAATATAATTACACACCTTTGTTCCCTTGGCTCCCTCTTAAGACTGGCAGCAGCATCTGTGATTGGCTGACTTTCAGCCACTCACAGATGCGGCTGCCAGTCTTGCCTTTTCTGCCCTTCTTTTCCCGAAAGAGGCAGAGGTTGAGGGAACAAAGGTGGGTAAATACATTTCTGATTTTAAAGATTTCAGTGTAGCATTTAGGGTTGGATGGGTGTCCCCTACACTGTAATTTTTTAGATTTGGGGGTGGAGATACCTTTAAAGGGACACTATACTGAAAAAATGACTTTGCCTCATCTTAATCTATAATTGAATACATGTAAGTAGCACTTACTGATTTGCATGTGTTGCTGCATGCCTTCAATCCAGAACACATTTTGTTTAGGAGCAGTATACCCCCTCCCTCTTTTAATCCCTCCCACTTCCATCCGACCTGACTTTTTTCCCACAAACCAACTGTCAAGCCTGCACACAGCATTCCAACAGTCAAAACTCCATTGTCACCATTCCAGCTACAGTGAAACTAATCAAGTTTTAGATTGGATATCTACAAAAATAGGGGGAAGATCAACAAAAAAATAATACAGTGGTGGTTGGGAAGAATTATAGTTTCCAGTTATGGTCAATTTAAAATAAACTATTTTTCAGTATAGATGCCCTTTAAGTATTACATGTCAGCTGATAGCTGGCCATCAATACTAACATGTGGACAGCCATGCAGCCTCTGGTAAAAAGGCTTGTGAAGGCTATCTCTTTTGTTACTCCCGCATCCATCACAAACCCACTTCTCAGTTAATTGGCCTGGAAGTGTACATTATTAGCCTCTAACTCTCCTCTGATACTATGGGGGCCATGCTATATCAGCCATTTTTGGACCCATGCTACCCATGCTAACCCATTGGGTAAGCATAGTTTAATTCACTCATTTAGCGATTGCCGTGCAATTTCCCAAACTTTTTGGAAATAGCATGGCATAGCCTTTGTAAAAAAGGCTAATTTAGTATAAAAAAAAAAAAAAGACGTTTTACCTGACTGGGATCTCTCGATGCTGTCTTATAAGTCTTATAAAGGAGTTTAAAGCATTTCAGAATAAAAATTCCATGTTTAAAAAAAAAATGTAATGGGCACATGCACAGCAAGTTCTAATATTTTTACAGAAGCTAATTCTGCTGTTGCTCTTTGTTTTACTAACAACACCATTTTTGGGGAAATTAAAACATTCATTCTGTGAAGCCTTCTTATACAGGACAAAAATAAAGAAATAGTATTTAATGTTAGGTGGGCATTATTTGTCAATTAGCTATTTTTCTAAGCTTACCAGCGCACCTGTTTTTATGCCTTTTTCTTGCATTGTATTCTTTTTGTGCTGATATTCTTCCTTCTTCTTACTTGTCCCACCTTATTTAACTTATTTTTTTCGCACTCTGCAATCTGTATCTTTCAATAAGCATTTATCATTACAGTTTCTCAACAAATGTTTCTTCCTCTTTTTAGCCACTTTTCCCCTCTCTGTATTTATTACATTGTAACATAGTAGCCAGCAGCCTAACTAGGAATCACTGGGCCCCCTAATATGATGGAGCCCCTATCATAGAAAAATCAGAAGATGGGGCCCACCTTGGCTCCCAGAGCCCCCTGGGGTTGTTCCTCCCACTCCCCTGGTAGTTTCGCCCCTGATTGGGAAGTGGATAAACATATAATGTATGTCCATCTAGTTTTTAAACTTCCCATGTTGATGAAGGCAATATTTTTGTCCTGTATAAGAAGGCTTCACAGAATGAATGTTTTAACACATGAACACAAGTCTGAAGGGGGTTTCCCTGTTCTTGTTCCATTCCTTACTGCATTTCGATGCTTTCAGCTGCTTTTTAATTTTTACTATCTGGAAGAGTTCATACGTAACACAAGCTGGTAGTATCCAGCCAACCACTCCATAACCAAACGATCTTCTGAACCAGTTTTAATGTCTACTCTCTTAAATCCTCTTCAGCCACTTTATCTTCTTCCTAGCTTGGAATGAATGATGCAACCTCAGAACTATACTGATTGCTACGTTTTAAAGTGATGCCCTAATATACAGATGACGTAATGCAATGGCTGCAGTGGTTTCCGTAAGCTAATCAATAACTGCAAATAGTGTGGCTTTTTTTTTGCAATATTAAATGTTGTTAAAAGTTGTTCAATGTTTACAAACTAAACTGATTTTTCAAAAAGCTGCAATGCAATATTAAATTATCTTTCTGTAAATGGGTCGAAAAACGTTTACCAAACGTACCAGAGGAATCTCTATCTCCTTCTCTGAGACTTGTATCTCTCCATGGACTTGCAGCTATGTATTTACTGTACTACATTGTATAAGGCCCAAGAGCTAGCAATTGTTGCAGAGGTCTGAGGATAATTATTGCAATGATATTCTAGACCTGCTCATTATATCAACTCTTGTCCCCAGTCTACACGCATGCTTCAATTGATAATTCATGTTTTCTAATCTACATAAAGACTAATGCAAGAGGTGGTTGGTGGAAGGTTTGAATTGGGAAGGGGACACCAAGGGAGATTTTCTTAAACACCAAAATGGCCAGAAATAGCCCAGATATGAAGCAACTGAATACTAACCCTGGTTCATGAGCGGTAATTGCTATTGTCAGTATTGTGCACAGATCAGTGGTATTTGCACTATCCTGCAGCATATGCACTGGAGACACTTGCTGGTGCACATAAGCCCCATTTACATTTTAATGTTTTAACTTATCTGGTCCCAATATAAAGAGTTTTTAATCTGTCTCCAGCTTAATCTCTGGCTATTATTGTGGTGTTTACAGAATCATTCACCATAGAGAATATATAATAATATAATCTAAAATATCACAATATCTAATACAGTCTAATCTACACAAGACTGTACAAAGGCAACATGCTCAGTGGATTTAGAAACAGACATGATTAATTTAGAACAGTTAATACTTTATTCATTCCTTTAAAATAATGTGGTTAAATCTTCTGGTAATAGTTAGAACATCTGCTCCATTTTGAGTGGTGTGTTCTAGATCTGACCTGACAGCATTTTAGTTCCAGTTATGAAAACAGTAGCTGAAGAACAAACAGATCATTACATACTAAGTCAAGGTCACATTTGACAGTTTCCGTGTGTGTTGTAATTGGTGCAGGTCTGCCTTGAAACAGCAACATTCTATTAAAATTAACCAACAGAAATCTAACAAAATTACCATTTTTAAGTAATTATGTAACAGCATCCTTTTTATTTTGGGAATATTTTTTTCTTTCAATTTAGAATTTAAATTAATATTTTTTCCCTTTCTGGTAAAAGAAAAAGGGATACTTGTGGACCGGGTCATAACAAAAATGCTTCATTGTTTATTATTATAGTTTTTTGTTGTTGTTTTTTTAGAAGTTGCACTGAAATAAAAAAAGAATGCAATTTTGTCTAGTTTTTGCATTTCCAAATGATTTTTACACACAAAAAACAAATCCACCATCAAAATAAAAATTTATATTTTTATAACCAGTAAACCAACCTAAGTTTCTGAATACTTACCATTTCATCGTAAACTCCGGAATTTACTAACCAAAACCAACCCCTCGCCATCAGGATCAGCCCCCTCTGCTGCTGTTTTGAGCTGGTTACAAGCAGCAGTGGAGGCAGCTTAGGTCATGGCCAGGAGGCAGGGAAGAGCACTGAGCAGCTGTGAATCTCAATCTGTTTGTGAGTGCCTAGTCTTAATCGATTTTCAGGATTTGTCCAGGGTTTTTAGGGTTCTGATTAGGTAAAATCATTAAGTTATTCATGTTACTAAAATATTGCCATAAAATGCTATTCATGGGGTTGTTTTACTGGTGGTCATTTAGAGATTTAAATGAAATATCATCTGATAATGATTGTAAATTAGTTAAATCCACAATTCCCAAAGCACTATCGGGTTATCGTGGGTTTAACTCATACTTTGTGGGGCCTGCACCATTTTTAATTAACATAGAGATTACTGCATCGGGGGAACCCAGAAGGAAGAGGAGCGCGGAGGGTAAGTATTGAATCTCTCGGTTAGAATTGCTCTCAAAATACTTTGTCTCCTTGACAGCTTCTGAGCACATGACCTTTCCTTCCAGTGGTGCCTGGGCTTAAAATAATTTGGCCATGTTATTGGAACTTATTGCTTTTATTTTTCTTTTATTTAGTGCTGTTTTTAAAGCAGCATTATAAATAGAATAAGACTTTTTAGCAATTTGTATTGAATGTGCACTAGGATTCTATTATGTGTGTTTACTCTCAGGGCCCAAATTATTTGGTTTCCCCTTTAAACATAAATTAAATAGTTTTAGTTTGACTTGCAGTCTGAAGAGATAGTATACAGACTGGCAATAAGTAGCCCAGTGGATGAGCCTCCTGCAATATCAAGCTAATATCAGGAGGAGGGTTTAATTGTGCTGTTCCATTAAATTACTTAGAAATGTTGACTGTCCTGAGTCCATTGTCAAGTTCCTTCTGGGTTACTGCAATGCATTCATCACTTTTTATTTTTTACTGCATCGCGGGGACCTAGAAGTTCAGGAATATTAAGGTAACGTCTCTATTGAAAAGGTGTTCTTTTTTGCAAAAATTAACAATATGGGTTTTGAATCAGGTGCCTGTTCCCATTAAACAAAATGGTGAAGGCCCCACAAAGAAAGAATGCATAGGTTTAACACATTTTTAGCTGTTAGTGGCATATATATATATATATATATATATATATATATATATATATATATTACATCTCTCTGGAAATCTGAAATCACGTTTATTGATAAAAAGACCTGCTGCCCTTTCTATTTTGTTTCAGTTTGTCTTTGCTCTGATTTTACCTACTGCCTCCATATCTGCATGAAACACTGTACAGGGTGATGCACTGAGAGCCACTATTGGCAACCCAGTGCAAACAGCCTGGCGATGTTATATGCCGAGAGCATCGCTAGCAGGTGTTTTTCTATTAAGGCTATTAGCCGATGTTTAAAGTCCCTCAATAGAATGCCACTTTCGGCACGTAACACCGCTTGCGGCGGCTGTGCGGTTAACATCAGTTAGCATGACTTTAACTCCAGGACAGGAGCGGTGCTCCCGTTGGGGCATCGCCCTGTAAATTTACAGTTAAAAAGGCTAAAAAAAGACTAATGTCCACCAAGTTTTGCTAGTGATTAGAAAATCACAGGCCAACTTATTATATTCGCTCTACCAGAATGGTCTACCAGAAAGTTGGCGCATTGCTTATGTTTATTTTGATTAAAGGATGTGCATATATTTATTGTCCATCTGGTTTCCTGTCAAACTAGTATAGTTGTTCCCAACACAGCCCAAGGGTTTCATGCAACCTGTCTCTGTGACCCACAGGTGATCTTTGAAGTAAATTGTGTGTAGTGGGGTTGTGTGGATCATAGGGAGAGTTTGGTGAATCATGGGTGGTGCTAAATAAAGCAGCCAAATTGCTTGTTGAATTGCAGTTCATGTGTCCTTGCAAACCCCCAGATTTGGGAATCCCAGTTCTAGTAGAATTATCACCTGGCAATATTGTAGTTCTTTACTAATATATGCATACATTTCTTCTCCTGCAATATGGAGCTTTCTGTCTGGCCTGCCCTGTCTCAAAAATGTCAGTTCCAAGTATATAATTCTCTGTAATTCTAACCTAACTAGTTAGAATTGTTAATTACTGTTTATACCAGGTATGAATACAAAATAAACTAAACATATTATTTGAAATAAAACAATTTAATTATTGCAATCACTGCTTAACAATGTCACTTAAATGTTAAAAACAATCTGTTAGATTTATTTTATTTGGAAAACCATTGAAGAAAAGAAAGATACAGAATATTATTTTTCTGAATTATATTAAACCATCAAACATGCAGTAGATGGAAATCCATGCCATATGATTTTCACAGCATTAACAACCCCCACCCCTATCACTAAATCAGAGGGAAAAAACGAAACCCACTATCAGCTCAACAGAACAATAGTCTCAAAAGACAAAACTCGCGTCTTATAATTTTTAGCCATTTCCTTCTGTTTTCTTTTGTGCTTTCTGTATAACTTAGTTTTGTTGCATTCCTTATTGTTCTGTTCTGTATCGACATGTAGTTCCTTTACTGCTTATATGCTTTGAAATACTTTCATGAGCATATGCTATAATTCTCTTTTCCTTTCTTTATCTCCTTGTTCTTACATGCTAGCTTGAATAAAGAAGTCATTATCAGCAAACCCACAATGAATCCAGACAACCACATTCAAGACGTTGTATAGATGATGTATTGATCAGTCCTCAATGAGTAATAGCATTCTAATGAAAAGAGCTTAGAGAAGTTAATGTATCTGCTCATGCAAACCACAAATGAAGTATTCAATAGCACAAAAAGGTCTGGCCTTGTGAATTATAATTACTCTCTACAACAATAAAAGTCATGAGTGTTTTTATTTATTTACTGCAATCAATGATAGTCTGTTGGCTATAGACTGAATTTTGTTTTACAAAGAAGAATCTCAGGTGCTAGTATTATAATTTTTTATTATGGACTAGCACAGAAATATAAGAATCGGTACACACTGTCCACCCACAAATACTTTTATTTGTAGGTTAAATTATGTATTTAAATCGACATGGGAATATAATATTGTTTTATATATATATATATATATACACACACAATTGTTATATTGTTATATGCTCTCTTGTGCTATGTACACATAGTGGAAAAATAACTTGTTTGGAGCAATCCAAATGCGATTTATCACCCGACCTCCATACAGACAAGCTGCTTGTCACATAGATGAGCAGCCTGTAATGCTCTACGGGGAAAGGGAAATGATCACAAAGTCTCCTGCAGCACGGGCAAACAATAAGATTGTTCCTCTGGCATCGGGAAATGATCTGTCAGGGTGGATCACTTAATGATTAACCTCCTAAAATCTGTAAATTAAGGTTTCCCTGTAGTAACACATTAAACATCACCAAAGTTCAAATGAAAACAATGAGAGAGAATTAGTACAGTGTAGGAGAGTTCTGTCAGGGTTAGATTTTGTTGATTTCAACCTGATTCACTATAAGAAGGCATCAATATGATCTTTTACAGATTAATGAAGACCTTATACTACATTAAATAAGCAAATGTTTTACACACAATTCAAATGTATTTATGGGACCTTTAACAAAGTTAAGAAAGAAGGAAAGATGAAATTCAGCCCGGCAGAGTGAATACAACATATACGGCCTCACTTTAGAGTGTTACACACATTGAGATTTTTTGTCCCAGCCGAACGTTTGCCACTAGCGAGTGGAATCGGTGTCGGTTGCTTCAAACAAAACCAAGGCTGACAATTTGGCCTTGACTTATCGGCATGTCCGATTGTCATCTTTTCGTCTGCTGCAGACAAATGAACAACAACATAGGTTACGTGCATCTGAAAAATTACCACAGATATTTTTGGGTATATATGAAAATGTGCACCCAGATTTAGATACTACAGGAGCTGTAATTACAGATACTGTTAAAGCTGGGTACACACAGCAAAGATGTTTGAAAGATGACAGACAGGATCTGAAATATCCTGTCTGTGTACACAGTCCCAAGCATTCTACCTATACACAGCACAGCATACACAGTTTGGGACTGCATGTTTCCCACAACCTCGGCCAAAGAGAATGTTCAGCGGCCATGCACTTGTTGAGAAAATGAGCTACACACACTGACGACAAAGCCGACGGTATCAGGGTTTTATCGTTACTGAGTGTACCCAGCTTTAGTTAACCCAAATCTTTTAACCAAAGTCTTTAACAAGGTTGCTGTAATATGATGTCTTGGTCATAAAATACTGATCCTTAGTGGCATTTTACCCACATGGCACAGCTGCACTGTAAAATATCAAAATGCAGTTCAAATGCTATGCAGTTAAGTCAGCCATCCGGCTTAGCAGCAGACAGTTTTTAGGCTCATACACAAAAGCAATTTCGGGGGGCCAACCCATGATATATATGTACAAACGTTTTGGCCAACACTTGTGCCGTGTATGGGCGACCTTGTTGGTCGAAACAGACGTTCATCCATGGCTCGTTGCCCAATATGCCAAGCAACGTTTGAGCATGCAAATCATGCATCGCAGGGAAAACTAATAAGAACAAAATCAAATGAATGGACAAAGACTGAAAAAATTCCAGGAAGATTTGCAAAAATTAGCTCCATAGACAAGATACAGGAGTTCTTTCCCAACTGGACTGAAGGAGGCTTCCCAATTGGGCTGAATATTTCAGGTTTTTATTTATTGCACAACAATTATTTGCTTTCTTTAACTATAAAGGATAAGTAAACTATTACTTACTGTACCAAAGAGCTCCTTATTAATATGGATTAATCAATAATATTCTTTGTTCCTATAATGCATTGGTCTGTTGCTATTTATAGGAATATCTGTTAGGTACCTGTAAAAATTATGCAAGTGCCACAGCTGTGAAAGTGCGAAAGTCTAGAATGCCTCCAGAGCACGGGAACACTAGTATATGTTTTCCCTGTAAAGTCAAAAAATAAATCAGTAGTAAACAACTTGCCGCCAGGTCCATTTAACAATACAGTATATACAAATTTGTTTCTTTTCTATTCTAAAATGTATTTCAATAATTTGGTTTAGAATTATTGCTGAGATCACCTTATTATTGCAAATATCTTTAATGGGAACTATCATTGATCTTTTAGTCTTTATTAGTCTTTATTGACAAAAGACAGCAGCTTTAAAGGCAACTTCTTAGCATTTGCTGATCATTGCAGGATAAAGGGCTATAAAGAGATTAACAGCTTTAAGCTGTTCAAAGGCTACTGTTTCAATATATATGCAGTAGTACATACTGTGATGCAACCTAGAGTCGATTTCAAGCAGAATACACATTCAGGACAGTGCAGCAGATTTCCCAAATAATTCTAGCTAGTGTAGGATCTAATCTAATAGATTTTTACATTTTTATTAGAAATTCAAGTTTTCTGAGGCAAAGGCATACAAAAATAGAACTTCACTGAAATGAATGGTTCCCAAACTGCTTCCTTTCCCTACAAGAAAAGTGGATATATATAGGATTTAATGTACAGTAGTCTATGCTGGTTGGACCT
Source organism: Hymenochirus boettgeri (assembly GCA_019447015.1). Classification (NCBI taxonomy): domain Eukaryota; kingdom Metazoa; phylum Chordata; class Amphibia; order Anura; family Pipidae; genus Hymenochirus; species Hymenochirus boettgeri. Next base: position 142,065,788 of record CM033474.1, read on the forward strand.
TTTCAGAATCAGTAATTTAAAGCAGCAGGAATACAGAAATTCAAAGTATGTACAGCATGTACACTAATTTGTACATGGCACATAAATATTATCTTGTGCATGGTTCAAGATGGTATAAGATGACATACACCTGCTGGAATAGTAACCTTTACAATGATTTATAATAATTGTCTAATGCTAGAAGATGGAGGATATTATATATTATTTTGTGTGTGTTTGTGTAATGTACGGATATAACATTACTTGCTCCATCAAAAAGAAACATGGGTTATGCATATTATATATGAGAAATATAAAATGTTGGTACAGATATTTTATTTGTGTATTGTGTGCGTTTAGACATAATAACTAAAGCGGAGTTGATTATTCTTCCATTTTTGTGAGATCTGTAGATAGTGTGTATAGATATATAAATAGATATAACTATATATTAAGATGAAATAAAAATAGTTTGTGATGAGCATTCTCACTTAAAATGCTCTATGTAATTTATTAATAAGATTGTATAACCATATCCAGGAGAATTTACTGAGAGCAGCAAGAACATTTCTGCTGACTTAATATTACGCTTGTGGCAAACCCTACTCTAGTTTTGCCCCGCTATGACTTTAAGATGGCCAGCTATTTACTGGCATCAAAAGAGTAATACTAAAATTCCACAAGCGCAATAATGTCAATGGGTGGGTTGCAAGATCCAGGCCAACATTGCAAATCCCAATAATTTGTATGGCAAATACTGTTCTTTGTGTGAACTGTCTCCACCTGCTGTGAAACCAGAGTCAACTTTTCTCAAATACCTCCTGCAGCAAGTATCTGCCACTTGGAAGTAAAGTATGACATTCATAAGGCAGTCAAGCTGCAGTAATGAATGGGTATAACAGGAGAGACACAATTTACAATCTGTTAAAATGCAAAAATTTATTTAAATTGTACCTTCAAAGATTTGTTACATTTGATACAAAAGGATGTAAATCATTCTTGTATTTAGTTGTTTTTTGTGGTCTTTTTCCTGCCATACTACATTGGGCTTCTGAATCAACAATATCATGGAATGTGCCTGTTGTGTAGCTGCATGGAAAATGTGTAATTACAATATAATATATGTGTAATTAAAATAAAATAATGTCATGTTTTCAATGGCACTGCAATGTTATCTGGATTCAGTGTTTTAGCAGTAGACTGCTATAATAAGGTGAACTCTTATATTGGCATTTCTTTAATTTGCTCTTTTCTTGAATTATAAAATTATAACATTTTAGATTTACATTCCCGCCTCACACCATCATTTTCTAATGTGACTAGGTTCACCTTTAAAATCCTAATGGGAAAGCTTTTCTACCCAGAACACTTATACATTCTAAGATTCTTATCTAGTATGTTGCATTATTGTAAATGTGAAAAAAAGATTCTGTAATTAAAAAGGCTTAAATGTTGTTGCCAACAATGTGATAAAGGCATTATGGGATCGCAGTCAGGTACGCTGTTGCTCCTAAATTTACTGCATCCCCCCAATGCCATATGTATTCCCCAATTATTACCTATACAAAGTGAATAAACACAATAGTTTAAAGTTAAACCTTAAAGGGTATCTCCACCCTCCATATAATTTTTTTTATAAAATGTAGGTCATCCCTTCCCACCCCCAACCGCTGTATTAGATTCCTAAAAGAAGAACCGGAACTGTACTTACAGGCCCATGCTCCAGCGGTGCACTGATCCAGCTCTCTGCTTGCCAGAACTAGCAAACAGGTTGGACTGGTAGTTGTAGTTTCCAAACATCTGGAGTGACAAGGAATTGACGGTTACCATTACTGCATTTGGCTAATACTGTATGGGACTACTGTATGGGATTACAGAATGGGAATTCTGCTGTCTCTACTATTGAAAAGATTGCCACTGTTGTTGAACCTTGCCACTGCAGATGTTTAGAAACTACAACCAGCAACCAAAGAAAGGGTCCATTTAAAAGGCAACTTAAGCTTCAAAACCATGCTAAATCAGAAGGCAGAACATCTTAATAACTATAGCGTCCGGATGCTACTCCATATAATAAAATTGGGTAGGGAATACCCTATTGAAAGGGGGTGCTGAGGGTCATATACCTATAACTATATATATGAAAAGATTAGGGACAGACCTAAAATAGGACCCTCATAATCAGCACTCTATCCCTTGAACCCAAAAATAGCAATAAACCATCAGTCACATAAAGAGCGGATCTACTGTCATCCATAACTTTATTAATACATATATACTGTAAACATATACTAAAACCTCGGGCGTCCCCGATCTGTAGCTAAACTATAATATTGTCCCATCTATATGCTGAGCCTCGGAACCAATAGAACATAACTCATGAAAGAGTGAAGCATAAATTATTGTAGAATATCCATAGAAGTACTATAAATCCATGTGGAAGGATCCTATCAACGTTTTATGATTATCCAATTCGCAATCACCCAATATGAGTGATATATGATGTAGTGAAACAATCCAAATGTACGGACCTCACCCAAATCCACAATCTTCCTCCAACTAAATACAGACCAAACTTCCGATGGATTCCGTAAGACAATGATAAGTCAATAAATGTCACGATAAGAGATCTGTAAATACACAGTTCATATGGTAGACTAACCGGGAAATAATCGGGACTTAATTAGGCATGCAGTATAACTCTTCATTTCCACAAATCGCGCATATTGCTCAACACAGCCAGTATACTTGCCACTAGACCGTCTTGTACTATAGCTTCCTGCAGCCACTTCACCCGAGTTGATCTCTCTTTGTCCAGAGGTGTCCGTGTTGGTTAGAGAATTGCCTAGGTAAATTCTCTAACCTGATGAAGCCGCGAGATGACGGCGAAACGTACGTCGGTTGGGTGAAGTTAATGCTGAGATATCGGACCAAACTATTGTGGAGGAGACCGTAGTGAACCAACCCTAACGGACCTACTACCTAGGATTATGAGGGTCCTATTTTAGGTCTGTCCCTAATCTTTTCATATATATAGGCAGAACATCTTAATATAAAAACCGTAATCAGTGCCTCACTTCTCATTTTAATGTGATTGCTAAGAAATTTACCTTTCTAACACAGGGTTTGTGTTTTATTTCCCAGCATTCCAATATTCAAATATGGACCCCTGTCCAAATCTACTACTACTGCTGGGCTACTGTATTCATCCTATTAAAGCATGGATTGTTTTCTTAATTTATGAGTGGGGGTTAACTCTGCTCTTAAGGTATGGGGTTCAAGTTTTCTTCTGTGTTTTTTTTAATTTGTTGGTCGTGGAAGAAAACAAAAATGCAGATCATACGATGCTGGCTTTAAACTTAAGGTTGTTTTAAGAGCAGAAGAAAGCAATAATTCTATTGCAGGCTGGGAATTTGGCATTGATGAAAAACAGGTGCGCGATTGGTGAAAAATGACGTCAGAACTGGAAAACTATGCCAAAGTTAAAAAAGGCTTGTTGTGGTTTAACAACCTTACATGGAGCTCTAGAAACTGACTTGTATAAATGGGTTGTGGAATGTCGTTTAAATGGATACTGTATAGCAAACATGGGGATTCGATTATGTGCCCTTCAAATGGCTAAAGATGAGCAATATAAATCAGAAGTTATTGAAAAAATTATTGCATCAGCTGGATAGTGTACCCGACATGAATAGGTTTGGCCTTTGCTTGTGACAAAGAACAAAAATTTCACAAAAGCTGACAAAAAATCTCGAAGAAAAGGTTATGTAATTCCATCAATTTATTATAAAAAGAAAGTTTTATAAGTATGACCTCGGAAATATCGGGAATATGGATGAGACAGCAATGACATTTGATCTTCCAAGCAACAGAAACTTGCAGGGCTATTCAATAAAAGTTCTTTTAAAATGGTGCTAATTTTGCCCAAACCAATCAGATGTTAGCTTTCAAATGTTAAATAAGATCTGATTGGTTGGGGCAAAATTTGCATCATTTTAAACGATAAGACCTTTTATTGAATCTCCCTGTTGGTGTCCTTGGGAGAAAATACTGTTTTCCTTAGCACAACCGAGAATGAAAAAAATCACAGTGGTTGAAGTCAAGCTGCAGTCTGTTATTATATTTAAGAGGAAGGCCTTGCCTAAGAATGCCAAATTCCCCCCCACATATTACTGTCCATCCACATGTTAAAGACTGGATGAACGATCAAGGAACAAAAAAATGGTTAGAAGATATTTGGTATGGAGCAGCCTTAAAAATAAGCAACTCACTGCTAGTTTGGGATATGTTTAGAGCCCATATATGTGATGATGTCATATTAGACTTTGGCTGTTAATCCAGGTGGGCTTAAATCTGTTTTACAGCCCCTGGATGTGTCTAAAAACAAACCCTTTAAAGACAGCGTGCAAAAAATGTGGCACAAATGGATTTGGTCATCTGGTCAAGCCTGATTGACAAAAGGTGGAAATCTTATGAAGCCTGTCATAGAATTAGTAGCATGGGTATGAGATGCATGGGAGGACATTCCAGAAGACATCATCAAACATGCTTTTGAGAAATGCAGTATAGGTAATGCCATGGATGGTAGTGAAGAAAATGTTTTGTATCAGCATAGCAGCAGTGATAAAGATGATGGAGATATTGATGATAATGATGATAATGTCTATGCAGATGACATTACACCAGCTGAATTTGAGGCACTAATTGGACAAACTGATTATCCGACTTGGAAGGATTTTAAATACTGTATGTTTCACATTGCTGCTCAAGGAATTGAACTTTGATTGCTTAAAAAGGTTTCCAACTTAAAATATTTACCATACTTTTTTTGCTAAGCCGGTCACCCAGTTATAGTGACAGTTTACCCTAGTTACGGTATGTACCGGTATATGTAGATTTTTATACATAGTTTTGCGAGTATGTTTGTGGTGCTTTAATGCATATAGTTCTACAGAACAGAACTGTTTTTATTTGAAAATAAATGATTTAAAAAAAACATGGACCTCTTGTTTATTCATGTTCATTTTCTAATCACTTAAAAAAATTAGAGGTTTGCAGTAGTGGTGATAATTTGTACCCTTGGCTTATACTCGAGTCAATCAATTTTGCTTGTTTTTCAGGTAAAAATAAGTACCTCGGCTTATATTCGGATCTACTTAAATTTGAGTACATAAGGTATATAGCCCCAAAACACATCTGTTGCACGGATACTATTTTGGACACTGTGCTGACACAGCAGTAATACGTATTAGGCTACTATCCTAAAGGATAGAAAGGGTTTTTCTTAAAATGAACAGGGAGACAAAATTATGATATACAAAGGACCATAAATTGATGTCACAGATTACACCCCATGTTGTAGGAAATGGTTACACTGTTGTAACTTCCTTCACACGCTCGTTATATTCGAGCGTCAGCATTCGACATTTGATAATTATCCTTGAAAATGTTAAATATTAAAAAATATTACATTTTTAGAATCTGTCTCTGAATCCATTAAAAAGGGTACTTACTATTATACAAGAGGAATCAACAAAAGGGGGTAAAAATAAAAAAAAAAACATTATAGGGAAAAATCTGTGGAAAATATAATTACTTTTTAAATTCTTAGTTTATATTATGCATACCTAATTATACCACATATTTTCTTCCGTTTTGAGAATTCAGTTGAAAATATACCCCTTGCTATTCCCTGCTGTTGACATTAATTAGTGAGCTGATATTTCAGGTTCTATAAAGGTCCTTTTTCTTCCCAGAATGCACACTACCTTGGAATGTTCCTAACAACGAAGGTGGCAATACACATGTGATCCCTATCATGTTGCCATACACAGACTCCGATACTTGGCAATATCATCCAACAAAAACTTTCAATCTTTCTTTACCAACTGTAATGCCATCTACTGTCATTCGCCGACATTGCAGTCAGTCGGTTTCGCTCCCTACACACTGCTGATACTGGATAAATCCTTTGGGTCCCCAAAGGGTGTATTGGAATAGGTTTCTAATTGTATCCAAGGGTTTAGAAGTTTTGGGAAAAGTGTTCGGAATGCAAAAAATTTTGGAAAAGATTCAGCCAGATGACCTAAATTCACCTACCACAGCTGTGCCAACACCCTGAGTATAAAAGATGTTATCATTGGCCAGCATTGTGGTAGGTCGGTTTTGGTCCCTACACACTGCCAATACTGGGTAAATACAGTCGGTCCTCGATGGTATATACCAATTATCGTTAATGTGTATGGTCACCTTAATTTCAACTGATTGGCTGATGGATGAGTAAATTGTGCACAGATCTCTACTGAGCAACTTAATCAACCCAGGCGCTGGGTCAAGGGCAAGACCATAACGGTCTCTATTAGGAGTCCAAACAGTAAGTCAGCATTTCAAAAGCATTTATTAATACACAGGCAAAAGCTGAATGGGTAGATTAAGGTCATTAGGATGGGAAAATACTGTTCTTTTTTCCTAAAAGTATAGGTATTTGCACTGAACTTCTCCTTTTATCTTTATTTTTGCATTATAATTTTGTATCATATTTGCATCATATAGGGTATGCGGGCAAAAGGGTAACACTTCACAAGGCAACCCAGGGGGTTGGCACTGCTAAAAATATCTGTGGTTTGTGAATTTTGGACAAGTGCTTGGGAGGAGCCCCCTCCCCAGCACTTATAAGTAGCACTGACAAGTGCCTTTTGGGCTTAAGTGGTCCCTAAGCTCAAACTGGGACGCCCCTGACACTTACAAATTCCCTTGTGGCCCATGGAATTTAGTCACATGACCTAAATTTTTTTTACCATTCACCAACCCCAGCAGTGCCAACACCCTGGGTTAAAAAGACAGCGTTCCAGCACCATTTATCTCAGTGTGTTGTGCGTTACCATTCCCATTTGCTCTGAAAAAGGATTGCAGCGCAGTACATGACATGTGGCCACCCACATTTACATTCACTGTGCTGCGATTCTCATGATAGTTTCTTATTGCAAGCATGATCGTTAGTGCATGACAAAATGTGCCAGTGTGGCATAGCCCCTATTGGTGGCCATAGACACTAGAATCCGCAGAGTTTGTGACAATCATACAATATTTTTCCCGTAGCATCTTTGGCCACCATTACACAGTGGGATAGAAAAAAGAATAGTAATCGAGATCCAAAACCCAGTTCAGATGTTTTAGAAAAGCCATTTGCGCTGCATTTTTTGCAGAATCGGAGCTCATCCAAAAAAATAGAAACAAATGCTGATTGCATGCACTCTAAAACCAGATTGCAGTGCAGTGCATGCAATGTGGCCACCCACATTGACATGTACTGCGCTGTGTTTCTTACAAACTAACGGAACGCAAGCGCAATCATTTGCACGTGAGAAAATGTTTAAGATAAAATGGGGCCCTTTCACTCAGATACTCTTAAGGTGGCCATACATCTATGAGATTTTACTTACCCGACCGAGCGCTCACGCGATGTTCCTTCGATCCTGCCGGAACCACTTTTCCCGATCTTACATTCGGCCAACATGCGAACGCAAAATGAAATGGATTTTGCGTTCGCATGTTGGTCAAATATACGAACTGGGTCGGGTAAGTAAAATCTCATAGATGTATGGCCACCTTTAGGAAAGCCGATACACATTCAGTCATGGCTACATGCTCAGTCATGCAGACAAGCTCAGACATGCAGACATGTTCAGTTATGCACACAAGCTCAGACACGCTCAGCGCAAGCAGACAGTAATGCACATGAAAACTGCACATTGCCTTCCGATACAGTGTGGCCTTAGCCTTAGGCCTCAGCCTAATTTTTTTTTTTTTGAAAAGCATTTTATGTCAATGGGGGTGGCCAAAATGTCCTACCATACGATCCATTTTTTTTTTTTTTTTTAATTGCATGCACTTTTGGCAATGCCAAAATGTTTTGCAGGCCCCCTCTTTGTTTATATGAAAAAAATCCTCCCTATACAGTTTGTTGATGCGGCAGGATAGTAAACCAATGACATCCAACCAAGTGACCATGCACTTGCGATTGTCAGCTGGAATGGCTGTCTGTTGGTCAATTGTTCGTCAGGCAATGAGCATGCAATTGTATGTCTGTACTAAGATTTATGCTTAGGAGAAATACTCATTTATCATATTATGAGCTAATTGTCAGAGAGCACCCAAAATGTCATAACCTTCTAATTATTTTACATCAAAGACTGGGATATACATGTGATTTTTTTGTAATTAACAAGAACAGATTTCTTTATTTTGTTTATTTATTTGCACACACTCTAATAAGTCTTGTGGTCACTTTATCAAAGTTTAATGTGGCATTTGAGGCTACAAAAATTTTCTTGCAGTGTGTACGTAGTTCAAGTTAAACAAAGAATTGCTGGAAAAGAATCAGTTCAGAGGTGCTGACATATGAAAAGAGTGTTGTTCTGGGCCTAGTTTCCTGAATAGACTTGTTAAAACCCATAGCTGATATATGCTAAGTAGAGTCAGGCTGTTTGTGAAGAGGGAGGGCAGGTTGGCCAGCTGAGTGAGCACATCATTCTGTGAGCCAGGGCCTACACTTTGATGGCTCCTTTGGAGGTATGACTGAAAGCCAAACCTCTGCTCCCTCTTTTTTTTAGTTTCTGCCATGCAAAGATAATCAGGTTTATGTAAAGTATGTGTGCTCTTTTGACAGTCCACGATAGCTCATTAATTCAATCACACCAAACACTATTGTTCTCAAAGTGTTTGAAATGCGGATAGGGATGGAGGCTTTTTTAATCCTGTCAATCAATGTTAACATTTTTCTTGCAGTTGCCATGGACAGGGCCAGAGTTCATGAAAACACAGAATAAGAGCCAACAAAACAAGAATAAAGACTTATTTGAGATACTCTTTTTAAAGGACATCTACCATGCACAAAACATGGGAAGTAAATGTAGACAAGTTTGGACACTATGGCTCACTGAGAGGAAAGAGGAAAAAAAAGAGAATTTAAAAATCAAATAGCACTATAAAAACTTGACCCGAGAGTCTCTGGGAAAAACCTAGTGAATTGCTCCCTGGTAGAACAATGTTCTTTCTTTCGTACGTTCTCTGGGAGAACAATACCCAATATATTATAACACATGCCACTGATGTCTTTACACTGTTGTAAGCCCGCTCAGACCAACGGAATTCTGATACAGGACAACAAGAGATTCTACTGTGGTAATTCTCTCTTTCTCTGCTCTATTACAAGCAAATACTGGGAAAATTATTCATGCATATAGGGCAACAAAACAGATATGGGAGATTTGCAATGTCACACAGTGAAAAGTGACAACTGTTTTTTCAACACACAACATGCATTCTCTTATACATTTTTTAACTGTTTACTATAAAGCAATGAAACAATCATTGGTTCTCACATTCATTATATGATAAGAAGTAATTCATAAATACAGTCAATATCTGTATATATATAGATTAACAGTGTGTATTTAAATATCTGTGCATACAAAAAAATGTGGGGGAAGCACTTTAGTCCTTTAATTATTACTATTACAATTGTGAATTTAACCCAAGTTGATTTGTACATTGTCCTATTTCCCCCATGATTCAGTTACAGAAAAACTGCAATCCTAAAGTAAAACAAGAACAACAAAAAACATTGAGGTTTTTGTTTTTGTAATATAAGTATACAGTATCTGTCACTTCATAATAGGGTTTTCACTATGCTGGGTACACACAGGACGAGATTTGTCTAGACCAACCGCACACCACTAGCGATTGGTCAGCCGGGACAAGTCAACGTAGCAGCGACCATCAGTTTGCCATGAACAATCGTGCGGTCCCAAAGTAAACTACACAAACCGAGATCAGGACTAGAGATGGCCGAACTTACTGAAGTTCGTTCCATTTCCAAACTTCAGTAAAAGTTCGGAAGTTTGGAAACTAACCCATTAAATGGGGAGCTAATAATTCGAAAAGTTTGGATGATTTACAGATAAACTAACAATAGTAACTTACTGTAAATGGCTGTGGCACATGGGAAAGCTTATCCTTGGTTAGACCTATAATTAGACCTATAATTAAAAGGTCCAATTAAATTTACACACAGTTTAAGGCCCCCAAAACTCAGTCTTTGCTATACTTACCTTTATCAACAATGCCTTAAAACTATTTTCACAGTTCGACCCCTTGACCCCCTTGACCCCTTAAAAGCCACCTCTGTTTTAAAATTCTGTGTTCTGAACCCCTTATATTTCTATATTGATACGTGTGTTGAACCAATATACTTAAGCTGCTGTAATTAGGGTCAATAATGCTTATGGGGGGATAAAATTGTACTATCTGATCTTTGGAAATATGCCACTAAGTATATTTCTTTATATAAGCAAAATAATAACCAGATCATTTGTTTTAAATTAGTCCAAAAAGTCCAATACACGGTAGTATTTTACCACTGCATCACAAAATACCGACCACAGCGCAAATACATATGCTGTGTAGTATGGCGTATTGACTTGAAAATGACCCTACTCATTATTATCAGTTTAATCCTTCGTGTGATTAAGGGCTAGGCCACACTGAGGCAATCCAATCACAATTGCGTTCTGCACTAGTGTGCAACTGTGCACTGCAATCACGTGCACTCCATTTGTGAAACATCGGGAGATTGTTAACGTGTTAGCTTCCGAGTACACGGGAGCGCATTACACTGTGTCCTCAGCTTTACAGTACGTTACGCCAAAGAAAGAAATATTAATAGTTGCACCCCAAATGGTAACAAAGAAAGTAACATTAATAACAGCCTGTTTCTGAATACATTATTAAGCATTTATAGTTATACCGGGAGATTCAATTAAAGTTCCTATCGTTAAAAATGGTGCTAATTTTGCACCAACCAATCAGATATTATTTAACATTTGAAAGCTAACTTGATTGGTTGGGGCAAAATTAGCACTATTTGATAAGAAGTTTTATTGAATAACCCTGTATGTTATAAGAAAAAAAGAGAATTTTTTTTTAATACCAACATTACCTGCAATAAAAGGATCATTTTTAGCTACAACAAAACACAGAAATAAAACCAATAATAGGTAAGGAACTGATTAATAATTTGCATTCTGTAACACATTGTATTCCTTCTCTAAAACCATTTAAAATACAGAACAATTTGGTGCTGATGCATTATGGCACATGTGTCAAACACAAGGCCTTTTTTTTGTTGGTCCCTGTGGTTGTACCACATCCCAGAGTTACTATGCTGCTATACATTTTTATGCAGTCCCAAGCAGTGGCGTAACTTTAGATCTGATCACTTTTATTTTAGTAAAGGTACGTGCAATCAGTAATCAGTTTAGAACAGCTGATTGCATGAACATTTACTAATATACACGCAACTTGCACAAATGGATATCAGAAGAATGGATAGATGTATATTTCTACTTCTACAAAGTAAAGGCTCGTTCACACTGTACATGGACCAAAATGGACCACAGCTGAGAGTCCCTTTTGATCGTTTGTAGCAGTCTGTTTTCTCTATTTTTTTTAATTAAAATGTGTCTGTTTCAGGACAGAAATTAGTGCAGCAGTGTGTTTTTTTAAACGGATCAGATTAAAACAATTTGTTAGAAAAAAGTACCACAAGGCACATTTCTGTCTGGAAACAGACAAAAATGTGTGTAGTTTGAACGAGCCCTAAAACAGGGTTATTCAATAAAAGTTCTTATTGTTAAAAATGGTGCTAATTTTGCCCCAGCGATAAGTGATAAGAACTTTTATTGAATCTCCCTGTAAGTATCTTAATTAAAAAATTTGTCCCACCAGATGTTTGATTTTGGCTCCTTATATGATTGAGTTTGACACCCCTGCATTAAGAGGTGTAAACTTTGCCTGTGCTATTAATTTTTAGCAACCAATCAGGAGTTACTGCAGTTAGATAACATCTGATTGGCTGCTGCAGATTAATAGCACAGGAAAATGTATTGCACCCCTTTATGTATGTGTTATATAGAAACATATTAGGGTCCAGGTTCCTTTAAGCATACAACTATCATTAACTCTCATTTTTGTTTGTGAAAAATATGGTCAGAGATTTGGCACATTCTAAACTGTACCTCCCATTAATGTCTACCTATGATTAAGTACCTGTTTCAGTTCATCGGTGTGCACGTCCATTTCAGCATTTTCATTTATTACATTCTAAACATTCCTGTCTGCTTTAAACCGAACAACACACTGAGGCAGCAATTGGTACATCCAAAAGACCCAATACCGAAACACAAGAAAAGCAACATCATATACGCAGTGCAGTGAAGAATGCTCTGATTTGTATGTGGGGGAGACCAAACAGCAACTGCATCAAAGTATGGCCCAGCACAGAAGAGCCAATTCCTCGGGTCAGGACTCAGCCGTGTACCTGCATCTTAAGGATAAAGGATATACCTTTGAAGATTGTAATGTTAATATATTGGCAAAGTAACGTGACTGGTTCAAGAGAGGTGTTAAGGAGGCAATTTATGTGAAAATAAAGAAACCAAGCCTAAATAGAGGTGCGGGGGTTCGACACTAACTGTCTGCCATGTACAATGCTGTTTTGACACCTTACTCTGGGCGTTCCTATAACACCTCTTAGCCACTATCCAATCACGCCCTTAACACTTGGCTGTGACATGGTAATTGGGATTTTCCAGGGTACATAATTGCCAAAGATTCTTGTACAGTCATTCTGAATTGAGAAAGCCAGTCGGATGACTAGCGAAATGTCTTCAATAACTAAACTTCAAGTCCAGTTAATCTAATTGAATACAACAGATATACCATGACCTGGATGAATGAGAACCTTCACAAGTACATTCTAAACTGTAAAGCTAGGTACACACCTAGCGATTTTTCCTCCTGACCGACCGTTCGATACTTTCGAACGGTCGGCCAGGAGGAAGGACTGTCGGTCGCGGCAAAAGCAGCCGCGTCCGATAGTCACCGCGACCGATCGTGCGGTCCATAGAGGACCGCACGAACGGACGAGGTTTTCCACCCTGTCCGATCGTCCTTTCGTCCGATTCGGACGAACGGTCGATCGGACATGGGCACATTCGGATTCGATAATTTCGGTCCGATCGACCGATACACTGAACTATCGGTCGATCGGACCGAAATATCTAATCGTGTGTACCCAGCTTTAATGCACTTTTACCAAGATAGAACCTTAATACACTTAAAACTTTTAAATACATGTACATTTAAATAATTAATGTGGCATGTATAGACACAAAGTTTAGTTCAGACAACCACAAATGTAGGGGTTTGCTGAAAATATACTGTACAGAAAAAAAAGAAGGTACTGAAAAACTCTAGGGGAAACATTTATAATGTGGCAACCTCAAATTTCAGGCTCTGTTTTAGATAGTGACAAATTCTAGAATAAAATTTTTAAATTTTGACACTTTTTCTATATGGCTTTATATTTTGCAGTTTTGCAGAGAATTTTTGTGAATTCTGGCAGTTTTGTAAAATCACAAAACCTAAAGTTTTGCCACAAAACGAGTGACTTTTCCCATGTTGCCTAAATTGTCATAGCTTTTTTAATCAGCTCATTAAACAACGTTTTTAAAAATTATTTTTTGACTGGTTTTCTAATAGAAAATATTTGCCATATCATCAAATGTAAATGTTCTGTGCAGACTTTATTACTTTTATACATACCTTGGGGCATCATGGATTTACAACAAAAGAGTTTGCAGAAAAATCAAACATATATCTCCCCACTTTATTCATTTAACATCCTTCCTAACAATGCTTAAAACTTTTACAGTAATTGATGTCAGCATTTCTATGTTTAGCTCAATTTTGAATTAAGACTTCATCTTTGATCTGTGTTCTCTTAAATTAATGAGTGAAAAGAATTTTTTAACTCTGTAAGCAAGAACTTCTGTGTACCCTTTATTATGCCATTGTACTGTGTTGGATTGTTAAACATGCTAACATTATGTATAGCTATTCATTTTCATCACCTGCTCTTGATTAATCCAGTCCTAAATAGCATCTGCCTACCCAGCAATCTCATGCCACTTAATTGGATTAGCAATGCTTTTATTTCTAATATTCTTTTTATCATCAAGGAGTTGGGGCAGATAAAACTGAAATATAATCAGGGAGATTCAATAAAAGTTCTTATTGTTTAAAATGGTGCTGATTTTGCCCCAACCAATCAGATGTTAGCTTTCAAATGTTAAATAATATCTGATTGGTTGGGGCAAAATTAGCACCATTTTAAACAATAAGAACTTTTATTGAATCTCTCTGTATGTGTTTAATTTTGGTTTTTATTTTTGTAAACATCCGGTAGGAAGGTATACAGACATAACCATGTCTATAAAATCTTTTTGAAAATAATTTTCATTTGGTTCATGCTTTATTCTTTCTGTTGCCAATTATCATTATGGTCTATAGAAAATTAAATGTTAAACAACATGTAAACTGGGACAAATCATTTTTTTAACTAATCACACAGTAATTAGGATTAATTACCAACAATCTTAAATCTGCTTTTCATTTTTCTTTTCTGACCTTCCTATCCCTTGTTTTTTAGCTCTGGAAGTTTTACTTTTTAAAGAGGGCGGGACACCGCTAGTCAGTAAAGAACTGTCAATCACCCAGCCCCTCCCCCTGGTACACTACATGTAGAAACTATCCATTCTATAAAAGTAAAGCTTATTTCTCTGTCACTGTATGGCTAATTGATTCAGCATTAAGATCAGGAAAAGGAATAAGCATTATCTGTTTCTCTGTGCTCTTTCTGTGCAAATAAACCCAGTCGACATATTGTTAAGGGAACCTGCACACATGGCACCGACCGATCCCCAAACGAGGTATGGGGATCGGTCGGTCATGTGGCCATACACGATACTAAAGTAAAGGGAGCCGATAACGGGCGGCGGAAATTTTCTGTCTTTCCCAACCGACCATAGTGGCGACTACGGTCGCTCGACGGCACTACGATCTGTCGGGAAAAGCCCATACACTTGAACAATAATGGGTAAATGCCGTTGTGGAATGACGTTATCATTCATATGTATGGCTACCTTTACTTGATTCAAGTAGTTATTACAGCTCCCAGTGCTGCTTACCTTCCCATAGCAAAGCAGTTTTACTTTCACTTTCACTATAACACAAAATCACTGGGTGAATGCTATTGGCTATAGTGAGGCACAGATCATCTCCACTGCACATGCTCCACACTCCATTTGTGCCTCAGTTTTGGGAGGGGGTGGATACATAGAGAGGAGACATGCATACTAACTAGGAGTGAGCTGAACAACACACAGGGAGATCTAATGACAGGGAGCACTGAGAAAAAAAAGGGATCAAGTTCCTGGCACCACTAAAAATATAGAAAAGGATAAAGGCAAGTCATTTTTTTTTCAGTTTTGTGTTCTTTAAAGGTGAAATATGTAACTTTTTTTTTTACTATTTATTTCAATACTTAAATAAAAATATATTTTGTTGAAATATTTCTAAATACTCCTTTATTCCTTGTCTGCTTGACTGTACTGTATAATCATGAGATTTTTTCGTTGATGGATGAGGTTAAAGGAGTCATTACATTTGCACACCCATGACCATGTAAGTTGTGCCCATTGAACAATCACTCATGAACTTGTAAATAGATTTTCATGGAGCTTTACAATACCAAACATTTAAATAACCAGTATGTACTTGTTAGTTATTTACTTGGTATACTCCTTGGAACACTCTTTTTGGAGTAGGCTTGTTGGTATGGGGTAACAATGGGAGAAAAAAGGGGGACTCTGGACTTTCATTTAGCAACCCCTTGTTTTTTTAAATAATCTTACACACTCTCCAGTGTTTGGATATCACAGCCACCTTTTCTAGAAATAGGCTTTTAGATGGTTGTGTAGTCTTTAGAAAAGTTTTAAGCTGGGCACACACAGTAACGATAAAGCCCCAATACCTATCGGGGCTTTATTGATACTGTGTGTACCTTTGTTTTCCGAACGAGCGCGCGGCCGCGAAAATCTCCATCGGACGCGCTAGACTCCCTATAGAGAAGTCTGCCCTGGCCGAGGGAAACACACAGTCCTGAGCATTTTCCCTATGATGTTCATAGGGAGAACGCTTGGGACTATGTGTATGCAGATCTTTGAAAGATGACAGACAGGATCTTGCATATCTGTATTGTGTGTACCTAGCTTTATTTTAAAACCACTAACCTTTTTTTCCCTTTGTCTTTTTATCTTTCTTCTAGATCCTACTTTGAGTGCCAGCATGTTACTACAGGATTTGCTAATTATTGTCCATATATTTGTATTAAAATCAACCAATCACAATGCTGATAAACATTCATTTTTCTGCTGGAATATTACCTTTTATCATTATCGTGGAATATTTTTACTATATGTATATAGTTTAAATACTTCTTGAACCTTAAGTTATAGCTGTACTATGTCACACATGTCCAAAAGTTGTTTCTGTTATACAATAATGCAATAACAGAAATTTAAAGCGGGTGCTACAAATTCAGTTCATGTAAAGGAAGCATTAGTAACATTAACTGGAACTATTAACAATGTTTATTTTAGAAAAAAAATATTTTATTTTCAGTAAAAGGGCATTGCATACATACTAGTAAGCTGCTACAGATATCCTCACTATAATAATGTTATTTTAGCTAAATTTAGTTATGTGCTTTGCTCTGGAAAACAGCTACTGAAAACAAAAAGCACAAGAAGTGGAGTAACTCAACCAGAACTTACATTATATGATTAGCCTCCTTTGCCAGGTTTGTAAATATTACATGATGTGCCCTAAGAAAAAGTCAGTAAAATCAATACTGAGTGCAAAATATTGTGTAGGTCTTTTAAAAAGTCAATTAAAAAAGGTTTTGCATCTGTGCTCTCCTGAGACTTCCAAAACACTTCAAGAACATTAATTGTCCAAACGTATGGGTATTAAACCTTTGTGTGATAAAGATTTAGCTTTTTTTAATTGTCTAAAAATGTGTTAATATATGGTTTTAAAAAAACCAAGCAATTGCTAACTTAGTCAAGTTCTGAATTCTCTGAATAGACGTTATTTGCTTAAATATTTCTTAAATATTTCTTTTACACTCAGCTAATTAAAAATATCCATTTTATCATGAAGGCTTTAAATATGGATTAATTAGAGTTCGCAAGTAACTAACAATTATCATACAAAGCCAGAAATTTTATTGTCACTAAGTTACAGAAGTGTTTTTGGTCGATAAGTGCTCCATTAAGGATGAGATTCCAAACATAACATCAACTCAGGTCTTAATCGATCACAAATTTAGGGATCCGCACATGGAGTGAGCATTGAGCAATCCATTAATATAGATACAAAATACACGTGTTAGAAATATATAAATAATCAATGTATTATTAATAGCCTTGTGTAACAATGCGGAAAGCAGTTAAATATTTTAGCAAGATTACAGCAATTTTTCCCTATAATTTGATTAAGAACCTGTTGTCCAATATGAGTTAGGCTTGGGAATAAAGGTAATTTTATCTGCAAGCAGCTTTGGTACGTCTCCCTTTTGTTTCCGGTGTGCAGACTTCCGAAATATTTGATTGAAAGTCTATGAAAAACAGTTTAAAAACAAATTCGAGAACTTTATTGTCAGACGAAACTCTAAAAAAATCCCTACCTAATAGACCGACTGTAAGCTTTCGCAGAGGAAAAAACTTGAGAGACCTTCTGGTAAAAACAAACCCAGTAAGGTGTTATATGAATGAAAATCTTTTTCCTAAAAAGTGAAATGGCTGCACCACCTGTGGGAAATGTACTTCTTGTAAACAAATGGTATAAGGCCAACATCCCCATACTGGTGAAATGATCAACTACTACTACTCATGTCATATATATGACCACATGTCCATGTAGATTATCATATTTGGAAAAACAGTTTTGAGCTTATGACTGCTTTGATGGTCACTGTTCAGCGATTAAGACTGCTTTCCAGGATAATAAATGTAACAAACCGGTAGCAAAACATTATTTACATATGAACCACACTCTGGACAGTTTTACATTTATTGGAATTGACCACATACCTTTACCTGAAAGTTATGTGATTACTCCAAAAAGAAACTTACTGGATCAACAGACTTAATACCATTAACCCTTTGGGACTCAAAGAAAGGTGCCCTTACCGGTGTTTTTTAAAGGAGAGATAATAAAGTATATATTACTGTATATTGTATGAGATATTTTCAAGGACAGACACGTTGACCTTCCAGTGGACAGATATTTAAATTAGAAATTGTTTTTTACTACATATAATATTATTTGTAAGTCCAAGATTTTAATTAATATGTTATAATTCTAGTTATTTACCTATACCTTTAACACAATAAAAATAAGTGTTAAAAAAACAAATAAGTAGTACAAGCACTTTTAAATTTTTGCACTTTATTAATATGCCCTTTTATAAATATGCACTTTGTTCTGAAGAAGGCACTTTTTGAAAGATGCACTTTAAATAATTCACTCTATATGACTTGAGCCAAATATGCTTATTTAGTTATTTTTGCATTAGCACATGTTCCTCGTTAAACCAGTTAACAAAGAGTAAATCATTTATGTTCTCCACCCCCTAGTATGATAATTATGTTAATGTCCATCACGGAAATGGTTTTAAATAGACACACCCTGTGTATGTTCACTTAGCTTGAAAAAGGTCATAAACCTTGACCGATACCAATTCAGTAATACAAACACAAGTTTAAATAACTAGCTCCAGGGCCTTTATGGTGCACATTCATTAGTGAACATTTCTCATAATATTTCTATAAATAGTAGGCAAACTGATAGAATCTTATCCAAAACATCTAAGTGCTGTGATAAAATCAACAATTGCTTCAACAAAATATTAGTTTAGGGTTGTGAAGGTTCTCATTCATACAGGTCATGGTATATCTGTTGTATTCAATTAGATTAACTGGACTTGAAGTTTAGTTCTTGAAGACGTTTTGCTAGTCATCCGACTGGCTTTCTCAATTCAGAATGATTTGTACAAAAATCTGTGGCAATTATGTACCCCAGAAAATCCCAATTAGCATATCACAGCCAAGTGTTAAGGGTGTGATTGGATAGTGGCTAAGAGGTGTTATAGGAACGCCCAGAGTAAAGTGTCAAAACAACATTGTACATGGCAGACAGTTGGTGTCGAACCCCCACCCCCAGTTTCACCCATTGTGGCCAACCTTTACATGGAGGAGGTAGAAAAACAGGCACTTAATACCTTTAAGGGAATAGCACCCAGCCACTGGTTCAGATATGTGGATGACACCTGGGTTAAAATCCACCAGAAGTACAAGCTTTCACAGACCAAAACATCAAATTTACAGGGGAAGAAGTACAAAACAACAAACTGGCTTCCTTAAACTGCTTGGTAGAAGTTAAGGGAAATGGTAAACTGGAAGTAGAGGTTTACATAAAAACCAACACACACAGATCAGTATTTGATGTTTGACTCCCACCACCCTTTAGATCACAATCTGGGTGTCATCAGAACCCTGCAACACAGAGCTGAGAACATCCCCACTAGCACAGAGGCAAAGGCGAAGAAATGAAACATCTCAGAGGAGCCCTTAAAACTTGTGGATATCCAGACTGGGCCTTTGTCAAAAGAAGAAGAGGGAAAGAAAAGAACACGAATACCAACAGTGAAGGTGAAAAGCAAGAAAGAGAGGAGAAAGACAGGAGAAAGAACATGGTCATCCCATACGTAGCAGGGGTCTCCGAGAAATTAAGAAGAATTTTCAAAAAACACCATATCCCTGTCTGCTTTAAACCGAACAACACTCTGCAATTGAGGCAGCAATTGGTACATCTGAAAGACCCAATACCCAAACACAAGAAAAGCGACGCAGTGCAGTGCAGTGAAGAATGCTCTGATTTGTATGTGGGGGAGACCAAACAGCAACTGCATCAATGTATGGCCCAGCACAGAAGAGCCAATTCCTCGGGTCAGGACTCAGCCGTGTACCTGCATCTTAAGGATAAAGGACATACCTTTGAAGATTGTAATGTTAACATATTGGCAAAGGAACGTGACTGGTTCAAGAGAGGTGTTAAGGAGGCCATTTATGTGAAAATAAAGAAACCAAGCCTAAATAGAGGTGGGGGGGGGTCGACACCAACTGTCTGCCATGTACAATGCTGTTTTGACTCCTTACTCCGGGCGTTCCTATAACACCTCTTAGCCACTATCCAATCACGTCCTTAACACTTGGCTGTGATATGCTAATTGGGATTTTCCAGGGTACATAATTGCCACTATTCATTCTGAATTGAGAAAGCCAGTCGGATGAACAGCGAAACGTCTTCAAGAACTAAACTTCAAGTCCAGTTGATCTAATTGAATACAACAGATATTAGTTTAGGGGAACCAGGAAATGATAGGATTTCTTTTTAACTCCTTGTCTTTGTTTTTTTTACATTGTACATAACCCTGAAATTTTATAGGGTGTTTATCCAAACATAGCTAAACACACACACATAACTCCCACTGTGCACCAATGAGCACACTTTTGCTAGTAGATCTAGAAATAAAAATTCTTTGCCACCCACATAGATTGTAAGCTGTGTTGGGAAGGGACCTTTTTCCTCATGTCTTATGGTATCAAGTACATTTACCACAGCTCATATATTTTCACAAAACAAGCTCATAAATCAAAAGTTTCAGTGTCACTTAATATATGTGTGTATGGATAGCTGCATTTTTGAATCTTTAAAATATACTCAAGCTGTAATTGAATGCTTTCTGTCTCTTCCAGCAGTCAATGTCCCTGATACTCCACCCATGTACAGTATGTATGTATGTATAATTTTATTTATAAAGCGACACTTGGGTATGCAGTGTATTCAAACAAGGGGATAAGTGCAAGCAATTTAACACATAAATTAAATTTACATAAATTTACATAAATAAAATACATAGGATAAGATTATATATAATAATTGTGGTGTGCCTTGATACACTAGGAATGAAATCCCTGCCCCAAAGAGTTTACAATTAGTGATTATCTGTAATAGGAGAGCATATGTTTATGAAGGAGAGGACATGCTGTGTGATTAGCTAGAAAAATTACAGTTACTGCACAAGTATAGTGTCCCTAAAAATAGTTTCCTCTAGGAAAACAAAGGACAGTAGATAGTTCTGACATTGTTAAATGGCAACAAACGTCTAGCAGAGTGGGTGGTCTCTAGTAAGTGAAGTAGTTTGTGGGACAAAGACACATATATGTGTTGCAAAAAGTTATTAGACTTGCAGGCTGATAAACTAGCTAGAAAAGGTTTGCACATCAACATAATTTGATATTTCTAAAAGCTGAAAGTATAATGTGACCTCATCTTCACCATATTTTCATGTTTAGAGTCCTACACTGTTGAAAATATAATCCCAAGTCTTCCAGGGCAACATCAATCCAATGCTGTGATAATAATGTTAATGTCTTTAATTTGGTAAAGCATACATTTTCCTTCTGCCTTCTTGCTTTTTTTTTTATAAAACAAGAAAATCCATTTTCAAATGAAATATTAAACCCGTGTAATTCCTTGGAGAGAAAAAACAACAACACAGTTTGGTTAAGTCATAAGTATATGATATTCATTTAAATGCTTTCCTATTGAGAATGACACACATCATCCATCTTCCTGGTGACAAGGGAGGAGGACAGTATTACTGAAGTTGTTAGGCAAAAAAAAAAGGAAACTGAAAAAGGAAATTGAAAGTGATCCATAATTGACAATTCTTCTTTTATGTATTACACAATCTCTGATCACCTGCCAGGAAAAAAAATGGCTAGACTGTTGCCTTCAGCATTTTATTGCTTGTCATAGTAACAAAGCCAACATATTTATTCTGATTTTTTTTATACTAGAGAATAAGGGTTATTTAATAGATATTCAGGGAAATGTAATAAAAGTTCTTATCGTTAAAAATTGTATTAATTTTGCCCCAACCAATCAGATGTTATGTACTATTTGAAAGCCAACATCTGATTGGTTGGGGCACAATTAGCACCATTTTTAACGATAAGAACTTTTATTACATTTCCCTGTTTATACCTATATTAGAGTTCATACCTTAAATACATCTTCAAGCTCCTTTTATTGCAAGTATATTTATTAAAAAGCTTATAAACAGCTGGCCAATGTAGCAAATAGAGAAATATCAATGAACACAATTTATCTTGTATAAATAAATAGGAATCTTAATGTTTGCATTATTGTTCTGGCCTTCATTAAATTGCATTGTTGATTTTTGTATTGAATTACCTAGAGCTCACTCGATGGAACAAAAGACATCCCTCAAAAGACCCCTGAATATGCACTCATGCACTTGTCAAAATGTAGAAGATATTTATTGCCACAGAGAAATATATAATCACTTTGATAAATTGAATACCCCCTCCCCCCTCTCCCCCAGAGAGAACAAACCACAAGTATTAAAACCCAAAGCTTAACTAGAATTAAGCGGATTGTCAGGACTTACTGCAGAACACCTCTAGCCTTAGGTACATACAGAGCCGGATTTACCATTAGGCACAATAGGCACACGGATAGGGGCACCCGAGGTTGGAGGGGCAGCTGTCAATCTCCTCCCACCAAGTCAACCCCTTTATAGTCTATTTTCTTCCCCAAAAAAGAAGAAATGGGTGTGGTTTATGGGTGTGGTCTGTGTTTAGGAGTGGGGCTAAGGGTGCCAGGCTCTTTGGGCCTACAGGCTCCTGAGGTGTAAATCCGACCTTAGGTACATAGATATAACATGCTATGTTACCAACTGGATAAGCACTTTCCATCCAGCTGTCCAAAGAAATGGCTAGGTTATGAAGACTCTGTGCACTAATAACTCTCAGATGGTGAGCTCCTTCTCCACCTACGTGCGTTTCACTCGCTCTGCTATTCCGCACCATGAGATTCTTCAGGGTCTCCTGAAGAAGCTTGCAGTACGGAATAGCAGAGCAAGTGAAACACGCTTAATTCTAGTGAAGGTTTGGCTTTTAATACTTGTGGTTTGATCTCTCTGGGGGAGCGGCAGCCTTTGACTGTGGAATCGGATTGCTGCACAGTATCTAGTGCATAAGTGTTTTCAATTTGTATCTGTTGGAATTGGAACATTGTTAATAACTTACTCATATACAAGTGGACCCTTATATGTGGCTCCATATAATAGACCATCACACTTTTTGATATATGTTTTAAATACACTGGGTATGCCCAGTTTCATTTTCTGCATTGATATTTGATGTAGGAGGAGGGGGTATTCTATTCAAAAGACTCAAAAGAGGTAAAGACTCGGCCTGTGGCTGGGCTCTCTCTTCGGAAAGCATGCCTAGAACTGCTGCTCTGGGTGGCCAGTTCAGGTGTTTAGGTCAGACGCGGCTGGGGAAGTGTTCAGGTGTCCTGTTCAGTAAAAATCTTACCGTGTGCCTCTCTCTGGCTTGGTGCTGTCCAACTATGGTTCATGGAGGAACAAGACAATCTGCTGCTCACAAATGGTAAGCAATTTGCTTAGTGGAAACCTGGCTTACTGATTCCATCCCTGACTCAGCCTTAGAGGTACCAGGTTTTGAGATTTAGAGCTGACAAAGTCATAAGCAGAGGGGGGGTGTTTCTATGTCAACAGAAAGTGGCGTGTGGATGTTACTGTATTATGTGTTGTGTTCATGTGACTTGGAACTACTTGCCATCAATAGCAAACCCTTCTATTCCCCATGTGAGTTTTCCTCCTTTATACTTTTTGGAGTATAAACCCCTTTCCAGGATCATGCAAAACTTATTATGGATATAGAGAACAATTGTGTGAATTCCCCTATAATAGCCATATCCAGTATTGCTATTACTGTATGAGAAATCTGCTGCAACTAAAGTCTGAAAACAATACAGAATTAAGAGGAGAATAGTCTCTATTGTTGCCTTCTGATTCTGTATTATTTTGAGGCTTTAGTTGCAGTTTTCCCATACAATAGTACCGTACAGTAATAGCCATACTGGATTTGGCTATTACTGTATGGGACTACTGTATAGGAATTCTGCTGTCCATTTAAAGGGCAACTAAAGCCTTAAAACAATACAGAATCAGAAGGCAGTAGTGGTCATAATTTCTACCCTCGGTTTATACTTGAGTTAATCACTTTTATTGTTTTTTCATGTAAAAAGCTGTATCTTGGTTTATACTCAGGTCAGTTTATACTTAGTATATACAGTATGCTATATATTTTGTATACTGTATATATAAAAGAGGCACCAGGGACAAGACATGACACAAGACATGTTAAAATACTTTTAGACCCTTTATTCTCTAAGATTTATTAAAGTGCCATTTAACATATTAACTGTAACAAACTGTAATATAACAACAAGGGATCCTCAAACTATAGTCTATTTCTACAGTGATTAAAACTACAAATTTACATGACTACTCAACAGCACCTTTCTCCTGCTGGACAATTGCTTGCCTGGCCATATGACCTTTACACTCTACCCCTCAATACTATTTTATATATTTTTTTGCAATATACAGGATATATACAGTATATACATACACACACACATAAAACAATCTGATTTTGAAACATTGGTGCCATTAAAAATTATACAGTGTGTGCAACACAAGTTATCTTGTCGCAAGATTTGTAAATTCAGCTTTTAAAAGGCTGTTAATGTCAAATCACACTAATCTTACTTAATTCAAGCATGCAATAGTTTTAATTAACAACACACATTGCCTGTTCAATTTGAAATCTGTACTTTTTTGATTATCTGTTATTTTAAAAAAAAAGTTAGAGCAGAGCAATTTACCACATATATGGCACACAGGGAATAGTCATTGTTGCATCATAAATCAAAAAAGCACAATAATCAATGTTAGTTTAAATGTTCAAGGGATTTCACAAAGCTCTCATTATTTTGAGAGGAGGAACACAGTGATTGATTATTTACAGCAAAGGGTACATTGTACATAACAGCAATGTTCTTTTATTGGAAAAATCCCTTTATTAAGAATGTATTTTTTGCCTGAAATGTTTTTTCTTTTTAATCTAAGAACTGCCAAAAAGATCTAAAGAGTAAAACATAAAATATTCTTTATGTCTAATGAATGTCAAATAAATTGACCTCTTACATTTCATAAATTAACTTCCAAGTGGCTCTTAAATAGTTGTTAGTACAAGCATTTGTTCTACATTAATCATTGGCAGATGGAAACTGAAGGTAACCAAATATTTGCTAAATATAAAATGTATATTTTTTTAAATCATATGTTGGGATATATGACTTAATATGCTTAATATGCTCAGATAACCACACCTATTACCTCTATGATTAGTCTGATCAGCTTCTCCTGACATTTCTTTTCCTGGAACATTAAGTATCACCTAAACAAATTGTTGGAGGGTAATTTGTAAATTACGACAATATGACCCTAGTTAAGGCTGTAACATCAATAATGCAGAACTGCTGTCATAAGCTACTGGACAAAAATCCCCATCTATTTATAACACTCTAAGGGCCATATTTATAAAACATTGTTATCGTTATCGTAAAAATAATGATCAGTGTTCTATGATATGGGCTGTTATTTTACGATATCAACCGTAGTCCTACGATATCGCTACCGTAAATCTACGGTACCGATATCGTAAAATAACTGTCCACATCGTAGAACACAGATCGCTATTTTTAAGATAACGATAACAATGTTTTATAAATATGGCCCTAAGGCTATTGTTTTTTAATTGGTATTAGAGAAATTAAAAATTTGAGATCTAGTAACCAAAGCCACCCTTACATCTATATTCCCATCAATTAAGCAAATTTATTTGAATTGATCCGAATATTGAAGACATTTTGTTATGTTAGGGGTGTCAATGCCATAAATTACCTGTACGTTTTCTGTGTCAGATGTATCATGAAGATATTGACTGATATTTTCTTTTGCAAATTAGTATTTCAAGGTACAATGGGACATCCAGAGGTTAAAGGACAACTTGGGCAAATGTACAAGTTCCCTCTTGAAAGGAGCACTCTCATACCTTTCAAACAAACTTAAGGGGATATCTCTAGCTTATCTGAATCTAAAGTTATAGGCTTGTAAAGTTAAACTTCTATATCTGTCCTGTATGTCTGAGTCTATCGATCTTTTATTAATGGGAGGTCCTCTGCCTTTAATATAAAGCACTGGATGGCCTCTTCCCTCATTTTAAAAAGCCTAAGGGCTGAGGGGGAAGGGAGAGAGCCTGTTATATGGATCCAGTGTGTAAGAATGAGAAATGCAAAAGTTTGCTAATCGTAATTGAAGTAAAAGAAATTGAAAAGGTTAGACGTTAGGACCTTCCAGACTGGGGTTACCTTGACGTGGTTGGAAGGCTTTTCATTCATGTGATCACAGTAATGTATACTAAAACCCCTTTGTTTATAAAGTATGCCAGTGTGCAGATAATATGATATTGTATGGGGCCTAGGAATGTGCATTGATTATCTTTTCTATGTTTGTATAAATGTTTTGACCAGATCAGTAGCACTTCCGCTAAATGTAGTTGTAGATTAGCCTGATTGGAGTGCTTCCACAATTCTTGTATTGTATGGATCTTTTATGAAGCTAGTTACAGACCTGCAACCATCCTCTGTCATTTCCCCTACCGTTTACATTTACTTTTCAGGCTTGTGGCTAGTTTTAAAAATAACTAAGACTTTTGGAGGCAGGGCTTATGATGCAGCTGATGATGCTCTGTCCCAGCAGTGGGCATGCTCCAACCTGAACGCTGGGAGCAGACCAGTAATGATGGTGATGTCACAGCACACAGTGCTAGCTGGAAAAATTAGATTTATACTGCGGTAACTTTGGACAGACCAAAGCTAGAAACATGATCCTGGAGTCATTTTAATGATAGGAGTGTGCTCTTTTTAATAAAGGCTACTTGTACGAAGACCACAGTTTCACTTTAAACCAACTTGTTAATTCCGGTTTGCGGAAATTATCTGTTACACAATAATGGGATATTACACACAGAGCCATGCGAATAAGATCTGCATTACAGAATACTTTTATGATTTGAGATTTTCCATTCACAAGAAATCTATTCGGGTAAAGGTTCTTTACCTTGATAAAGCTGACAATCTGATGGTATGATAATTTTAAATTCTTAATGACAGACAACTACTGTTTTAGAATAGAGATGAGGTTGTAAATGATGTGAATTATGAATTCACTAGATTAATAAAAGGGTGGAATAAAAAATAATGAAAGAATTCAAAAAAACATTTTTTTTAAAACTAAACAGTGACTGCCTCAACACCTCATCCATCTTACGCTTTCTGAATATTTTTTTATATCTGTAGAAAACCTAGATTTGTTTGCATAAATTCATTTTTCCGTTCAATGCACATGTGCAAGTGTTCAGAAGACCAAAACAAGGGTAGGGTAATGTGTCAGTGATTGATTATTACTGATATTCTTCACTCAGGGGACATCACATTGTGTGACAAGCTAGCACATTTTGTTGTTTGTTTAGTGATTAGTTTCCTGAAATTTACTGTTTGTTTTGAATTCAAAGGAATTCCATATTCTTTGATGAGATATGTTCCCTTGGCCTTTTTTTGTTGTTGTTGACATCTGCTAGTAAAACTTAGAAAAAATTAATTTCCAGTCAATGTGAAAAAAAATGCATCTCAATGCAGAAACAACATTTTAAGAAAGCTAATGCTGGCCATACACTAACCACATTCCAGTAACGTTCTAGCAATGTTTAAACTGATCTTTTTTGCAATTGACTTCTGATTAATGCACATGGACAATATTAGACACACACACACACACAACATTTATATTGTGCTTTTCTCCTGCCAAACTCAAAGTGCTCTCTCCATTTTGGGCAACAGGAGTGACATTAGGGAGCTTTTTTTAGCTTAAAAATAAAAAATTATACTAACATATATGTAGTGTACATTAATCTGAGATTGGCTTCTTGTTCTAGAACTATTACTGTTTAGGCGCGGTTTATGTATCTGCCATCTAACTAGCTTTTATATGACTACTAATGACTATGTATACAAGCTACTATTGCATACAAGAATATATCCTGAACCTTATGTGCCTTATCCAACTGAATCTTCTTAGGTGTGACCATGGTGAATCATTATGTCTTCTTGTTTATTATATTATTTTGTATTAATATATTATTTTGTCACTATCCTGGCTTAAATGCTGGTGTCCTTTTTCCATAGGCTGTGGCCAGGGGCAATGTAGCCATGAAGAAAACATCAAATAGATTTCTGCTCATAGGAGTGCAAACTTAAGGCATTTCTGGCCCCCAGTATGAGTAAGAACATAACAGTTCTCTTTTTGCAAATTGTGGTATTATAATAAGTAATTTCAAGGGGAACTCACATCTTCAGATAACATTGCAACAATAGAAAGATCACATTCACAATGAAATGACAAGCTGTGTCTCACCTCTCCTTCTGTTTTGGCTGTTGGTGGATTTATTTTTGTTGCTGGTGGATATTTATTTATTTAAAAGACAACTCCCTTGTAAAAGTATACATTTTAAAAATGAAACGCACATGTAGCAGGGAAGTAGGCTTAATTCTTCCTACCTTCCAATATCATTTTGTTGAGGAGCTGCAGCACATACATTTTTTATCTGCCAGGTTAATCCTGAAATTTCCTGCATAAATAGGACATTAAACTCACTAACCTAATAATTTTAAATAGCTGCCAAGTGGATCTATAGTTCTCAGGGAGGAAGGAAAGTTTATTCCCACCTCCCCATGAATAATAGAACTCTCCCAATGCAGCGTTAAATTTACCTGGCGGCCCTCCACATGCAACTTCTGAACACCTAAAGCACTGTCCCAACCTGTCCATGTCTTGTGCTCATGTGTGCCTCGAAAAAATATACCTATTGGGAGACTGCGATTATCAGCTGTTTAGAAGCTGAAAGTGGAGCTCTGGCAGATTCTAATGCTTCTTATTTTAATGCTGAATCTGCACCAGGTGTGTTCTATTATTCAAAGGGAGGTGGGAATAAGCTATCCTGGCAGATACTTAGCATTGTCTGTTTAGTGTCCCTTTAAAAATAGTACTAAAGCCAGGAGGAAGCCTGGCAGAAGCAGTTTTCTTTGTGATGGCATTTTTTACAAAAACTTAATTGGCAGGTCGGAAATTATAAATCCTATTTCACAGCTCCAGGTACTTATCATTTTAACTGTAAAACTTTATATGTGGAATGACATGCCCTTTATTTATCCAGTGAGTTATAGGGGACTCTCTTTGTTGCTGGGAGTCTAACTGTATGCTGTTCACTTTTACAAATAAATTTAAAAGGATAGAGAGAGAATAAGGCTTTGAAGTTCACCATTTCAGAATATGCTAATAAGGAACAGAGACTTCTGGGTAATTTCCATGTTTCCATGGCAGCTTTCAGGAAATTTATGTCTTTAAAAAGACTTTTACAGCATTCCACAAGCTAAATACATGTTGTAAAAGTCTTTTTAAAGACATAGCTTTCCTAAAAGCTGCCATGGAAACATGGAAATTACCCAGAAGTATCTGTTCCTTATTCACTTTTACAAATGCTCTCTACGGAACAGCAGATCAAAACAAGGAAGCTGCAACATGTCCTGCCCCCTAGACACTGACAGCCAATCATGTTACATCACAAAAAAGTAATTATTTTCTAGCCAGCATGAATGACAGAAAGAAGATGAAAATAGTATGAGTATGTCTGGATTATGACTTTCTATTATTAGTTTAAATCTCCCCATTTATCTTTTTTTAGAAACAAAATGAAAAACAAAAAGATCATAATGTAGGTAAAAGCAGCTGAAAACTTAATATTGTTCATGGTAAGCTGTCTGCAATTTCTCTGAAAGAAACTTTCTTTTTGCCTTTTATGCTATTTAAAAATGTTATAAGGGGCTTCCATATTGGTTTAAAGACATCTGTATATATACAGGGTTATTCAATAAAAGTTCTTATCGTTAAAAATGGTGCTAATTTTGCCCCAACCAATCGGATGTTATCTTTCAAATGTTAAATAAGATCTGATTGGTTGGGGCAAAATTAGCACCATTTTAAATGATAAGAACTTTTATTGAATCTCCCTGATAGTGTATTAATGTATAAAAAAAATAGAAACAGAGAATATTGGGGTCAGGGAGCAAAAACAACAACAAACATTCAAACAACCTTGTAGACCTTGTTGTACTGAAAGATTTTCATTGAATAACTGTTGAATATTTGCTTATAGAAGCACATAAGAGGAGAGTAAGAATACATTTTTATTTGGGGATGGACATTTGATAAAGTGTTAAGCACTGAATATTGAAATGAGGGAAAAAATGTCCAACTTTTACTGGTTCCAAATAAAAAAACTATTTATTAACTGAAATAAGACATAACGTCAAAGGATCAATGCCTTTTATAGACACTTTATGCATGCAAGATCTTTTAATGTACAACTGAACATTCAATATGCTTATATAATTGGTTTAATAGACAATAAATTGAAACCAAGAGCCCTTTAAACGTAACCCGTGTAACCGTTCAGTTACCACTAAAATATGTGTGTACTTAAAAGACTATATCCCAGTGCAAATATCATGAAAACTAGGAAAAGTAATGTAAATATTTCTAAAAGTATGGTATGCCTTGAAGCAATACTGCTGTGTAATAAGTACAGTATTTATCCTAAACAATAGTTGGGTTTTTTATAAATATACGAAGCTCCAAGAGAAAAATGTACCATTCATATGCCAAAGATATTTCATAGTAAGTTACTCTGTATGTGTTCAGCGTACCCTTTGGTAGATGTCCTAAATATAGTAATTTTCCTAACTTCCACATTAATATTAATAAAAGAGAATTCTTGCTGCTCCTTAAATTGGCCATGCTATTCGTCTTAAAATTCAGCATGACGCTTGGCCCTGGCGCCTTCTATGCTTGTATTGAGGTTCTGATAAAACAGACAATAAAAAAGGTTTTAAGGTGTATTATGTATGTATATATAGACATCAGAGGTAAACCCCTATTTGTTTTGGATATTCCATCATCAGTCGTCACCAGATATATACAAATTAAAAATATATACATCCCCATTACCATAAAAAAGAACACAACACTATAATTCTTCTTGATGTGTCTGAGGGAAATCTTGCAGGGTGTGTGTGTGCATGTGTGTGTGTGTGTGTGTGTGTGTGTGTTGGGGGGGGGCGCTGAAGTAGGGGCTTTGTTTTTCTGCTTGAAAGCTCTTATGATTGGCCCTTTTGGGTAATATCATTTCTAAATTATATGTTGCTTGGTAATAGAATTGGTCCTGGGTTGCATCTTCTTTATAATGATGCGATTTCAAAAAGTAAATTAAATACCGTTTTAGAAATGGCATAGAAGGAACCCATACTCGGTTTTGGATTCAAGGTTAGGGAACCGTGGAGAAGTTATTACAACCATTCAACATCCACCATGTGTGCTGTTTTATTATTCTAAACATGCACACACTACAACCTGCACTAACTAAATGTGACTGTATAGCTTGGATGGCGTTATGCTGTGTGAGGAATTCCATCTTTTATTTGTAAAACATTTTGATTAAATGAGTTATGTACTAGGAGATGTATTCTTTGAATCTTAATGCAGGACAAAGAAAAATCAATGATGATAATGTAGCTTAAAATATTTTCCTTTAGGTTTCAGTTTCTTATTTCTCTGGTCCCTGACTCCACTGGAGCAGAAAATGAGGGCATTAAACAGATTATGCACCTGCACACCATAAAACATGCTTCACTTTCAGAAAGATGATGAGTAGTGTCAGTTAAAAAAAGCATCTAGTATTGTTCGTTCAGGGCTGTGTACTGGGGAGACCTTAGGGAAAATAAAGGCTCCCAGTCAACAGAGCTATGTGGCAGGAAATTATAATTTGTTTCTTTCTGTCTTTATTAGTGCATTGTGATGTAGTCTCTTGTAATTAATATGCCATTGAAGGTCAGTATTCCATTCTACCTCCCATTTGAGAATTAAACAAGGCTAAGATTCTGCAATTTTTTCAGCCTCTGATTAAATTACTGCATGAATGCTTTATATTATCTAGTGGTTGTGTTTAACCAATGAAACTTTTTTGAAGTAGTCATTATGAGTAAAAAAAAATATCTTAATTTGTTTATTCTTTTTATTATAAATCTTCATGTTTGCAAAGTCATATATTTTAGCATAATGGTTAAAAGGAAAAAAGTAAATAAGAATATTTATATAGTTAGCCTTTCTAGAGGTAGGAACATTTTTCACAATTTAAGTCTTTTAACTTTTGATTCCCAGCAGCAAAGGCTTTCTTCTAGTTTTTGGCTTCATAAGATTTTCACTTGAAATTTTAAAATGGTTGTTAAATTTGTGTAAAACTGATTGTACAACACTTTAATTGTCCTATTTATTGACTCCAAACATACTCCAAAGAGATGTTATAAAGGTTGCTAGTGCTAATACCCAAATAAGTGAAAAACCCATACTGCCAGATGTAATATAGAGATATGGGTCTATTATCCTCCATTTCTTTTACCTGACCATGTTCTTACAATGTTGATACTTGCATAAAGTGGTAACTGCTTTGCTGGATACTGGCCAGGAAGAGGCATTGGCTTTAGATATTGCCCCCAGTCAATCACATTACTGGATAGAACAATCTCTGTTCCACCTCCCATTCTGTTGAATTTCATACAAGAAACAAAAGTAATATTTGCAGTTTATATCCTTTCGAGCATTATGGGTATGTCAATTCAAAACAGGACACAAGTTTAAAAGTTTATTATAATTAACAAGGTGACATCAGAAAAAAGATCAAGATTTGTAAATTGTTTACCAAAACTGCTAAACCTGGGGCTGAAGTTACCCTTTAAACATGCATTTAAATATAGAGAAAACAATTAGAGCTGGGATATCTATCTTAAAGGGTAGTCCACCCTTTAGATACCTTCCCCAAATATGCACCTGAACATAGTTACAAGTCCAGTTCCCTCTGCGCCAGGGTGCTGCCTCCTGCTGTTGTTGTGTCCAGCTGCCAGCTAATGGCTGTGATGTCACCGGTGAGCATTTGACTGACAGCCACGACCAGGAAATAGAGAGGGGAGGTGCAGCAGAGTGGCGAGGGACCAGGTCATGTAAGTATGTTCAGTTGCATCTTTGGGGAAAGGAAGTAAAATGTAACTTGGGTTTGGGGGGGTGCTGCAGCTATATGTAAATATATTTTTTTTTACAAATTCTTTAATGTGAGCTCTTCCATAAGCAAGCATTCTGTATATAGGCACAGTTTATTTAATACTTTATATATTAATATAAATAAAGCACATATACCCAAGTCAATAAAGTAATTTATATAGTTGGGTATACAATGTTGTACATTTTAACTATAAAGAGGATGAGGACAAGGAACAATCAATAAATGACATAGAAATAGGAAATATACTAGTGTATGCGCTCACAGTCTATATAAGGTCTGTCTGTTTTTCAGCCGATTTTAATAAAAGTCAGAAAAATTTTGGGCCTATTGATTTAATAAAAATCTATTTTAAACATTGATACATCACTGTTGGTATAACATACATTTTTACCTAATGTATCTGCATATTCCACCCACACACCCAATTATATTTATGGTGATTATTGGTATTTTAAGGTCATTTGAAATATAAAACACATAGATAAGTTTATACTACACTTCTCTTATTGGATGCTTCTTTCTTTATAGATGCATACATATTCTGTGCATATAACTGATATAAAATATGTTGCTGCATTCATTATTGCTTGTTGTTTCGCAGAGTCTGTTCTTAAACAAGACAAACTGATTTTATAAATACCCTAACTTTAATGAGGATGTTTTATGGGGCATTGTTCATTATCTAATGCAAAGACCATTATAACATTTTTTTTCTACAAGTGCTAGTCATGTTATAGTGGTCCAGCTTTTGGGCCTTTTGGCCTGCCTTGTCATCTTAAAAGATCATTAATCATCATCCTACTTTATAAGCCAGAGAGGCCAACTTGCTCTGAGCGATTATGAGGTTGCAGCTTCACAGAAGTACTTAACCAATTCCCAGAACCACACTAAGGATTTCTCACCCTTCCCTAGGTAGCCAGATAATTTATCATCCTTTTCCTTTTGAGGAAGAATGAGTCTGGCAGGAGAATGCATGACAGCATAAAATCTGAGCAAATGAATATAGGAAAATGGCAACTGTTAGAAGCAATACTGGTTTTCACCTTAGGTGATTATGTTCTTATTTGTAACCGCTACTTCTTCAAATAATTAATAAATAATACAATAAAATTTTAAAAATACTCTTTAACATCTTTGATATTCAGAATGTGATATTGTTATAAACCATTACTGATTCATCAATGTAGAATTTGGATAAGCCCCCAATCTCCCCCCATTACAAAAATATCAGCATATCATTTCTTGCTGAAAAGATATGCAAAAATTAGAAATTGAGCTTTGTGTGAACTAAATAATAAAATAGTAAGCAGATTTATAAAGAATATAAAGAACAAATACCAGTCTTAAGATAGAGGTAAATATCCTGGGGCTCATTTACCCAGAGCCGATATAGCTCTGGGTAAATGCTTCTTCCGCAATTTAATATCGCGTTTGCGGATGTGGGTAAATCCCGATAAGGGATTTACCCACTGCGGGTTTTTAACGCCAGCTAGTTGCGCGCAAACACGATATTTGAGTGCAAAACGCGATATTAAATCGCGAGCATTGGATGCGTGGGTGATTTTTGTGTAACCCGTGCATCCGCCACTAATATGGAGCTTAAGTCGCGCTAACCGGTAGCGAACCATATATTTGCCCAGCGACTGTGGGTAAATGAGGCCCCCTGTGTTTCGGGAAAGAGGTGCTGCCACCAGGTCAGGTTATAAGTTAAATCTCTGTTGGCCAGGTGGGGGTATGTGCAATTATGTTTGCTCTAAATAGTATTCCTGGGAGATACTTTCTGGTTTGGGAATTCCATCTATAACTTTCCAGTGTGGTCTACCCTGAATAATAAAACTCACTTTTCTATGTCTCTGACTAGAGATGGCTGAACTTTCGAAAGTTCGGTCCGTTTTCGATCTTTCGAACTATATGGAAAGTTCGTAGGTTCGAAAACGGACCCATTAAAGTCAATGGGAGTCAAATAGTTCTAAAAGTTCTAATGAAATACAAATAAAATATTAATGGTAACTTAATGTAAATGGCTGTGGGACCTGGGAAATGGTCTGGGGAACATGTTCAAATATCCAGGACATTCGAAAAATCAATTTTACTCTCACTGGCGCTATTTTCAAGCTCTCACGTTCGAACATTCGATGTTCGCGCCTAGGTATCATGTACATTTTATTTGCGGATTCAATGCTCGCGTATAGGCTTTAATGGACACTTTACTTGCGGATTCGATGTTCGCGCCTAGATACCAAGGACATTTTATTTGCGGATTCGATGCTCGCGTATAGGTTTTAATGGACACTTTACTCGCGGATTCGATGCTCGCACCTAGATACCATGGACATTTTATTTGCAGATTCGATGCTCGCGTATAGGTTTTAATAGGTTCGAGTTCTAGTCCATCTCTATCTCTGACATATGCTAAACACAACACAATCTAAAACACCATCAGGTTTTAGAAAAATTAGCAGTAACAAAAACAGTGTGGGCAGGTAATTCCATTTCAAATTGGCATCTATTATCTGGTTCAATCTTTTTATTTAAAAACTTATGATGGCTTAATTTTAAAGTTTATAGACATGTTTCTCTCATGAAAACAGTTTAATTTAGATTCATTCATACATAATTTGCCCATTAATATTGATTTCTTATCAGCAGCTTGTAAATATAATTCTTTGTACATTTGCTTGTGAAGGTTCTCATTCATCCAGGTCATGGTATATCTGTTGTATTCAATTAGATCAACTGGACTTGAAATGTAGTTCTTGAAGACGTTTCGCTAGTCATCCGACTGGCTTTCTCAATTCAGAATGACTTGTACAAGAATCAGTGGCAATTATGTACCCTGGAAAATCCCAATTAGCATATCACAGCCAGGTGTTAAGGGTGTGACTGGATAGTGGCTAAGAGGTGTTATAGGAACGCCCAGAGTAAAGTGTCAAAACAACATTGTACATGGCAGACAGTTGGTGTCGAACCCCCCCACGTTGAATACTTCCTTTATCTGCCGGTAGAATGGTGATACTGGAATCTTTCTTGAGGGAAGGCCTCACTCTGTGGCCTTCCTTCTATCAAGTCCAGTTGATCTAATTGAATACAACAGATATCTTTGTACATTTATTTTGTTCTTTGCAAAATATCCTTCTCCACATGTGTTAAAAGAAAACAATCTGAAGTAAAAATAATATATACAGGGTGTACAGACTTTTTTTCACTCACGTAACTTCAACGTTTTAATCTGCCTTGTTTGCTTTGTTTCATATGGTTTGTAAATTGTAAATGTTATCACTTTTTTGAGTCTGACTTCATCATATATTAAAAAGTCCCTCCCTTTGGTTTTCAGTGAGATCTCATGCTTGCTCCCATTCTAGCTGGGTCAGTGTGTCTTATTGAGTAATTAACAAAAATGTGGAGCATGATTGATCTTATCGTGGTTTTATCTACCTTCAGATATTGAAGATTTCATTTACTTTCAGATAGGCACACTATTGAGAAATAACACAGAAAATGGGGTCAAAGCCAACCCCTAAAAAAAGGCCCCATACCCTTTTACCTAACCCTATTTACACACATCAATATATCTAAAAAAGTCCGGAATGGAAGAAGGAAAGCGGAGATTGAGTACAAAGGATCGAGGACCGGGTGAAGAGTGTGGTCCGTCCCGCTAGGGGTCCTGGCTTCTCACGTAAGTCCCGGGTTTGTTTGACAGCAACAGGCCTGTGTAGTTGGATTGGGACTAATAACGGTGACTTTTGTTATTTGGATTGGGTAACAGTTAATTCTCTGTCCCACTGTTACTAGATGTACGTTACTCCTTGGAGCCGGGGTTGTTAACGTGGTGTTGGGGACGCCCAGCCACCTCTTTTTAGATATATTGATGTGTGTAAATAGGGTTAGGTAAAAGGGTATTTTTTAGATATATTGATGTGTGTAAATAGGGTTAGGTAAAAGGGTATTTATTATTGCTAGATATTGCATATGAATTGTACTGTTGTTGGGATAAGGGATCGTGTCAATTGATCACCAATAAACGTATTTTGTATATTTTGACTCGTTTGGTAAGTGCAGTGTGCCTTTTTTGAATGGGGCCTTTTTTTAGGGGTTGGCTTTGACCCCATTTTCTGTGTTATTGCTAATTCTGCTCCTTGAGGCACGCATTTAGAATTTTTTTCAGAGACAGCCCTGATTTTGGAAGCATTTATTTATACAAAGACAAAATGCTGAATAGGCTATGGTTATTAGGATCATAAAAATACTGCTCTTTTCTCTTTAAACTATATGTTTTTATACTGAACTTTCACTTTGATTTTTATTTTTGCTATTTGCATCATATAGGGGAAAGCAAGCAAAGGGCAACTGTAATGCACCAGTAAATCCGAATTAGGTTCCTTCAGTGTAGATTCCCTTTTGTTGCCAGGCAATCAGCACCAAGACAAACGCGGTTGCCTCCAAGTTTTGCATGTTATCGTACATTGCGATTACGCCACGTGAATTGGGCCACAGTAGTGTCTGCTTTTAAAAGCGATCACGCTTATAAGTGCAGTAGTGTGACCTAGCCCTCATAAACATTTAGGGCAGAAATAAATATTTTCCTAAAACACATTTTTTCATTGTCCTGTTTGATGGCTGAACTACACCTCCCATCATCTTTCAACAATAAATATGACACTTTGGGGCATATTTATAAAGGAACAAAAATAGCGCCAAAAAATTACCGCCGCACATCGTGGCCACGAAAATAGCGATATCGCTCTATTTATAACGGCCAGCGCCATTCCCGCGATATGTATCGCAGCCGCGATGTGTTGCGGTAATTTTAAGCCCCTTTGCGGTGATACTGTATAGTATCGCCACGAAGGGACTTAAAATCCCTTCCCGACGCATCTCCTAAGGGGGCGGGGCATACACCCACCCCGCCCACAACCCCCCGCGGTGGGGGGGGGGGGGGCGTGGGGGGGGGGGGGGGGAGGGGGGGGGTGGGGGGGGGGGGGGGGGGGGGGGGGGGGGGGGGGGGGGTTTTTTTGGGGGGGCGCGGGCGGGGTACCACCACGCAAAAAACGCGGACGGCGGAGACCACCGCCGCCGCTTCCCAGCAGCCCCTCCCAACCCTGCCCGCTCGCAGCAATCTCGGAACGGAGGGTAGGAGGGGCTGCGGGAAGGGGCCGCAGCAGGTGGTCGCGACCACCCGCCGGCACCCCCTCCCCGGCAACCCCTCCCAGCCCCCCGGCCGCTCCCGGGGAGGGGAAGGGAGGGAGCCGCTGGGGGGGGTAGAGGCTCCCTCCAGCGGGGCCCTGAGAAGGGCCTTTTGGGGTAAGGGGTCCCGCAGCTCGAACCGGGACCCCCTTCCCGGCCCTTGTAAGGACCCTTGCGAAGTGGCAAAGTAAAACAGCCGATACTAGACGAGCGAAACCAGTACCCAGTAACAGGTAAGTATCGCGCGAAGGGTTAACGCTTCGTTAACTTTTCGCGGCCGTTTTTGGACATTATAAATCGCGTTAAACGGATTTATGCGTAATGTCCGCGAAAACGCCCGCGAAAAGTTAACGAACCTTTATAAATGTGCCCCTTTGTCTTGTAAGGAATGCTGAAACATGTAGTTTAACCATTAACTAGGGTCATTTTAATCATGCATTGTTGCGCATAATGGATGATGGTAAGTATAATACAACCACCAACCAGGACAATTTTAAAATAGTTACTTAAGGTTTATAAAAATGCCATATCTTATGCTAGCAATGATTATTTAATAACAGCAAATGAGTAAAATTATCTTAGTTAATATTGAACTACAATCTCAGCATCCTTATTCTTACTTTTAGAAAACGTAATTTACAATGTAAAAAAAAAAAAAAAAAAAGAAGCTTTTCTGTTGAACTACAGGTCCAGATCCTATAGGCATAATAATTGATTTTTGTTATGCATAATCTTCAACATCCCCCTTTAAATAGGTACATTATTGAGAAATACCTTTCACAGGGCTGTGCTAAGATCAGGTTCACTTCATTATCCTCCCCCTGCAGCTCTGCACCATGTTATCCCTATAAGTTTCGAGATGAACTTATAGTTTGGATGAAATGGTACTATTCGAAATAGTTCACGTTCAAAATAGTTGTTTTTACGGACTACGCGCGGCTGTATTTTCGATAATTATTGTAAAAAATAATTAACCCTAGAATGTATCATTTGCTAACCCTCAAATGTATCATTAGTTTTCGGTAACCCTCGAATGTACGTATCGTTTTCGCTAACCCTAGAATGTATCATTCGCTAACCCTCAAATGTAGCCTTTAATTTTCAGTAACCCTCGAAAGTATTGTTAGTTTTTTCGGTAACCCTCGAATGTGTGGATAGTTTTTACTAACCCTAGAATGTATCGTTCTCTGACCTTCAAAAGTATCGTCCATTCTCGGTAATCCTTGAAATTATTGTTCGATTTCGGTAACCCCTCGAATTTATGGTTCTATTTTTGCTAACCCTCAAAAGTATCATTTGGTAACCCTCGAATTGGTCGTAACTCTCGAATGTAGCTTGCGCAAAACCCGACAATTGCCCGCTCAATCAATTGCTGCTCGTGTTTAGGAAGTGTTTTAACAAGTTTTGGTGATAGTGACATGTTCCCTTTTCAAACTATAACTCCCCATTGACTTTAATGGGTCCCAATTTGAACTTTACAGAAATTCGAATTCAAAAACAGACCGAACTATATATGTTTGGCCATCTCTACATTAACTTAAAATAAGAGAATTAGAGAATGTACATTCAAATCTAGACCTTTTGAAATGACCAAATATAACAACACCAGTGATTTATGTGTGAATAAAGTCACGTTTTCTAAGACCCTGAGTGCACCTTGAATATCTATCTTTGTTATACTCATCTAGTGGGTGGTGCCCGGGCAAGTATTCATCAGCTTGGAGTGAGTGCCTGTGCAAACTATACATATGTATATATTATATATATATATATATATATATATATATATATAATATACAACTAGAGAAGATAATCAATGCACATTCCTAGGCCCCATACAATATCATATTATCTGCACACTGGCAACTTTATAAACAAAGGGGTTTTAGTATACATTACTGTGATCACATGAATGAAAGCCTTCCAACCACTTCAAGGTAACCCCAGTCTGGAAGGTCCTAACGTCTAACCTTTTCAATTTCTTTTACTTCAATTACGAATTACCAAATTTTGCATTTCTCATTCTTACAGAGTCAGAGTGTACCAAATGTAGGTCCAGGCAGCAAACAGCAGAATATTCAAAAAACGTGGCAATGTCAAGATCAGAGAGATAGAGAAAACAGAACAATCACACTACCAGTTTGCCAACTTGTTGAGGAGTCAGACAGGCTTGGCCCTTAGGACATACCCCACATCACTTGGTCTGGTCTCGAATATAGGATTCCCAGAGCTTTAAAGAAGTCCTCAACAGGGACAAGCTGGATCATCTGTTGGTAATCCAAGGCCATGACTGAGGATATTCCTGCAAAAGAGAAATAACAATATCTACCCTCTGATTCTCAGTACTGAAATGAGACTGACCGCAAATGTAAATACAGCTTGCAGGTCCCTTGAAATTCTGGGACGTCTCAGACAGTGTGCATAGCCACATGCACAAACAGGCAAGAAATGCCGGTTTCTACAGTAACACTTATAGCATCAGCACCATTGAGTAGTTAGAGTAGGCCCACTGCAGTTTGCCAACATTGCTGAGGAGTCAGATAGGCTTGGCCCATAGGACATACCCAACATCACTTGTTTGTCTGAATGTAGGATTCCCAGAGCTTTAAAAAAAATTCTCTGCAGAGGAAAAGGCTGAATCATCTAGTGGTAATCCGAAGGCCACAAATGAGCTTGTTCCTGCAAAAGAGAAATAACATTACCTACCCTCTGATTCTCAGTATCAAAATGAGGCTAACCTTAATGAAAATACAGCTTGCAGGTCTCTTTGAAATTCTGGAGACGTCTCAGAACATGTGTATAGCCGCACGCACAAACACATAGAATGCCGGTTTCTAACAGTAACACTTTATAGCTTCAGCATTATTGAGTTAGAGTAGGCCCACTGCAGTTTTGCCAACATTGCTGAGGAGTCAGATAGGCTTGGCCCTAGGACATACCCAACATCACTTGGCTGGGTCTGAAGGCCACCAAGGAAAGGCTGGATCCTTAGTGGTAATCTGAAGGCCCACAAATGAGGTTGTTCCTGCAAAAGAGAAATAACATTACCTACCATCTGATTCTCAGTACCAAAATGAGACTAACCGCAAATGAAATACAGCTTGCAGGTCTCTTCTAACAGTAACACTTTATAGCATCCATGTATTGAGTTAAAGTAGGCCCACTGCTGTTTGCCAACATTTTGTGAGGAGTCACAGCTTGGCCTTAGGACCTACCCCCACACATTGACTTCTCTCCCTCAGAATATGCATTGTTCAAGGAAAATGGGCAAAAGGGTAGCATTTCATAAAAGCAAAACCAATTGTTGAGGAGCCAGGCAGGCTTGGCCTCTCTGACATACTTTACACCACATTGGCTGCCTCATCCTCAGTATATGCATTGCGATAGGGAATGTGGGGAAAGGGTAAACCTTCACACGCCGCAGAACCATAGAGTTAGAGTATGCCCATGCAGATTTCCCACCATTGTTAAGGAGCCAAACAGGCTTGGCCCCACTGGACAACAACCCACCCCATTGGCTTATTTCCCCCACAGCTTGCATCGTAATGGGGAAAGTGGCAATAGTACACTTTTTCCACAACAACAAAGCACGAACCCCATTGAGTTAGAGTAGGCTCACTGCAGTTTTGTCATCTCTTTAGGAGCCAGTCAGGCTGGCCCCACTGGACATACCTCATACCACTTGATGATTTCTTCCTCAGAATATGCATTGTGGTAGGGAATGTGGGTGAAAGTTTAACACTTAAAGTAGCAGAACCATAGAGTTGAGTAGGTACGTGTAGTTTTCCACCATTGTTTAGGAGCTAAGCAGGCTTGGACACACGGGACGTACCCCAAATACACTGGCTTCTCCCTACAGTTTGCATCAATAAAGGGGAAAGTGGGCAAAAGAGTAACACTTCACAACAGCAGGACCATTGAGTTAGAGTGGACTCCCTATAGTGTTGAGGAACAAGGCAGGCTTGGCCCCACTGACAAAACCCCCAACACACATTAGCTTCTCTTCCCACAGTTGCATCATATAAGCATTATACAACACAACCTTTAGAGGCAAGTGCCCAAACAATAAAAAACATGCAAACCAAAACCCCACCTTTTATTGCATAGTGCACAACAAGATCATTTATTTACCTGAATACAGAGTTTTACTATTAAAAAAAAAAATAACTCAAATAGACACAGACCAATACAGTAGATATAATTGATTTCAGATTACCTATACATCTACATTACTACACAGGAGTTTGAGATTTAAAACAGTGACTCAAGCGAGCTGAATGTTATAGCACGTGACCTCTCCCTGCTACAGACAGCTGCTAAACTTTCTCTCTGGTAAACCTGCTATGCATGAGTGCCCACAGAGAGGGCTCAAGTGCCACTCTGGCACGCGTGCCATAGGTTTGCCACCACTGATATAAGGAGAAACGGGTGAATGGGTAATGCT
Organism: Hymenochirus boettgeri; assembly: GCA_019447015.1. NCBI lineage: Eukaryota > Metazoa > Chordata > Amphibia > Anura > Pipidae > Hymenochirus > Hymenochirus boettgeri. The sequence continues at coordinate 142,108,610 of CM033474.1, forward strand.
TCCAGCAGCAGAACCATAGAATTATAGTAGACCCACTGCAGTTTGCCATTTTTGTTGAGGAGCAAGCAGGCTTGGCCCATTGGACATACCACCCACCACATTGGCTTTTATACCCAAGGGGTTGCACTGCTAAAAATAGTTATCATTGGTGCATTTGGGACATGTGACTGGATTGTTTACACCAATTTGATGAATTCCAAAAAATCAAATCATAAATTCTAAAATTTTTGTACGTTCGAAAAAGTTTGCGAGTTCGAAATTCCAAAAACCTGAAGTACTAAAAGTCCACAAAAAGTCCACGTCCATTCAAACTCAAAAAATATGTTTCGAATTCTAGTCCTTCTCTAACAAACACAGTTTCATAAACTGATTTAAAGATACATAGTGCACTATAAATGGGTACCTTTAAAACCATGTTTGTGAAACTTGTGTTTGTGTTGTCCTACTGGATATATACTGTTGTCTATATTGCTGTATACATTTAAAAATGTCAAAATATTTTAATTGACTATACAGACAGAAACTTACCAAAAACACAAACAAAATGAGTAGCTGGCAAACATAGCGAAATGTTAATAATGTTAATGCTCATTTTTGTTATTCTTTCAAAATATATGTACTTTCTTTCTCTTTTTTTTTTGTTCGGAATTTGATGAGCAGGGAAAAAAGTATCAGCCTGCAGGCGATTCATCATGTAACAAGTGTGCAAAATGATTTCTAAACTGCAGTTAAAATATTAAACTTCAATTATTCATGCCAGCAATCATTACCTCTCCCCTTACTGAAGAACCTAGCCTCCACATTTGATGAGATACTTAGTCCACAGACAGCCCTTAAGGTAGTATTTAATAATTGAATACAAGTTAATGATAATTACATGATAACTTTAGGCCTAGCTCAGAACACAATTTGATAGAGGTCTTGACTAATAAATGAAGAAAACTTGCTTATGTGAAATATGAACTAATACATAGCTGCATCTCTAAATTGTCTTTGCTTGTCTTTTTAAATATATCACAACAACTAGAATCTTAATATACAGAAAACATTTGGAGAAATTATTGCTATACATTTTTTTTGATTGTTAACTATGACGTGCTAATATTAAAAAAGAAAGTTACAATTATACTGTATATTGGAAATGCACCCCAAATAATTATTCGAAAGTTTGAGGACAAGCGGTAACATGTTTAAGGCTGAATATTTCTTAAAGTGTTTGACCATATTCCTAAATAATGTCAATGATTTTGATGTGAGCCTATCTTGTGAGCCATCTGTTTCTCAAACTTCAAACTCTAATGTATGTATTATTTTGCTGAATTGTGTAATGAACATTACACTCCTTTTTCTATTATGGTTACAGCCAGTTTGTACTACTCTGTAAAGAGAGTAGTACACAGTGTTGTCCAAGATTTTTAAAGGCATGTTAATCACACACACACACACATCCTCGACAAACTTGGGCTTCGCGTATCTCTATGTTTCAAAGATGAGCCTGAAGTTTTTTACCTGACCTGGTTCCTCGACACTCCACCAGCTCTCGGCTGATAGATGCTCCACTACTCCTGGTCGTGAGCAGGAAGTAGAGGCACTGTCAGCGACAAGCCCTCTGTTACTTTTTTGTTTGAAACAGAAGTAGGGGCAGCGCCCAGGTGGCGAGGAAACTAGGGCAGGTAAGTCCCTATCGTGCATCTTTGAAACATTGCGAAACCTAGTTTTGGGGGGAGGGGTTGATTAACATTCTATGGTAACTTTATTTTAGCTGGCATGCCCTTTAATTTCTTCATAATTTTACATAATACCCTTAATTTCCAGAATGTTTGTATTTACAAATTTCAGAGTAAAGTTCTCTGTTTCTTGCCTTTTGAGGTTGTAATTATTCTGAAAATTGTAAAAAAAGGTTTTAATAATCAATTTACACAGTCCACAACTTTATGGAATGCAGGAGTAATTGTTACTATTTGTTTTCAGAAATCAAATAGGCAGCAAACAATGCATTTAATATTGTCTTGCTAAATTTTAAGGTTCTTACACACATGCAACGCGGGGGCTGACCCACGACACACGATGGTGTATAAATGGCTTTATCCTCACTCGGTAGGACCTTCTTGATTATACGATTCTGAGGATCATCAATGAGACCTGACCAAATGGTCTTTCACCCAATCGAGACAATTTTTTCGGTACAGCATGGTGCATCACGGGATGGCTCCATAATCGCACATGTGTACACACCTTAAAATGGGGAGCATGTTTATGGTCTCAGAAAGTATTTAGAGCCTTCCCTTTTTCATATTTTGGCACTTGCAGCCTCATTCTTTAAGTAAAAAAAACACCACAACAAAAAATCTCATTGATGCAAATATTCAGAGACTTTACTGTACAGTTTATAATTTAGCCTATTGGTAATTTTCTATTCATATTCATAAAATTGTTTTTGTAATTTCTGTTGTTCATTGTGATATATGTATCGAGAAAAAATACAGAATACTGATCATTAATATCTTTCCAACTTTGGTTGGAAAAGTGAACAAGAACCTCTTGCTTATCTACAGAAAACCTGTGTGGAAATGGGGTGATATGCATAGAAAATATGAGCAAAGCACATTCCATGGCCCCAAACAATATCCATACTATGTCTGTGCATACATTATAAGGGTATTTAGATACATTTTTGTGGTTATAATAATAGAAAGCCTTTCAACCATGCCAAGTAATCACAATATGGAAGGTGTCAAATTTTTACATTGATTGACTTTTGGGCGTGAGAAAAATAATTTTTTACAAATTCTTTTAAAAAATGCAATATTTAAATATCGATACTGTGCTCCTTGTTGGTATTTGCATTCCTAGAGTGTTGTAAAATACAACATTTTGTAATGCACATATTGGTAAAAATATCACATAGTATCACTATTTTTCAACTGTGTGCATATAATACAACACTATTGTAAAATACAGGGGCCACAGTATTTAGTGACGAAGTTATGGCTGTATACTGTATATTTATACCACGCATTTATATAATATATATTGTATGACCCTAACAGGGTGATGCACCAAGAGGCACACTACTCCTGTTTGGAGTTAAAGTTGCGGTAACCGATGCAATACCGATTACCACAACTTAGCTCCTTCATTGTGGCAGCTGTGTGGCTAACATGGAAGTACTGTGCCATTCTATTACGGCACTTAATAGAAACCGTCACTTTGTGGTGCATAGAGAGACTAGTCTCTGCTATACATTGCCCACACGTTTTCACCGTTTTCAGTGGTTCTCGGTGCATTGCGCTTCAACACTGAAATAAAAATGACCTACTATTCGGATATGTGTTGTTCATTGTAAAATAAACCTAATACTATAAGTCTAACCTACACTAAACAGTACCCTTTTTGCACCATAATTATTTTTGTAAGAAAAACGTTGAATGTATATATGATTTTCATACTTACAAAAAAGTTTCCATCCTTTTACAATACCTAAAAATGTTGTCTTATTGAGTGCAAACTTGCTCTAGATTTTTAACAAATGTTCAGCAAGATTTCCATTAATACAAAGCTATGGAAATAATCATGTTTATAAATATCATTATCATTGGAATGCCATCATGAATTGTATTTTCCTCTCTCTGCCCCCTTGTAAATAATGCTAATGTTCTGTAATGACTTTAAAGTATCTTCAAATCCCATGGTAACTCAATTTCTAAGTGACACTTCTTTAACGATTTGAGTTAAATGTTAAACATGCTAAACAACTACAAATGCTATATTCATATATCATATCTTATAAACGCTTATTTTTATGGTAGTCACGTGTGTATGTTAAACAAGACTTTTTTTTACTTGACAAAAATAAATAGAACTGAATGAGTAATTATTAATGTATTCTTCCTAGAAGTCATCTGCAGTACATGTTTATTAAATAAACAGAAGATGGCATCATTATTCGCATTTGATTTAATATGCAATTGCTTTCTTATCTGTCACTTGTATCTAAGCAGGGGCGCATTATACAAATCTAGAAATGAAAATTTAGAGCCAGGCATGGAACTCATTTAATGTCGAGAGCAGTCAAATCAGATTTCTTTTTGTAGTAACAACACGTTAATCAAAAAATTACTCTCCCTTGTTCTGCATGTTCTTCCTCTTTCATTCAGTTGTTTGATCATAATGTTTGATGGCAAGGACTTGTCTCCTCCACTTTCCACACTGTCAAGACGATTAAAACTCCTGCGTACCTCCAACCAGTTTCAGCATACCATTAGCATATATATGAGATTTGAGACATTTTCTAATATTCTCTAGCAAACTCGCTGCAGCCTAGAGATGAATTATAAAAACTCTTAGCTTGTTTTTTTTTTTTTTTTTTTTTGTTAAGACAGAGGTGGAGATGAAAAACAGCAGGAAACAATATGTCCCACCTCTCCTTGCCCATCATTGAGAAGGCAAAAAAAAATGTTCTAAGTAAATTCATGCATGGGCTTAACATAAATTTTTTCACATGTGTTAGGGCACGGCCACACTGCGCAGAAACGCTTATCGCGTGTGCGATTACGCTGCGTTGCGCTTTAAAATGGTGATTGCAATGCATTTGCATATTGCAAACAAAATGCAAGCGCTATCGCATACGTTGCCGAAATTGCCTGTTTTAAAAAAAAAAACGCAAACGTGAAAAACTATATTTATCATAATTATGCTTTAACAGATCCAGACTATCTTGGCCAATTTAATCACACATGTGTGGGGTTTGTTGTCCAGTTCAATTATCTATAGTTTAATTACTAACTACATTTGATTTTGAAGACTGATTTTGGAAACTTGATTCTGCGTTTCATTTCTTCCAAAATGGAACATACATAGCCATATTTAGGGAGAGCTTCAACGGTAGAAACCGGGTGTAAAGTCACCTAACGATTTGATACCGCTTAGTGCAGCTTGAACCCAAGCTTTCAGCGGTTGCATGATCTCGCAAAAGACCACGCGCACAGCTACTGCAACCAATCTATCCATTTTCAGCATTTACAACTATTTTTGGGGTTAAATTAAATGTGGGATTTACCCAGATCCACAAGCCAGTACTGAATCTCTAGAGGGAATCTATCCACCGCAATAGCATCTATGGGTAAATCTCCCTGGTTGTCTTTTCTTTTATCAAAATAAACAGTTAGACCCATAATCAATTTATATTATATTGGGATCATATTTCTATGTCTCTTTTCAATACAAGTACAGTATTGCAGCTGATAAGCGCTATATTATAATATATATATATATATATATATATATATCTATATATATATATATATATAATATATATAAAAATACACAGTATTGCTTTCTTGAAGCCCTGGATTAGACCCCCAGTTTCATTAAATATGATGTTGCAATGGGTGCCACAAGCAAATCAATACTACGCTACAACTCAATTGCAATTTGCTGCTTTTCTGTGTGTGATAGGAGAACTGTAGACCAACTCAATTAAATACCTGAATTGCTAATGTAAGGGGACTAAAAATGCCTGAGGCCTATTACATCACAAATCTAAAATATAATTTATAACAATACATCTAGGTTAGACTGAGTATAATCATTTTGAGGATACTTTCTTCCAAACTTGTAACCCTCTGGCTGTTACAAGGTAAAATCACCCTTGCTAACAGAGATTAGGCAATTTGCTCGTGAAAGTGGAAGATTCCAATAGACATCTAATCAAGATGTCTCTATAGAATTTGTTAAATATTGTTCAGTATTTCTAGTGCTGGTTCTGCTGTAAAGAAAAAAATACACATCAGTTGCTAATTAACCCTTTGGTTTATTTTGTGTATTTTACCTCACGTCTCATATCCCAATCTCCAAAAGCAAAAATCTGACATATTGGCTTTCTGACAATGAAGGTTTTAAATTACATTTTTAATTATAATCTACGTATATATCTGTGTATTCATACTCAGGGAAAGAATTAAATGTAGTTTTCCAACATAACTGTGCTTTCTGTGAGATCTATCTCTAGATACAAATGTAAAAAAAAAAAACCGTATTGGGGGTTATAATCCTTAATTTAGACATAATGTAAATTAGGGCTGTTGTACATCTATATAAAAGGTGCAACTAGAGACCAAAATTAATACATACAAACAATAGAATTCTATGCAATTCTAATGCATATTGGCTATCTCCATAAGTTTGCTGCTACAAAAGCCCTGCTAAACCTGGATAAATAAAAGCAATTAGTTCATAGTTGGCCAATACAGGTAATTTTTAAGGTCAAGTCACCATGTCAATGTTGCTTTATATAACTGGGTTCTAACCTACTGGTACATGCCTTTTAGTATATGAGCTGACAGCTGTGTGCCTGGTACTTAGCTGAATTGTTTGTATGTATTCTATTGTTTTGTAGTATCCTTAATTTAGAATAAAATAAAACGCTCCTTGTGTCTTTGGGCAGAATATATTACTATCCAATACTGCGCTATCGCAAATGTAAGGTTGCGGCCATACATTTACGTCCATGGTCATACATTTCTAACAGTACAATACCAAGCGGTAGAATCCTACCTCTACAATTATGATACAATCATAACTGTATGATTGTGATAATAATTGCATGATTGTGATGTAATTTTATTACCATGATTGTAACGATACGATCATGTCGTAACAATTGTTAAAGGTACAACATCGTTTACATAGTGATTTTTGCACGGCTGTGTAGTTTACAAAGAAGTTAACCACACAGTTGGTCACAAGAGGATTATACAGGGTTAGTAGTTTACCATTGCAGAACTTTTTGTAATTTTTATGCTATGCCTGGCGTTAAAGTTTCAGCAGTAAATTGGATCGCAATTGTAAGTGGCATCTCCCTTAGTTTTAGTAGCACAAAGTTTATGTCTAAGATTATTGCACTCGGTGTTTCGTAATAAACAATTGCATAAATGCCCCAACCATTGCAAAGTGACTAAAAAAACCCATGCCAACCAATAGTAACTCAGGCATTGTGTGTTTTGCAGTCATTTGTCTGACTGTGGACTTATTCATCCTCCTAATAATGTGGAAGTTCAAAATGATCTACTGGACCAATAATCCCAATGAGGACCCACTCTTCCTTTCCTATTCCCATTACACAACTTTCTTTCACTGACATAAACCATATTTGTTTCAATGGTACTACACGTAAGAAGATAGTGTTAAATAAGAGATTAGGATAGAAGATTACATTTATATAATACTAGTTGTGTTCTGTACATGGATTTGGTGAATAATATTATATGTCTCAGGTCCTCTTAATATGTCAGAAATAAAAATAAATTAGGCCTCTAATGTTAAGGGGAACTAAAGTCTCCAGACACTTACCCCAATAGAAAGAGCAACATTCACAAAGATACAAAAAAGCTGTGTCTCCCTTTTCCCTTTGCTGTGGATGCTGGGTAATTTAGGAAAATAACTTGTGGGGGCTAGGTGGTCAGCTCCCATAATTCACCCTTATCTCAGAACCCCAGCTAAGTTACACGTACACTTCACAGGAATCTTCAGCTTTGTTTGAATATCAGTGCATTTAGAGCTCTCTAACTTTTGATAGAACCGGAAAAAAAGGTCACCCGGGAATGACCTGTGTGTCATGGTCTGTTCCAATCCCACTTAGCAGTACAACCATCATTGCAAGTACATTTGAGTAAATGTCAGCAAAATCATAGTTTGTATTGACTCCATGACGGCTTGTCGCAACTATTAAAGTTAATGGGTAGAATATTGTTCGAAAAGTTCAGAATAAATACAAAAAATATAAATGGTAACTTTGTAATTGGCTTGGCACCTGGAAAAATTGTCTGGGTTATGGCCAATTTGAGGATTACCGAACGATAAATTGGAGGTTACCAAAATAGAAGTTAGCTTGGGTGTCTCGTAAATGAAATATACATTCGAGGTATAGAAAAGATTTACAATACATTCGAAGGTTATCGAAAATTGAACATTAGATTTGAGGGTTACCGATTGAAACGATACTCCAGGGATATCAAGCTCGAACATTACATTGAGGGTTACCAAAGTTGAACACTAACATTCAAGGGTTACGATTTGAATGCTACATTTGAGGGTTTGGAATTTGATGCTACATTTGAGGGTTCAGAATTCAAACTCTACATTTGAGGGTATTGAAAATCGAACATTATATTTGAGTGTTACTAAAATTGGACCCCTGCATTCAAGGTTTGCTGAAATCGAAGGCTACATTCAAGGGTTACTGAACAATACATTCAAGGGGGTTACCAAAATCGAAAATAATTAGAGGGTTACAGAAATTGAAGGCTACATTCGTGGAGTTACAGAGTTCGAATGTTACAGTCATGGTTGTGGATTCGAGAGTATCGAAAATAAGTCAGTGGTTTGGAAAGCCTGAACTAATTCGATAGAGTGTAGATAGTTGAGTTTCATCCAAACTCACACGTTCCTCAAACTTGGGTTTGGTCCATCAATACTTAGTAAAGAAGATCTTTCAATTATAATGTCTGGTCTGGGAGAAAAGCTGGCACATTAGTTTAAAAACATTTAAGTCTAGTTCTCCTTTAAAACTTCATGCAGGTGTTCACTGAATCCCCCAAAATAATCAGATGTAAACTTTTCAGGTGACAATTGAACCAAAGATTACATTATTTAAGGACCATGAATTTCACACATTTACTTAATACAATTTAACACAGTTTCTACTTACATACACTATAACAATTAATATAGTGACTGTCAGTATATCATTTATTTTTGTTCCTAAAGATTTGGGATAAAAAATTCTCTAATGAACACCTTTCATCATTTAACCCAAAGTGATGCTGTTTCAGACCACCTATCAACTACCTCTGAGGCACCTGTTATGTTTTAATGGGATCGGGAGAGAATGACCTGCTGCGAATCTAAAAATAGTACCAGTATTTTGTGTAGGTATTTGTCATTTATAATCCCCAAAGTAGATTGCTTAATGAAATGTACAGGTTAACTGAAACAATCATCTTCTCTTATGCTAGGTTACAATTTCTATCTGTGGCCTTATATTTTTTTTATGATGTCTGTATGTTTGTGAAGTTTCAATTCATCCAGGTCTAGTAATTTGGGTGGTATTCAGTTTCATCAACTCCACTAAAGTTTAGTCTTGTACAAGTTATTTTACATTGAGAAAATCAGTTAGATGACTATGAAGTGTCTTCAAGAACAATTTCAAGTTCAAGTTGATCTAACTGAAACCAAGATAACTCACACGTTTCTAAAAGATAACATCAAGTATGTTCGTCTTGACCTAACAATTATCGCAAGTCTCAGCTTATTTAGATGAGTGAACATTGGGGCGAAGTTTCTATTTGCCAAACATTCCATTGGGATTTTAAAGTAATATGCTGTAATCAGATATACTCAGTAAAGTTTTTTAAAAGCCCCTTCACTTCAAAAGAGCCTGTTTAATTTTTAACTTGGAATTCATGAGAATAAATTATCATCTATAATGTTTCAAATGATTGATAAGGCATCTAATATAACTTGTAACAAAAATATAGCATGAAAAATCATATCCAAATTAACACCACAATGAAAACATGAAAACTGTTTTTGCGTAAGACATTTGCATAAGATACAGAAAGGCAAGCTTTGATAATTAGTCTTACAAGGAAAAAAAGCTTTAAAGGGAGGGGAGAATGAGTAAATCCATAGCTCCATTTCTCTCACTAATAAAAAGTATAGACAATTTTTCACAGCATTCAGATCTTTTGAAACTATTATGCAAGGTAATAGAGTTTTGGAAATACGAGATCTCAGGCGTCACAAGAACATTTCTTCTTTTTTTATTTTTGATTAATGACTAAGTGCAGCAGTCTGTGTCCTATCTCTCTTCTCTTGCACTATTGGATGTATTATTTTACATTTGATTGAAATGATGTCACCAGCAGATAACACCTTGACCAAGGCATTGTAATTGAATCAGGGCTAGTGTTTATTTCTAGTGATCTACATTGGTGTTTGACTTGTCCTACACATACAATGCATAAAGATCCCTACTTGTTTACATGCCATGATTAGATCTATTAAAAAATAGAAAAGAAAAGGAAAGGAAAGAGAGCAATGGGAAACACAGAGAATGTGTTGTTTGAATGGAAGCACGGAACCAAAATTGTATTTAACTTAAGGAAAAATGAAATAAATAAATAAAAGTACACCATCTGCAAACTTTCATGTGGACGAAAGTTTCAAAAATAAATTTATGTGGCATCTGTACCAGATGCAAAAGGCTTTGATTGACAACATTTACATGACAGTTAATAGGAGCTGTACAATGTTCCTATGAAAAAATTGCTTACTTGGTAAAACAAGCCTGCAATCTTGCTTTTTATTTAAAAAATAAGACCTCCTCCTGAATATACGATGCTTAAGCTTACAGAACACGCATGTGACGTTATGATAATTTACAGTGGTTTTAATGCAACTATTGAAGCAAAGGTAACCAAATGCTAATGTTTGTAACATAAAACGATATATACGGAATCATTTTGCTCACACTTTTTACACCCTTGAAAAGTACATTATTAATTGGCTTAAAGAATAAAATTATTTGATTTCTTTTTCTGCCCCATTCACTTTGAAGTATAGATTAGAGATGGCCGAAAACGCACCACTTTTTTTTCCATTTTCGGATGCCGGATACTCGGGGAAAGATACCGAAAGATCGAACAACAGGAACGAATATTTTCGATATTTGTCAAATGTACAGGTTATTTTTTTTGAGGATTATCAAAAATAGCCTTGAACATGTTGATCAGCTCAAAAATACGATCAGCAGACTACTTTCAAGGTTTCCAATCTATTTTCGATAATCCTAATGTTCGAGGAAAAATAGGCTCCGACAGTCACGAAATCCGTTCAATCCATCTGCAATTGTATGGATCATTGGATGTTTTGAACCGATGGGTTGCGGTGTCTGGATCTGGATCAACCAGATCGACCAGACTGAGTCAGACCCAGGTCCCATCTCTAGATAGATAGAACAATCTAAAAGCTCAACTGGATCTAAGGCCACACCTCTAACTTTGCCCTTCATATACAAACACCACACCACAATTCACACATAACTGTAAAAAAAGACACAAAACTAATGACAAACAATAAAGCAAAATATTGTAACTACTAGTAGGAACTGAATACTATAATGAACCTTAAATTTAGGTTTTATAATTATAACGCCACAACCCGCATTCTACCACACTACCACAAAGAGCGACATACCAAATACATACTGAATGCAACCACTGCACCTCTGCAAACCTTCCATTTATCTGGCAACCCATACTTATTTTTTTTTGGCAAAACATACCCTTAATAGCAAATAGTTTTTTTTTTTTAGCAAAACTACACCCTAACCCCTGCCAAACCAGTACACATACTTACGATGCCTCCTTCATTCAATACCCTTATATACAATACATTTATTTTAAAGAACAACCATACTGTAAAAATTAACTTTTTAGAATATTAAACGGTACAGCGACAGGAGTAAAGGATATATTCCCATGCCTCCATATTGTTCTTTGAGGAGCTACATCAAATACATACTTCATCTGCAGGGGCTTATGCCTGAGCCTTCTTGTATTAAAGATAGTGCAGAGGCACTAGTGAAGCCTGACAGAAGAAATGTTCTTCTGGTGCCGTCCTCTAGAAATTATACAAATTTTGGGGAGGCTAGAACTACTAATCCTACCTCCTGTCCCAAGGTACTTTCTTTTTAACAGTTTTGAAAAAAGTTTATACGCCCTATAATTTCTTTGATCATTTTTTTTGAATTCACATCAGCACAGATAGGCACACCACATTATTAATTTACCTCCATATTACACGAATGGCAGGACGGTTTTTGCCTTACGAAATCTTTCGAGACCTCACTTTTCTAAAAATTTTCAAATTACACAAGGTTTCGTCGTATTTCCCGTATTTTTCGTATCCTCGTAAATTCTAAATTTCAACTGATTTTCCGCATTTTTGACGGAGCAACGCAACAGGTCGGTCCATATTTCCGAAGAATAGATCCTCGATATTTTGAAAGAATCCTCGTATTTCAGAATCTCTTTCGTTATTTTCGAACGAATGCCGCATTTTGAAAATCACGCTAGCGGACTGTACTTAATTTTAGGTATTGTAGGCATTGATACATGTTTCCAAGGCCATTACCCAGGGTCCTAAGTGGTTAGTGTAAGTCACCAAGGGCCGATTAGACCATTTTAATGCGTGATTTTGCCAAAACTTTTAAAGTTTATTTATGGGTCCGCTCGCGGATTTCGAATTTTCAAAATTTCCGAACATTGCGGATCCTCCTAGGCGGGATGACCGGTTTTTGAAGCTTCGGGACATTTTCAATATGGTACTCTCCTTAAAAAAAACAGAAGCCTTTGTGGTAAAATCACAATGTTTTGGACGCGGGCAGTTTTTTTTTACAGGAACGTAACAGCTAATTAGGAGTTCTGCCTTAAAAATGCACTTGACGCGTTTCAGCAGCTGTGGTCTTGAAATTCTGGTCCTGAGCGAGTGCACAGCGTTTCGTTTCCTGCCTTTTACCTGCTATTATCCAGTTGGATATATATATCTACCTCATATTACACATATGAACTAGTATGATTATTTCCCACTCCAGTATATTTTATGTATCTATTTTATTGACATTTGGTTCCTTTCCCATTGACATATGTGACATAATACCCCTTGCTTCATTGTCACTAATTTAATTTATGGGTTCTATTGATATATGAATTACTGTTCTGGAGATTATTTGTAGTTTTGTTTTTTGATGATATGTAGTGGTCATGATGTAACTGTTTTGAATTTATATTTGATTAGCTATATATAAGGCAATTTATTTTCTGACTGCTATCTACCCATGTGTGAATGTGTAGGTGTGGATATACTAGTAATTAATTTGATTCTTCAATATATTTTTCCTGCATATGGAATCCAAATGGCAACTTTTTTGGTTCGAATAATGAAATTGTTTAGAATAAGTCAAACACATTGTATGATAGTGTGATATGTCTTTTCTCACAAACCTGGCTTGAGATTCATTTTGTTTGATGTTACCTGGACAATCTGCGATTTGCAATTAACTGTAAATTTGATATTGGCATGTCACCATATATGTTGTTTATTATGTCTGTCAGGTTCAGTTTCAGTTTAAATGTGGAGGTAGATTATAATTTTCCTGCAATTTTATTGTCATCCCTACCTACTTGGTGGAGGTAAGTTAAGGATGTTTGCTTTCAACATACTATTGCATTGGCCTCATTTACACACCGCGTAGCGCAAAGGGGCGATCTCTCCTGCTCTTAAAGTCGCACTAACCGATTTACAACGGTTGCATGACTTTTAAAGCCTTGGTTTTTGAGAGAACTGGAGACTCTCGCGGCACCGTCCAAGCCTATTACTGAAGCTGCGTGGCTGTTTTCAAGTTAGTGTTAATAGTAACATAGTAACTAGTAATTTAAGGTTTAATAAGACATTCGGTCCATCAGTCCACATCTTTGTTTTTTTTTTTTTTTTTTAAACCCTACCCTAACATTGATCAGAGGAAGGCAAAAACCGCCCAGCTAAAAAGGGGGGGGAAAATTCATTCCTGACTCCAAACGGCAATCGGTCATTATCCCTGGATCAACCATATCTATAGCATTAATTACCAGTAATTCCTCAATATTTTTTTAGTTTTATAAACTTATCAGGCCTTTTTTTAAGCTTTCTTCAATGAACTTGCCATTACCACCCCGCTGACGACAAGTTTCCACAGTTTTCACCGTTCTCACTGTTAAATAACCCTCCTACCCTGAAGATGACACTTCTTTTCTTCCAACCTTAAAGATGTCCACGAGTCTCTGATATGACCTATTAGTGACAAATGCACCATAGAGTTCACTGTATGGCCATTAATATATTTGTATAAAGGTTAATCAATGTCCCACGCAACCGCCTCTTCCTCCCAATGTAAACAGCCCTAACCTTGGTCTCTAGTCTGCCTGCATATTCAAGCCCCTCCATTCCCCTTATTATTTAGTTGCCCTTCTCTGACGCCTCAATTTCCCAAGATGTCCCTTTTGTATATGGATTCCAAAACTGCACCGCATTTCCAAATGTGGCCTTACAGTGCCTTGTAAAGAGGGCGAATCATATTTGTTCTCTCTTGATTCCGTTTCCCCTCTTTATACAAGCCAATATCTTGCTGAGGCTCTACTGTTGCTACCTGGCCATTGTTTGCTACAGCTAAGTTGTTTATCTACCAACCCCCAAATCTTTTTCTTTTAGATGCACGTAACACAGAGTTATTTTTATGTGTATGTGGGCTCAGGATTAATTAAATCCCAAAATCATCACCTTACATTTATCAACATTGACTCTCATCTGCCATTTCTGCTGCCCATTTTGATAAGCTCTCTGGTCTGCTTGCAGTCACTTGCACATCATTGGAAGTTTTCCAAAGCTCGCATAATTAGTGTCATCAGCAAACACAGAACCTGCCTCAATGCCCCCCCTTCTAATTCATTTATAAAACAGATTAATAATGCCTATGGCAAGTGAGAGTCACCCAGAGCTTGCACAGTCCGCTGGTTATCCCTATAAGATTTGGCCCAAGTGCTTCGGTCTGGTGATCTCTCTATTTATTTCTAGGCAATGTCTTAAACATTTTCCTTAATTGAAGTCGCAGTATATTAGTTAAAGGGCAAGTCCCAGCCAAACATGAAAACGTCATACAGGTAATCATCCCCCAACCCGAAAGGTAATAGTTTGAAATCTGAAAGGTATATTCCTAACCTCAAAATCCTGCACAATGTCCTGTTTCCCCGTTTCTGCTGGGGCCTTGTTCTTCCAGTTAGCAAATGTAGTTATTGATTTGACAGTTGACATCACAGCCAATGACTGAATGTTATCCCCTAGCTGCCTGTCTGAGCATGCCCAGGCTCCAGTACAGGCTCCATACAGGTTTCTAAATTGCTTCAGTTTCCATGAGCATCCAGAAGCATAGCAGGCCATACAGTAATGAATTCATAGGACAAACTATATAGATAAACGTCTTTTTAAGAGGCCATCTTTCTAAAAGATGTTCTTATGAGGGTGGAGTTGTCCTTTAATTCTTATCCATTCCTCCACCTTCCATTTTTTACAGTTAATGGAAGAATTCGAGTTTTTGCGTTTCGTTTCTATGTGTGGATCCGGAAACAAAGGGTTATTCAATAAAGTTCTTATTTTGGTTAAAAAGGTGCTAATTTTTGCCCCATACCAATCAGATGTTAGCTTTCAAATGTTAAATAAGATCTATTGGTTGGCTCCATTACGATAGAACTTTTATTGAATCTCCCTTTTGGAGCTCTAATACCGTACAACTAAAGCCACAGACAACACTGACCATAAGGCATAACACCTTGAATATAAACTAGTAATCTGTGTCTTACATCTCATTTGATACTGGTGCTGAGAAATGTAACTAAATAACATATTGTTTGTGGTTAACTTCCACAGCATTCTAGTATCCACAACATGTGGTCAACGACATTAGTTATGTCACATGATCCTCCTAGCTATGGCAGAAACTTTGTATAGTTGGGTCACACCCCATTAATCAATCATAGAGCCAATCCTTTTACATGATAATCTTAACAGCTTACTTTATTTAAATACAATTTGAGTGGAGTGGTATTTTACATCTTATTGGTGATTTTAGGGGGGTTGTTTTCATATTCTGGAGTATAAAAAATTAGTTTTAGTTTCTCCCTTTAAAGTGATAATGTAAAGCACTTGTCAACATATATTCCCGCTTTAAGTGGTTTCTCTTAGGGCAAAATATTCATATTTATTAATGATGTCTCTTTGCAAGATAATAGGCATTGTCCAGCTCATAAAGAAGGTTTTGCTGACCTGAGGTATTTTCACTATCCACAATTTATTAAGTGCATCTCTGGTACTATCTTGTCATATGAGTCTATTGGTTGTAGCGTTCATATTTATTCAAGGGCATATAACTAAATAGAGATTGTAATTTTTAAAAAATGACTTAGCTGTGTAGATTGGTAGTGTGGTAAAAATATAAATATTCCTTGAGAGTAATACATTTCATGGTGGCAGTCCATTTGGTCAATACCATATGAAAGAAAGGTTCATAGTTTTTTCAAATACAGGTCAGATTAATTCATTAGCAGATAATGTTAAGTGCTGTGTGCAGCCCACGGATGGGTATAGCTTGTAAGAACCACGTTTTGCATCAGGCCATATTATTGCAGGACTCAACTTTCCTATCATTGGTTTTGTCAATATAATATATGTCAGTCAGTTTCAATACCTTATGAAACCTTTTGAGATTGCTGTGGATATCTTTTTGTGATGTAGTACACCACAATGGTAGAGATATACAGGCAATTACTACCACCACCTATATAGTTATACAATATATTGGCACATAAAATGTATACCCCTCCCCTGTTTCCACCTGCAACCAGGAAACCACTTTGATAGCATTAATGTATTCCCCTTTAAAATGCCATGTTAGTTGTCTAAAATATTATTGTTAATGCTATGATGTTTACTAAGTAGATTATTTTTTGTGGACCCAGTAATGAGTAGGACCACCCTCACTTTTTATTAGAAGGACCTTCCATAGACTATATGCTATAATTGTTACAATCTATCTCATATTGAATTAAAGTGCAATTTACTCCACCTTCCCGCCGCTCCGCTTCTTTGTTCATTAGATACCTTTACCCATGTCAGCGATGAGCCAATAGGAATGCACGCTTGTTGCAGAGCGTGCCCATTCCTATTGGCCTGTCCGCCGACTGGGGGAGGATGGGGTCGGAGCCCTACCAGCGCAGCGTTGCTCTAAGTCTTTAAGTTTATGCGAACCCGGGCTTAGGACCTAGCAGTTCAGGTCCTCAGCATGGTAAAAGGTAATGAACACAAAGAAGAGGAGCGGAGGAAGGTGAGTATAATTGTCTTTAAGGAGAGATCCAGGATGAATTTAAAGGACAACTTATACTCACCTCCCTCCTCTCCACATCTTCGTGCAGTAGCTTTTTACCCGGTGAGGACCTGAAACCGCTAGGTCCTCACCCCGGGATCACGAAACCTACAGCGCGTGTTGCAGCAACGCTGCTCTGGAGCTCCGCCCCTCTCCATCCCCGTTGGCGATGAGGCCCATAGGAAGGCACGCTTGTTGTCACGGAAGATGTGGAGCGGAGGAAGTGAGTAATTGTCCTTAAAACCAGTATTGTGCAAAAAAAACATTAGCACCAAGCATCCAAACTATAGCAACAAAAAACGGTGTTTTTTTTTTCCAGGTTTTAGTATATCTCTCTTTAGTGTTTTTCAGCATATTGTTATTGTTCTCCTGTTCCATATCCAAGGCCAAGGCCTTAACTTGTTCATGTGTTGTGAAAGATAACTTTGTATCACAAGAAGCAATTGCCATGTCATAAGACATTTTTTCACAGTTCCAATTACAATGTTTCCCAATAATCTTTTTTTTTTAATGATACAATTCTTTCCGCTGCATCCATTATAATTAATTGACATAATTATTGCAGTATTAGTATTATTATTGCAGATTATTAAGTTTATGTGTCAATCATATTATCTGTTTTCAGGCTGTAATTTTCAAAATCTCAATTCTGTACCATGATAAGTATGCAATATGATTAGATATTCCTACGAATTTATCTTTCCAAAATACAATTTATAATTAGGTGATGTTTAATGCCTATCATACTTGCACTGCTTGCAAGGCAAAACCACTAATTAAAATCTTTTTATTGAATATAGTTAATAACATCTATAGACAGTATGAAATACATGGAGTTGGCATTTATTATATCTGTTGACATTGTTCCTACCTATTTATTGATCTGATGAATTTTCACATTTGGTGGAACCATAAGTAATCAAAAAGCGTCTGTAACATTCTCTATTAACATATAGGTCTAATCAATACATCCATTTATTTGCTTTGTCACAACTTAATTTCCCTCATATTTTGGCTATATAGATTATCTATAGTGCCCCCACCACAACCTGAAAATTTCTTGGGAATTATCCAAAAGTTAAATGCTCTGTTTTTAATCCAGTGTTTCGATTTCCTTTAATTATCTACTCATAGGATAGTTCTGTACATATTGTTAAGGCCAGAGGCCACACTAATCTCAGCTCGTTCGCATCGCTGTTGTGCTAACCTGCGCGTTTTGGTGCCCCGCTCACACTGCGATCCTTGTCAGGGATGAAGCGCATGCGAACACAATAAAAATTGTGATCACATGGTCTTCAATCACAGGTCAGGATTGTACCGCAAACAGCCCCAATGCACCTAGTGTGGCCAGTACAAACTGAACAACCATAGCGTACACTTTTTTAACATGCCATGGATTGCAATCGTAATTGGATAATCTGTTAAAATGCCTGGTATGGGCTAGCCCCACTGGCAACGCCCGAAATTACCCCACAATCATGAGCATGATTTTCTGTCATTGTTGCAGCTGTGGCGCAATTTAGCTTTTTTGTGATTTAATTATTTGAAAACGCTGCATTTTCATTAAAAATAGTGCACAATGCTACTTCAAGATCTCAGCATATCAGTTTATATGCTGTGATCAGTTTTTATAGTAACGAGGCGATGCCTTGTTGAGTCTTTCACTCATTCATTTGCTTCTTTAAAAGCATTCCCCTTCGAGTCCAGATTTACATTCTTTTTTTTAATGTATATTTATATCCCGGTTGTGTGAACTATTGCCCGCTCAATATATCTAGATATCTAATATATATAATATATATTTCTAACAATAACAGTGTAACATGGCAGGTAGTAACAATTTTGTTGCTGTGTAATTGTCTCATGATAGCTTACATGAGGTATATTATCACATGCTACATTTATTCTAATACAGTTTAGTTTGTCTACACTACGGCAGTTTATTGCAACAGTTGTAACTCATCCATAATATATAAAGAATGAGAATTTAATGGCTTTGTTTGAATCATCTTCCCAGCAAGAGATAGGTCCATAAAAATGTTAAATAAGTTGTATGTCATTTATTTTAGATTTGAATCACTTTTTCCAGTTGTACCTAGGGCATTCAAGGTGCTGTGTGGTTAATTCTTTCTTATACCTCTTCAATTATTTCTCCTTTTGAACACTGATTTCATTTTAATTTTTTGGCCCTTTGATCAATTTGCAAGGGAATTTATTCTTTAAAAGAAAATGTGCTACAAATGTGTCAGAGCAGTGTCCTTTGCTATTTTAAAACTAAAAACTGTTGCCTGGTGCTAGGGCCATCTAGATTTTAGAAAATTTCTCTTTCCCTACCACTGTTTAAATGTATCCCGCAAAATAAAGAAAATCTGACCCACATTCCCTTCCATCGTTCCTTTAACAGTCGGCTCTTAAACCACATTTGGAACACCACATTTTGGGGGTAATAGGGTGCTTAATGGGAGCCCAGCTATTAAAAGGCATGTTTTAAGGCATGGTTTATATATCTAAGCGTGAGTCTTATTTTGATAACCTACCATCATATTTAATGTTGGGTTCAAGGGATATATGGGGAAAAAATTATATCCTATTAAACTGAAGCATTAGATAAACCAGAGTCTAATATTTACTTTAGTTTGTCTCAGTTGTTTTTTTCTTTGCTGCAAAGAATCAGATCAGTTTTCCATCCGAGCTGGTGATATTATTATCCCTTCAGCATGGATTTACATGTTTGATTATAATAGTGGAAAAAATAGACTTACGAAGAACTGGCTGTGTCTCATTATTAGTAAAGGTTCTTACCTCTGCCTCCAATATCTACAATCCTGCTCTGTTTGGTGTGCAGTATTAGTATTACAATAACAGCCATGATGTCAACCAAGATTGCCAGGTATCAAGATCCGGGAATGTACAACCTCTGGTGTTTTCAAGCCACATATACTTAAATCTCTGTATGCATATATTGTTCCTTTGCATCCAAAGCTACTGACTATGCATACTCACTTGGCCCAGGGAGTGTGTGTATAAGATGGTGATCCATGGACAACTTTAAAAAGAAAAAAAAGATACAACTCATTTTGTAGCACTTTTTCCCTTCAGCCAATAGCATCTTGTGAGAGTTGTAATAAGTTGTTTATGTTTGTTTGTTTTTCACAATTAGTAATATCCTGTTATTTGAGAAACTTCCAATGAACAACTCATCAGAACACACAACTTTAACCTCTTGAAACAAATTAATATAACAGACATTTTTAGATTTGTTTTTTCATAATTCTGTACGAAAGAACGTTTTTTAGGCCGCTTTAATTCGGCCGAAACGGTCATTCGTCGGGGATCGTGAACAACTGACTTAGCAGATCTCCAAATGGAATGACCGTTTCGGCCGATTAAGAGCCTACACACGGCCGATGATCAGCCCGAAATGTTTGGTTCGTACACCTTGTGCATCGGCGGTTTGGGACCCTGTCCCAACGTGTGTATGAGCCTTTAGTCGTACTGTTTAACTTTTTACCATGCATTTCGTTTGTTTCATCTCAAAACTTTGGTATGATAAAAAAACATTATTGGGGATTTATGATTAAATATTCAATCTGTAACAAAAACAAAAAACAAAACAGAACCTAGTTATTTATCATGTAACCAACTCAACAGCCAAACCAATAGTTTATGACAGACTGAATAGATTCATGGGACACGTAAAAAAACCATACTATGAAAGACATTCAATAGATCAAGAAGTACTACAACAAAAGACTTGAAGATGTTTAGGGATGGGTTTTCCTTCTGCTTACTGGTGTTTGCAGGTTCCGCTGTGACCATTTAAAACTAGTTCTCTCATTCCCCAATTCCGTTCTCCTTTTTTCCTGAAATTTAAATAGCGCCACAACCGGCAAGGATGATGTCCAAACACAGCCTTGAACTAAGTAGATGAACCTTGCATTTTTCTATCCACTGTTTCAAATTGTTTATATTCTTTTTTTAGCACTGAAAATGTGTAAATTCCTCTCAAGGGTAACATTTTCTTGCCCTTTGGGTCTTGTTTAAGAATTAGACACTTTTAAAATTAGTTTTCATTCTGCTGGTCTTTTCTAAATTGTGTTTTATGTGGATTTAATGTTTAATTAATGATGGTCATGTTTCACTGTTTGTTTGGACAATTTTATGAGGGTATCTCTGGAGACCCCTTTATGAATAAATAAGGAGTCTAGGATTATTGGAATGCAGATTGATGTTTCCATTATTTAATCTGTTTAATTATCCTTTTACAATTAGTTAAAATATTATCTTTATCCTACCAATCAGATAATGTATGTCTTTCCTCTCCACTGTGGTCAATTAAATATATTTGGCTTTGCTGTGATAAAACAGTAACATTTTGATTGAAGATTTTAATCTTTGCTCTATTCATAACATGAAATGGTACTTACCATATTTAAATAATTCATTGCTGGTATCTCCCTGGACAGACTCATCGAGGATCTATGGATAGTAATGATGAACACATAAAAAGCATGTGGGTTTCCCTGCTATCATACAGGTTATAGTTTAATACAATTGGATACGGTGATTATTACATTAAACGCTGCATACCGGGCGCTTGATCTGTAACAGAGACTGGGAGATGGGCCATGTTTTCTACCAAGTACGTGGGCAGTTTGCAAAAGGGATAACCATAATGATTAAATCATTAAAAGGTTTGTCTACGCCTCACAGAGCATGAGAAAATTAACTTCTACAACCTCGATTTTTCTGCTGAAACATGAAATAAATGATTTTCTGCCAGTATAATTTACAAGCTAACATCTGATAGAGTCAGCATCCAGGGGGAATTAATTCACGCTGTCATGAGTATTGACCTCATTACCAAGCTTGACTGCAAAATTATTACATCTTGTAATTGGATGGTGAGATGTATATAACAGATTGGGCCGGTTTCTGTAAGATTGTATTACAAGCTTCGTTGGTTTGCTACTTATCATCACGGTTGCATGAGGAGGCAAAAACAACATTAGAAAGACCATTTCATTAAGCGCGTCACCTTAACCCCATCAAGGGAGGATCACTGTAACATCCCTGTATTTATTTAGCCAAACAGAGCTTTTGCATAAGGGGAGGCATTTATTACTGCCTTACAAATGGGGATTTCATTTATTTAACCTCAGTTATCTTTTCCTAAAATTACCAACCGAGAACGAGCCAATCCATGTTTAGGATTCCCGAGTCAACGCCTCATTATCTAAAGGCTAACTGAACTGTTAAAGCAGCCCATCCTTGCTTAGGATAATTCATTGATTTAATTTTGCTTCATGTTGCTGATGATTCTTAGTGGCAAGAGGACTGGGAGAGGAGAAGGCAGCAGAGTGATTGAAACGTACTTCTGTCTGCATGCTGCATTTGTTCTTGTACATGAAAGGGAAGGCAAGAAAAGGAGATAGGGTCAGAATGTGTGTTTTTTTTTAATCCTTCTGCACCATACAAGAATGCGATCAATAGCAGCTTAATTTTATGAGACAAGAGTTAAGTTGTTCAGCTCAGCTCAGAAACCCCTTTGGTTTCTCCCGTAACAAGTAATCTCTGTGGTGGGAATTACTATTGAAAAGCTGGCTCCTTGGGCTAATTTTAAAAAACAGCTGCGCCAATCAGGATGCTATAGTCTAGAGTCATTATATAGTTCATTAATAAAAGCTGTGGATCAATGCTACACCAAACAAGGACAACTACAGTTTACAAGAACACATGTGTAGGCTTAAGTCAAATGAACATTTTAGCACCCTTTTGTACTAATTTAATTTTGTACTTAGCAACCGACTTGTTTTGGAGATTTACTTCATTTACTTAATTTGCCTGAAAATATGTTTCTGTGTGTTAGAGAATATCTTTAATGTGTAAAAAATATTTAAACAGAACAATACAAACTTAAAGTCAGCAGGGAAGAAAGCTTTTAATTTTTTATATATTATTGACATGTCTTCTAAGGTACATTTTCCCCCTAATCACCTATAGAAAACAAAATCTTGCACTTAAAGGATACCTAAACTTAATTTTTTAAATCCCTACTGTGAATCTTTCTTTTCTTCTCCCAGGACACCTTAACATTGAAGATTTTTCTCTAGTTATTGCCATTTAGTACCTCTAACGTACTAGATCTGAAACAGGAGGCTTCCCATGTTTGTTGCCATAAAAGCTCATAGTCCATGTTGCTTCAAGAGCCAATGCCCCTTGACCCCAGATCACTGTCCCCTATGGCACAAAGTTTCTAGCTTCTCTCTTTCTAGCAAAAGATAAAGTTTCTAAATGTAGCTGTGATCACAGTTGAGTTTGCTGGTGGTGCAACCAGTCAATGCGCTGTTTTTAGAACAAACACACGTTCTAGAAATCCCAGAGTTGTTTCCGTGTGAAACATATAACATAGTCTATAACTTACTAAAACTGCCTGAGTTTAATTGGCTTTTTTTTTTTGTTTGTTTCCATGTTTTCTAGAAAAATAAAGTTGCACATATGTACAACCTTTATAATATAGGCAGCTCTGTTATTTTATTTACCAACGCAGCGTGAATTGGCTGAACCCGTCTTTTTCCAGTAGCACTACAAAACCTTGAACTGATTTTACTGACATTTACTGAATGTACTTCTTCTATTGCAAGTTACTGGTGTGTGTTCTACTAAGTGCGGGTTGTAAAAAAAATAGACTATGTGGGCACAGAAGTTTGATCCCCTTACAGACCCTTTGTTTTTTGTTTTTATTATGTGTCCTAGCAGCAAGATAAAGACTCCACCTGTTCTAGAAACTATTTATTAGCCCTTGTGGCCTAGCGGTAGAAGTTTTGGTTTTTAGAAAGACACGTATAGAAGGTTTTGCTGTTTTCTATTAATTAACCCTACTTCCAATTTATTTTTTTGGCTGAAATGTTAAATGGTCTGTTTCTTTCATCCTGCTAGCAAAGACATACACTGCAAAGATTACTTTTCTTTTTTGTATGAAAAGCACAGGAATAATATCATTGTTAGGGACAGGTAGCATTTGTCAATGTGTTTACAAAACCAACTGCACTAAAATCTGTGATCTGTGTCAGAGGGAGCTGTAACAATGATTGGCTGTCCAGCTTTCAGGAATCAAGGCTGCAGTTTCCTGTAAATGGGACTGAGTGGCGTCACACTA
This sequence comes from Hymenochirus boettgeri, assembly GCA_019447015.1. Lineage (NCBI taxonomy): Eukaryota > Metazoa > Chordata > Amphibia > Anura > Pipidae > Hymenochirus > Hymenochirus boettgeri. Next base: position 142,132,780 of record CM033474.1, read on the forward strand.
GCGGGTGGTGTTCCAGTTAAGATGAAATTATGGGGCCTGAACCCCTTGTATTCACAGGTTATTTTCATAAATCACCCAGCAATCTACAATTCAAAGGGAGATAACACAGCTTGTTATTAGATTTTTGAATGGTGCTCTGTCTATGGACAATGTTGTCTGGGACGTTAGTTCTCGCTTTAAGCCAAGGGATAATATTGTCATTGTAGTGCTGCTTTAAAAAACAAAAAAAACTTATAAACCAATCTGCAAACGTTGAAAAACAAAGAAAGGCATAAACACACGCCACCTGAAATCGTGAAACTTGGAGTCCAGCAAATAACGGATACCATTGAGTTTTAAGGGGGCAATGCAATACTGGCCGCTAAATGACCCCATAAAGTTAATGGTCACTTTATATGGGACTGCATGTTTCTGAGAATTCCTACAAGATCCAGAGATAAGTTTTGCACTACTATGTAGCGCAAATGTAAAACGTCTAATTGCGGAGCTTAAGCCAGCACAGCTTACCCCGATTGTGATCTCCACATGCCAAGATTAATACATTTTTGATTTTGTGCTGTAAGTCACGTAGGCTTTGCATATTGTATCAGCTGTAAATCCCTTTATTTAATTTATTGTGGCGTTCTGTCACTAACTGACCTGTTAAAGAAAGGCAGGTTTTCTAACTGACTTAGGAAATTTTTGTTCAAATTGTTTAGGTCAAGTTTTGAAAACCCTCATGTACAATGCAATTCAATGTATTTATGGTTTTTCCCCAGTGTATCTTTTCTATATCTCTGCACACAGATCCCAAGCTACAATCACTTTCTTCACTTCTTCCCCTCTGACTAGCTTGACCCACCTACCTGGCACAGTTGCCCCAGGTCTTAGAGTGCAGGGGCGAGCAAATATTTAGCACACTGGCAGACTGGGCAATTCCAGGTTGCGAACTGCACAAGCGGGTCAAGAGGAGTTAGCATAATCACAGTTGTAACCAATTCTGATTGGTTACAATCAGATTCTTCCAGAAGCATCCCAATCCGTTTTTTTTTTTGAAAAAATCAATTAAAACCATTATGATTGGATACAATCATTTCTTTCGAAAGGCAACTCGGTGCACAACAGCCGGTCGATGTTTATATGCCCGCATGGCACTGTTCTATTACCTGTTCTATTTTGGTGGCACTTTCAAACGCCAGCTATTAGCTGGTCGTGTGAAAGTGCCCGCACAAATGCAGCTGTTGGGCATATAACATGCTTTTAGCGGCTGCTGCGCTGTTAACTTTCGCGTTAGCCACGTACCCGCGCAAGGAAGGATTTAAAGTCACGGTAACCGATATAAAATGGTTAGTCGTGACTTAAACTCCAAATTCAGGCGCGATGCGCCCGAGTTGTAAATTGCTCCAGGTAAAATGTGGCTTCTGGGCCGGATTTACCCAGCGTGCTGTGCTAAAAATAGTGATTAAACTCGTGCTAAACCAATATTGAATATGTGCGCAATTTTACTCCATAATTCCCCTTGCTGTAGTCATTTTCACAAAAGACAAAACTGGTGTGCAACCGGTGCAATCTATTTATTAAGATTTGCCCACTTTTAACTTCACACTTTTAGACAGCTAAGGCTGGTCTTTAAGTGGTGCTGGAGTAAATCCCTTTTGGGATTTACCACAGGTGCACAAATCTAGTGTTAAAAATACTCATAAGGCCACTTTGCCTGGAGCAATTTGCAGCTCTGGGTAAATGGGCCCCTGGTATTTATACGAGTGTAAGTTAAAGTAGCAACTCCTTTATTAATTTTATAGATTTGCGAGCCGGATGCAGGGGTGTCTCTTGTTAAACTGTTGCAGCCAGTGGCAATTATGGAGTTAAACTTGCGTCGACCCTATTCAATATTTGTTAGCACGAGATTAATCCCTATTTTTAGTAGTATCACACACCACCGACACCATTCCTTGGTAAATCAGGCCATATTAATGTATGATTTAGACTTTAGGTAACTTTTTTCTATTTCTATGTATGGGAACAATGGAAATAACCAGAAGTTCACTGTTCCTTCTTTGAAATATCCTGAGGGAACTGCAACGACTAATTCTCTCCCTACCTTATTGTATTTATTAGTGCATCTGTTGTAGGAGTTCCCACAGCCCCCCCGTTGAGCCGTTATTATTGACATGTGTTGAAGGGCCTACACTACTCTGATGATGGCTCAATAGCCAAACCGGTCTGTGGTTGTCTCTCTGTTTTTTTTTTTTTTTTTTTTTTCATTTAGGCTTGTGGATTGCTGAAAAAAAACTTTTATTTGCTAAAGCATTTTGTAAGGGGCTACCATGGGAACATGGAAATTACACGAGTCCTGTTCCTTATGTTTAACTAATACATTGGCACATTGTGCTTTTTTGGGGAAAGTGGAACACCAACCTTTATTCCAGCAAGAGAGTGGTTGCCATGGATTAATATCAAGGTAAGATTAAAATGCTTTCATAGGAAAGATACTGGTAACTTCTCACTACATATAAGGATACCTCTTTTTGTTTTTAATCATGACCAGTAACTTTATTTAAGCAATATTTGAATCTTCCCCAACCAAATTATTAAGCGTCCATTAATAAGCTTATTTCATAATGCGTTAACATTACAACTTAAAAAGAGTGAACGTGGTCCTCCAACAATTGGCCTTTATTAAAGGGCAATGTTCACCATGAAAATAGCTCTTTGGCCATAAGGTAGGTGCCCCCTGCCCACCCCCAACCGCTGTGATCTTTCTATCTTAAAAAAAAAATTTAGATCGATACTTACAGCCTTTCTTCATGCAAACCTCTGATCCGGCTCCTGTGGTCGAAAGTTGCAATGCGGGGCCATATGGCCAGTCGGCTTCCCTGTGATTGGCTGAGAGGCAGCCAGCACAGACATGGCTGTTGTCAATGGGACACCAGGGAAGAGAAGTTGCTTGTAAGTAACCGATCTAACACATTTTTGAACAAATATTTCGGGATGGACAGGGGTTACCACCTTATGTCCAAAGGTTTCCTGCTAGCTTCCACCTCGTAGAGGATGGATCAGGATGGTGGGAGGGAAGGCTCAATTGCAGCATGTCCGTCCTTGTTGAGGTTGGGAGGCAGCAGGACTGATAACCACTGACAGCTTCACTCTTCACTCAGGGAAGGCCGCATCTGTAATGAGGCTCACTGATTCATGTGACTCAGGCGGCATTTTGCCAAAGGCGGAAAATTAAAGCACAACAAAAAAAATTTCATTGCACTACCGCTCTCGCCTGGCGGACACCGGAGTTAAGGCAAGCCAGCGCCGCGCATGTCGACCGGCCGCAAGAAGGCTGCTTAGCTTTGTGGGAAGGAAGCAGCCCTTCCTTCCAATTTACTGAACTGGGACACGGACGCCACTTTCACATGCTTCCGGCTGCCCCTTAAAGTAACTCAACTCCCCGCCTTCTGGCCGTTGTTGCAACGCCGCGCGGGCTATGGTGCTGATAGGCGTCCCCGGCCATCAGGTGAGTCCACAGCCTAGCTGCTTGTCTGAGGTCAGGACCAGTACACACAGCGCACATGCGCAACTTCCGGAACTTGCGCGCCGACCTTTCCTGACAAAACTGTGGAGGCCGGGAAGGAGTGGACAGACATCCAGCAGCACTAAATGGTTGTGTACCAGACAAACAGTGGACGGTCGGTGTGGACAGTTGTTGTTGGAGCCGAGCATGAGGAGACTGAGAGCTCACACCGAGCAGTCGAGACGCGCATACCACCACATTAAGCCTGCTGCCTGCAAGTTTCCTGCAACTGTAAGTAGTAGTAGTAAGTACTCCTCCTGAGTCCTGTATAAAATACCTCACTACAACTAAACTAAATGTCGTCTGCACTGTCACTGTTAACTGTCTAATATGTGTCAGTGTCACAGCAGACAGCAGCCTATCCTCAAGCCACAGCTTGGACGTGGGGGGGTTGGTTGGGGGGGGCTGCTGGATTCAGTGGCCTCAGCCCCTCAATCGGCCTGGGTCTGATGTAAACCTCGCCTGGTGTCTTTATTATCATGGGGGGTGCCCTGGGGGCATATCATGGGATGGGGGGGTGGCTGGACTTCATGGCCTGGCTGTCCCCTCCTCCTCCCTGGTGTCTTATCATGGTGTGGTGGCTACCTTGGCTCAGTGCGGATTCAGTGGGACTGGGGGTCTATCAATGGGGGGGGGCGGCTGAACTTCAGTGCCCATGACAAAACCCGCCACCACAAAGCCACACCCCCTTTAATGTGGCGGCGGCGTGCTGAAGCGCGCCTCCTGGAGACGATCAAGGCGGCATTCTAAAGTTTGGCTCATGCCGCAAGAACCCTAAAGTGTCCCTGTCTTCACTTTCCTGGGTCTTTGAAAAGCATTGCAGGAGAACCATCGGGAGCAGAAAGTAAGTTAAGGGTTTTTTTAACTCACACAGTGGGGCCATATGGAGTTCAATTTTAGTTTTGGGGATGGCATCCCCTTTTAAAAAATGGCTCATTCCCTACCTTAAAAATGACTCCCAGGAGCATGCTTCGAGTTCAGTCTTGGGGTCCTGCCTCCAAGAGTTCAACATCTCATTGCTTTAACTGAGCAAAAAAAAAAATCATCAGCTGCATCATAAGCTCCACCCCCCAAAAAATCATTTTAAAAGATAGCCACAAGCCTGAAAGAAAACGTTTATTTCCCTAAGGCGGCTCATAGGTCGAGGAATAGGATAGAAAATTGTTGCAGTCGTAGCTATCTTTAGAAAATGTGAATTTTTTAGGGTGGGGGGTCTCTTAAACCAAAAAACAGAACATTGCAATGACTCAGACAGGTCAGGCCAGACCAGGAAACTTGTAACTTTACAAAGCCAATTACTTATGATCCAGAGAAGCGAGACATCATCCTAGGTTTGTTTGGAAAGTTATGGAATAGATCTGGTGTCTAAAAAGTTAATCTATTCAGAATGGAAACTGGTCAAAAATTCTAAAACAGCGAATGTTGAAGATATGGTTCATAGCAGTATTGGAAAGCCGTAATGATAATCTGGTTCTAAGAGATAATTTCCAAGCCGTACAGTACAGTAAAGATTAATTGGTGGAAGAACCTGAATAAAGACAAAAGAGTTAACCTTTATGTTTAACTTTATTTTTTTGTTCACACACATCTCTCTTATAAAATATTTCTCCTTATTCTTGCCCATATCAATGGGGTTTTGTAGAATCCATAAAAAAAGTGTATTTTATTATCATTTATGAATATATAACAGTATCTTATAATGTCCAATAGTTTATAATGTTATCAAAATGCAGAATTTAGACTTTCACCATACATAATTGCTTATAGATAGATTCTATACAGAACCAATTATTACTCTTTCTAAATTTCAAGGTAATTCTATCAATAAGCCATGTAAATTTTTCTTTTCATTTTCAAATTACAGCTCCTCAATGAACTCTCAAAGGTCCAGGCATTTCTTAAGGGGATAAGAACTATCTACATTTCATTCATATCATTCTAATTCCTGCCTATAACAATCTAGTGGCTTTAAATATGGGATAGTCTGGGCACACATTGCTTAGTTGAATGAAATGAAATTATCCATACCTACCCCCCACCTTAAAAGAAATATCTGCTTTAAAAAAAAAGGCATGTCCAGACCCAGGAAACTCAAAACGAATAATTTAAAAAAATAAAACAAACCCACTACTGGGGCCCACTTTGTAGATGTATAAAATTCTAGCCTTACATCCCAGCTTCCAGATAGTTCTCCTGTAATTCCGCCTCCCAAAGTCCGAAAACTGACCACCCAGGAGCCTGGCTACCAGGAAAATGTTTCCCCCCGTTCCGCCTCTGAATGTCCTCTCAGAGGTTTTTGCTGCTCAGAGCCCGCCCTTTCACACTCCCTCCCTCCCCCCCCATTCCTCCCTCTCCTCCTGTTTGCTCCTCCCTCCCCCTATGTCAAAAAACCCTGCCATATATAATAGCTAGTTTGCCCCGCCCCAAACGCTATAAAAATATTTCTCAGAAACCCCCGATCTTTACTTACGCTTCCCGTCTCTCCTCCGTGTTTCGAACTGCCGACTACGCGTGTGTCCGTGATTGGCTGCCTCTCACCAATCAGGGACCAGTGCTGGCTGCTGGTCCCGCAGGCATGCTTGTCAGTTTTCATTGCAAGCAGAGGGGCTGGGCAGTGTGGTGGGAGAAAGAGAAAGGTAAGTAAGATCGGGAAAGTTTTCTGGAAATATATTATAGCGGTTGGGGCTGGGGAACTAGCCCTACCTAATAATGGGAAAATTGGGAAAGGGTGGACATATTTAACATATTTGAAAAGCCAATCGTATTTACACCTTTGAGAAAGCTAACATCTGTTGGTTGGGCAAAATTAGCACCTTTTAAATGATAAGACTTTATTTTATAACCCTGATGCATTTGTTTTTCACAAAAACAACTTGGCGACTGCGACAATATTAAATATAACTACTAATATACAGATATGAAAAAGTAATGTACAAAGATATGTGAAATACAGACATTTAATTAGCAAGGCCTCAAGATTTTTCAAATGATTCAATAAATACGGCAAGGGATTTTCTCTTCTCAAATATCAACACTATCCTTTCATTCTATCTATTACCCCAGTCTTTTGGTTCCTGCAATACCGTTGTCCATTCTCATTATCATAATCCTCCTACCTTGTACGTAGACTTGCTACTGTAAGGACTCAAACAACCCTCCACCCTCAATCAATACTTTTTCCACATGCATCCTGCTTTCAGTCAGTCCGTTATCCCAGTTCCTACCCTTTCATATTGTCCTATATTTTCCTTTGGGCGTTGTCGCTGTTTTCGAGAATTATCGAATTTACGAGCTGTTTGCTAACCCTTGAATGTATCGTTTGCTTTCGGTAACCCTCGAATTTATGGCTCTATTTTCGCTAATCTAACCCTCGAAATTATCGTTCAGTAACCCTCGCATTGGTCGTAACCCTCTAATGTAGCTTGCAAATAAAAAATGACAATTGCCCGCTAGTGTTTAGGAAGTGTTTTAACAAGTTTTGGTGATAGTGACATGTTCCCCTTTTCAAACTATAACTCCCCATTGACTTTAATGGGTCCCAATTTGAACTTTTACAGAAATTCGAAAGTTCAAAAACAGACCGAACTATATATAGTTTGGCCATCTCTACATTAACATTAAAATAAGAGAATTAGAGAATGTACATTCAAATCTAGACACTTTTGAAATGACCAAATATAACAACACCAGTGATTTTATGTGTGAATAAAGTACACGTTTTCTAAGACCCTGGAGTGCACCTTGAATATCTATCTTTGTTATACTCATCTAGGGTGGGGGTGCCCGGGCAAGTATCATCAGCTTGGAGTGAGTGCCTGTGCAAAACTATACATATGTATATATATTATTATATATATATATATATAATATATATATATATACAAACAATAGAGAAGATAATCAATGCACATCCTAGGCCCCATAACATTCAATTATCTGCACACTGGCCTACTTTATAAACAAAGGGGTTTTAGTATACATTACTGTGATCACATGAATGAAAAGCCTTCCAACCACTTCAAGGTAACCCCAGTCTGGAAGGTCTAACGTCTAACCTTTTCAATTTCTTTTACTTCAATACGATACCAAACTTTTGCATTTCTCATTCTTACAGAGTCAGAGTGTAGCAAATGTAGGTCCAGGCAGCAAACAGCAGAATATTCAAAAAACGTGGCAAATGTCAAGATCAGAGAGATAGAGAAAACAGAACAATCACACTACCAGTTTGCCAACATTGTTGAGGAGTCAGACAGGCTTGGCCCTTAGGACATACCCCACATCACTTGGTCTGGGTCTGAATATAGGATTCCCAGAGCTTTAAAGAAGTCCTCAACAGAGGACAAGGCTGGATCATCTGTTGGTAATCCAAAGGCCCATGACTGAGGATATTCCTGCAAAAGAGAAATAACAATATCTACCCTCTGATTCTCAGTACTGAAATGAGACTGACCGCAAATGAAAATACAGCTTGCAGGTCTCCTTGAAATTCTGGAGACGTCTCAGAACATGTGCATAGCCACATGCACAAACAGGCAAGAAATGCCGGTTTCTAACAGTAACACTTAATAGCATCAGCACCATTGAGTAGTTAGAGTAGGCCCACTGCAGTTTGCCAACATTGCTGAGGAGTCAGATAGGCTTGGCCCATAGGACATACCCAACATCACTTGGTTTGGGTCTGAATGTAGGATTCCCAGAGCTTTAAAAAAAATTCTCTGCAGAGGAAAAGGCTGAATCATCTAGTGGTAATCCGAAGGCCCACAAATGAGCTTGTTCCTGCAAAAGAGAAATAACATTACCTACCCTCTGATTCTCAGTATCAAAATGAGGCTAACCTTAAATGAAAATACAGCTTGCAGGTCTCTTTGAAATTCTGGAGACGTCTCAGAACATGTGTATAGCCGCACGCACAAACACATAAGAAATGCCGGTTTCTAACAGTAACACTTTATAGCTTCAGCATTATTGAGTTAGAGTAGGCCCACTGCAGTTTGCCAACATTGCTGAGGAGTCAGATAGGCTTGGCCCATAGGACATACCCAACATCACTTGGTCTGGGTCTGAAGGCCCACCAAGGAAAAGGCTGGATCCTATAGTGGTAATCTGAAGGCCCACAAATGAGGTTGTTCCTGCAAAAGAGAAATAACATTACCTACCATCTGATTCTCAGTACCAAAATGAGACTAACCGCAAATGAAAATACAGCTTGCAGGTCTCTTCTAACAGTAACACTTTATAGCATCAGCATTATTGAGTTAAAGTAGGCCCACTGCTGTTTGCCAACATTTTTGAGGAGTCAGACAGGCTTGGCCCTTAGGACCTACCCCACACCACATTGACTTCTCTCCCTCAGAATATGCATTGTTCAAGGAAAAGTGGGCAAAAGGGTAGCATTTCATAAAAAGCAAAACCAATTGTTGAGGAGCCAGGCAGGCTTGGCCTCTCTGGACATACTTTACACCACATTGGCTGCTCATCCTCAGTATATGCATTGCGATAGGGAATGTGGGTGAAAGGGTAACACTTCACAGCCGCAGAACCATAGAGTTAGAGTATGCCCAGTGCAGATTTCCCACCATTGTTAAGGAGCCAAACAGGCTTGGCCCCACTGGACAACAACCCACCCCATTGGCTTATTTCCCCCACAGCTTGCATCGTAATGGGGAAAGTGGGCAAATGAGTAACACTTTTTTACAACAGCAGAACCATTGAGTTAGAGTAGGCTCACTGCAGTTTGTCACCATTGTTGAGGAGCCAGTCAGGCTTGGCCCCACTGGACATACCTCATACCACATTGGATTTTCTTCCTCAGAATATGCATTGTGGTAGGGAATGTGGGTGAAAGGTTAACACTTAAAAGTAGCAGAACCATAGAGTTGAAGTAGGTACAGTGTAGTTTTCCACCATTGTTTAGGAGCTAAGCAGGCTTGGACACACTGGACGTACCCCAAATACACTGGCTTCTTTCCCCTACAGTTTGCATCATAAAAGGGGAAAGTGGGCAAAAGAGTAACACTTCACAACAGCAGGACCATTGAGTTAGAGTGACTCCCTATAGTTGTTGAGGAACAAGGCAGGCTTGGCCCCACTGGACAAACCCCCCAACACATTAGCTTCTCTTCCCCACAGTTTGCATCATATAAGGCAGTGATAGCGAACCTTTTAGAGGCAGAGTGCCCAAACTGCAAACCAAAACCCCACCTTTTATTGCATAGTGCCAACAAGATCATTTTACCTGAATACAGAGTTTTTACTTTAAAAAAAAAAATAACTCAAATAGACACAGACCAATACAGTAGATATAATTGATTTCAGATTACCTATTAACATCTACATTACTACACAGGAGTTTGAGATTTAAAACAGTGACTCAAGCAGAGCTGAATGTTATAGCACGTGACCTCTCCCTGCTACAGACAGCTGCTAAACTTTCTCTCTGGTAAACTCTGCTATGCATGAGTGCCCACAGAGAGGGCTCAGAGTGCCACCTCTGGCACGCGTGCCATAGGTTTGCCACCACTGATATAAGGAGAAACGGGTGAATGGGTAATGCTTCCCAGCAGCAGAACCATAGAATTATAGTAGACCCACTGCAGTTTGCCATTTTTGTTGAGGAGCAAGCAGGCTTGGTCCCATTGGACATACCACCCACCACATTGGCTTTTATACCCAAGGGGTTGGCACTGCTAAAAATAGTTATCATTGGTGCATTTGGGACATGTGACTGGATTGTTTACACCAATTTGATGAATTCCAAAAAATCAAATCATAAATTCTAAAATTTTTGTACGTTCGAAAAAGTTTGCGAGTTCGAAAATTCCAAAAACTCTGAAGTACTAAAAGTCCAAAAAGTCCACGTCCATTCAAACTCAAAAAATATGTTTCGAATTCTAGTCCTTCTCTAACAAACACAAGTTTCATAAACTGGATTTAAAGATACATAGTGCACTATTAAATGGGTACCTTTAAAACCAGTTTGTGAAACTTGTGTTTGTGTTGTCCTACTGGATATATACTGTTGTCTATATTGCTGTATACATTTTAAAAATGTCAAAATATTTTAATTGACTATACAGACAGGAAACTTACCAAAAACACAAACAAAATGAGTAGCTGGCAAAGCATAGCGAAAATGTTAATAATGTTAATGCTCATTTTTGTTATTCTTTCAAAATATATGTACTTTCTTTCTCTTTTTTTTTTTTGTTCAGAATTTGATGAGCAGGGAAAAAGTATCAGACCTGCAGGCGATTTCAGTCATGTAACAAGTGTGCAAAATGATTTCTAACTGCAGTTAAAATTATTAAACTTCAATTATTCATGCCAGCAATCATTACCTCTCCCCTTACTGAAGAACCTAGCCTCCACATTTAGATGAGATACTTAGTCCACAGACAGCCCTTAAGGTAGTATTTAATAATTGAATACAAGTTAATGATAATTACATGATAACTTTATTGGCCTAGCTCAGAACACAATTTGATAGAGGTCTTGACTAATAAATGAAGAAAACCTTGCTTATGTGAAATATGAACTATACCATAGCTGCATCTCATAAATTGTCTTTGCTTGTCTTTTTAAAATATATCAACAACTAGAATCTTAATATACAGAAAACATTTGGAGAAATTATTTGCTATACATTTTTTTGATTGTTAACTATGACTGTGCTAATATTAAAAAAGAAAGTTACAATTAATACTGTATATTGGAAATGCAGCCCCAAATAATTATTCGAAAGTTTGAGGACAAGCTGGTAACATGTTTAAGGCTGAATATTTCTTAAAGTGTTTGACCATATTCCTAAATAATGTCAATGATTTTGATGTTGAGCCCTATCTTGTGAGCCATCTGTTTCTCAAACTTCAAACTCTAATGTATGTATTATTTTGCTGAATTGTGTAATGAACATTACACTCCTTTTTCTATTATGGTTACAGCCAGTTTGTACTACTCTGTAAAGAGAGTAGTACACAGTGTTGTCCAAGATTTTTAAAGGGCATGTTAATCACACACACACACACATCCTCGACAAACTTGGGCTTCGCGTTATCTCTATGTTTCAAAGATGAGCCTGAAGTTTTTTACCTGACCTGGTTCCTCGACACTCCACCACTGCTCTGCGGCTGATAGATGCTCCACTTCCTGGTCGTGAGCAGGAAGTAGAGGCACTGTCAGCGGACAAGCCCTCTGTTACTTTTTTTGTTTGAAACAGAAGTAGGGGGCAGCGCCCAGGTGGCGAGGAACTAGGGCAGGTAAGTCCCTTCAGTGGCATCTTTGAAACATTGGCGAAACCTAGGTTTTGGGGGGAGGGGTGATTAACATTTCTATGGTAACTTTATTTTAGGCTGGACATGCCCTTTAATTTCTTCATAATTATTACATGAATACCCTTAATTTCTCAGAATGTTGTATTTACAAATTTCAGAGTAAAGTTCTCTGTTTCTTGCCTTTTTGAGGTTGTAATTAATTCTGAAAATTGTAAAAAAGGTTTTCTAATAATCAATTTACAGTCAGCACAACTTTCTATTGGAATGCAGGAGTAATTGTTACTATTTGTTTTTCAGAAAATCAAATAGGCAGCCAACAATGCAATTTAATATTGTCTTTGCTAAATTTTAAGGTTCTTACACACATGCAAACGCGGGGGGCTGACCCACGACACACGATGGTGTACTAAATGGCTTTATCCTCACTCGGTAGGACCTTCTTGATTATACGATTCTGAGGATCATCAATGAGACCTGACCAAATGGTCTTTCACCCAATCGAGACAATTTTTCGGTACAGCATGGTGCATCACGGGATGGCTCCATAATCGCACATGTGTACACACCTTAAAAATGGGGAGCATGTTTATGGATCTCAGAAAGTATTTAGAGCCTTCCCTTTTTCATATTTTGGCACATTGCAGCCTCATGCTTTAAGTAAAAAAAACACCCACACAAAAAAATCTCATTGATGCAAATATTCAGAGACTTTACTGTACAGTTTATAATTTAGCTCTAGTGGGTAATTTTCTATTCATTATTCATAAAATTGTATTTTTTGTAATTTCTGTTGTTCATTTGTATATATGTATCAGAGAAAAAATACAGAATACTGATCAATTAATATCTTTCCAACTTTGGTTGGAAAAGTGAACAAGAACCTCTTGCTTATCTACAGAAAACCTGTGTGGAAATGGGTGATATGCATAGAAAATATGAGCAAAGCACATTCCATGGCCCCAAACAATATCATACTGTCTGTGCATACATTATAAAGGGTATTTAGATACATTTTTGTGGTTATAATAATAGAAAGCCTTTCAACCATGCCAAGGTAATCACAATATGGAAGGTGTCAAATTTTTACATTGATTGATCTTTTGGGCGGGAGAAGAAATAATTTTTTACAAATTCTTTTAAAAAATGCAATATTGGTAAATATCGATACTGTGCTCCTTGTTGGTATTTGCATTCCTAGAGTGTTGTAAAATACAACATTTTGTTAAATGCACATATTGGTAAAAATATCACATAGTATCACTATTTTTCAACTGCTGCATATAATACAACACTATTGTAAAATACAGGGGCCACAGTATTTAGTGACAGAAGTTATGGCTGTATACTGTATATTGTAATACCACGCATTTATATATATATATTGTATGACCCTAACAGGGTGATGCACCAAGAGGCACACTACTCCTGTTTTGGAGTTAAAGTTGCGGTAACCGATGCAATACCGATTACCACAACTTAAGCTCCTTCATTGTGGCAGCTGTGTGGCTAACATGGAAGTTAACTGTGCATTCTATTACGGCACTTAATAGAAACCGTCACTTTGTGGTGCATAGAGAGCTAGTCTCTGCATATAACATTGCCCACACGTTTTCACCGGTTTTCAGTGGTTCTCGGTGCATTGCGCTTTCAACACTGAAATAAAAATGAAACTACTATTCAGGATATTGTTGTTTCATTGTAAAATAAACCTAATACTATAAGTCTAACCTACAACTAAACAGTACCCTTTTTGTCACCATAATTATTTTGTAAGAAAAAAACGTTGAATGTATATATGATTTTCATACTTACAAAAAAGTTTCCATCCTTTTACAATACACTAAAATGTTGCTTATTGAGTGCAAACTTGCTCTAGATTTTTAACAAATGTTCAGCAAGATTTCCATTAATACAAAGCTATGGAAATAAATCATGTTTAATAAATATCATTATCATTGGAATGCCATCATGAATTGTATTTTCCTCTCTCTGCCCCCTTGTAAATAATGCTAATGTTGCTGTAATGACTTTAAAGTATCTTTCAAATCCCATGGTAACTCAATTTCTAAGTGACACTTCTTTAACGATTTTGAGTTAAATGTAAAACATGCTAAACAACTACAAATGCTATATTCATATATTCATAATCTTATAAACGCTTATTTTTATGTAGTCACGTGTGTATGTTAAACAAGACTTTTTTTTACTTGACAAAAATATAAATAGAACTGAATGAGTAATTATTATTGTATTCTTCCTAGAAGTCATCTGCAGTACATGTGTTTATTAAATAAACAGAAGATGGCATCATTATTCGCATTTGATTTAAATATGCAATTGCTTTCTTATCTGTCACTTGTATCTAAGCAGGGCGCATTATACAAATCTAGAAATGAAAATTTTAGAGCCAGGGCATGGGAAAACTCATTTAATGTCGAGAGCAGTCAAAATCAAGATTTCTTTATTTGTAGTAACAACACTGTTAAATCAAAAAATTACTCTCCCTTTCTGCATGTTCTTCCTCTTTTACAATTCAGTTGTTTGATCATAAATTGTTGAGTGCAATGACTTGTCTCCTCCACTTTCCACACTGGTCAAGACAGATTAAAACTCCTGCGTACCTCCAACCAGTTTCAGCATACCATTAGCATATATATGAGATTTGAGACATTTTCTAATATTCTCTAGCAGAACTCGTCTGCCAGCCTAGAGATGAATTATAAAAACTCTTAGCTTGTTTTTTTTTTTTTTTTTTGTTAAGACAGAGGTGGAGATGAAAACAGCAGGAAAACAATATTGTCCCACCTCTCCTTGCCCATCATTGAGAAGGCAAAAAAAAATGTTCTAAGTAAATTCATTGCATGGGCTTAAACATAAATTTTTTCACATGTGTTAGGGCACGGCCACACTGCGCAGGAAACGCTATCGCGTGTGCGATTACGCTGCGATTGCGCTTTAAAATGGTGATTGCATGCATTTGCATATTGCAAACAAAAATGCAAGCGCTATCGCATACGTTGCCGAAATTGCTGTTTTAAAAAAAAACGCAAACGTGAAAAAACTATATTTATCATAATTATGCTTTAACAAGATCCAGACTATCTTGGCCAATTTAATCAGCACATGTGTGGGTTTGTGTCCAGTTCAATTATCTATAGTTTAATTACTAACTACATTTGATTTTGAAGACTGATATTTGGAAACTTGATTCTGCGTTTCATTTCTTCCAAAATGGAACATACATAGCCATATTTAGGGAGAGCTTCAACGGTAGAAACCGGGTGTAAAGTCACACTAATCGATTTGATACCGCTTAGTGCAGCTTGAACCCCAAGCTTTCAGCGGTTGCATGGATCTCGCAAAAGACACGCGCACAGCTACTGCAACCAATTCATTACCATTTTTGCAGCATTCTATACAACTATTTTGTAGGGGTTAAATTAAATGTGGGATTTACCCAGATCCACAAAGCCAGTACTGAATCTCTAGGAGGGAAATCTATCCACAGCAATAGCATCTATGGGTAAATCTCCCTGGTTGTCTTTTCTTTTAAATCAAAAAATAAACAGTTTAGACACATAAATCAATTTATATTATATATGGGATATATATTTCTATGTCTTCTTTTCAATACAGTACTAGTATTGCAAGCTGATAAGCTGATATTATATATATAATATATATATATATATATATATTATATATATAATATATATATATATATATAAAATACACATTATTGCTTTCTGACGCCCTGGATTAGACACCCAGGTTTCATTAAATATGATGTTGCAAGGTGCCACAAGCAATAATCAATACTACGCTACACTCAATGCAATTTGCTGCATTTCTGTGTGTTGATAGGAGAACGTAAGACCAACTCAATTAAAATTACCTGAATTGCTAAGTGTAAGGGGACAGTAGAAAATGCCTGAGGCCTATTTACATCCAAAATCTAAAATTAAATTATATTAGACAATACAATCTAGGTAGACTGAGTATATCATTTTGAAGGATGACTTTCTTCCAAACTTGTAAACCCTCTGGCTGTTTACAAGGTAAAATCACCTTGCTAAACAGAGATTAGGCAATTTGCTCGCTGAAAGTGGAAGATTCCAATAGACATCTTAATCAAGATGTCTCTATAGAATTTGTTAAATATATGTTGCAGTATTTCTAGTGCTGGTTCTGCTGTGAAAGAAAAAAATACACATCAGTTGCTAATGTAACCCTTTGGTTGTATTTTGTGTATTTTATCCTCACGTCTCATATACCAATCTCCAAAAGCAAAATCTGACATATTGGCTTTCTGACAATGAAGGTTTTAAATTACATTTTTAATTATGAATCTACTGTATATATCTGATGTATTCATTAACTCCAGTGAAAGAAATAGAAATGTAGTTTTCCAACATACTGTGCTTTCTGTGAGATCTATCTAGATACAAATGTAAAAAAGAAAAACCGTATTGGGGTTATATCCTTAATTTAGACATAATGTAAATTAGGGCTGTTGTACATCTATATAAAAGTGCAACTAGAGACCAAAAATATAATACATACAAACAATAGAATTCTATGCAATTCTAATTGCATATTGGCTATCTCCATAAGGTTGCTGCTACAAACAGCCTGCTAAACCCTGGATAAATAAAAGCAATTAGTTCAATAAGTTGGCCAAATACGGTAATTTTAAGTCAAGTCACCATGTCAATGTTGCTTTATATAACTGGGTTCTAACCTACTGGTACATGCCTTTTTAGCTATATGAGCTGACAGCTGTGTGGCCTGGATACTTGAAGCTGAATTGTTTGTATGTATTCTATTGTTTGTATGTATCCTTAATTTAGAATAAAATAAAAAGCTCCTCTGTGTCTTTGGGCAGAATATATTACTATCCAATACTGCGGGCTATCGCAAATGTAAGGTTGCGGCCATACATTTACGTCCATGGTCATACATTTCTAACAGTACAATACCAAGCGGTAGTATCCTACCTCTACAATTATGATAGCAATCATAACTGTATGATTGTGATAATAATTGCATGATTGTGAGTGTAATTTTATTACCATGATTGTAACGATACGATCATGGTCGTAACAATTGTTAAAGGTACAACATCGTTACATAGTGATTTTTGCAGCGGCTGTGTAGTTTACAAAGAAGTTAACCACACAGTTGTCACAAGAGGTATTATACAGGGTTAGTAGTTTACCATTGCAGAACTTTTGTAATTTTTATGCTAATGCCTGGCGTTAAAGTTCAGCAGTAATTGGATCGCAATTGTAAGTGCATCTCCCTTTAAGTTTTAGTAGCACAAAGTTTAATGCTAAGATTATTGCATCTGGTGTTTCGTAATAATAAAACAATTGCATAAATGCCCCAACCATTGCAAAGTGACTAAAAAAACCATGCCAACCCAATAGTACATCAGGCATTGTGTGTTTTGCAGTCATTTGTCTGACTGTGGACTTTATTCCATCCTCCCTAATATGTGGAAGTTCAAAAATGATCTTACTGGACCAATAATCCCAATGAGGACCCACTCTTCCTTTCCTATTCCCATTACACAACTTTCTTTTCACTGACATAAACCATATTTAGTTCAATGGTTACATACACGATAAGAAGATGAGTGTTAAATAAGAAGATAGGATAGAAGATTACATTTATAATACTATTGTTGTTCTGTACATGGATTTGTGAATAATATATTATGTCTCAGGTCTCTATAAATATGTCAGAAATAATAAATAAATTAGGCCTCTAAGGTTAAAGGGGAACTAAAGTCTCCAGACAACATTACCCCAATAGAAAGAGCACATTCACAAAGATACAAAAAAGCTGTGTCTCACTTTTCCCTTTGCTGTGGATGCTGGGTAATTTAGGAAAATAACTTGTGGGGGCTAGTGGTCAGCTCCCATAATTCACCTTATCTCAGAACACCCAGCTAAGTGTACACAGTACACTTCACAGGAAGCTTCAGCTTTGTTTAGAATATCAGTGCATGTAGAATCTCTAACTTTTGATAGAACCGGAAAAAAAGGTAACCCCGGGGAATTGAACCTGTGTGTCATTGGTCTGTTTCCAATCCCAGCACTTTAGCAGTACACCATCATTGCAAGTACATTTGAGTAAATGTCAGCAAAATCACTATTTTGTATTGCTCCATGACGGCTGTCAGCAACCTATTAAAGTTAATGGGAGAATATTGTTCGAAAAGTTCAGAATAAATACAAATAAAATATAAATGGTAACTTATGTAATTGGCTTTGGCACCTGGAAAATTGTCTGGGAGTTATGGCCAATTTGAGGATTACCGAACGATAAATTGGAGGGTTACCAAAAATAGAACGTTAGATTGGGGTGTTATCGTAAATGAAATGATACATTCGAGGGTTATAGAAAAATTGAACAATACATTCGAAGGTTATCGAAAATTGAACATTAGATTTGAGGGTTACCGAATTGAACGATACATCCGAGGGATATCAAGCATCGAACATTACATTTGAGGGTTACCAAAGTTGAACACTACATTCAAGGGTTACCGAATTTGAATGCTACATTTGAGGGTTATGGAATTTGAATGCTACATTTGAGGGTTACAGAATTCAAACTCTACATTTGAGGGTTATTGAAAATCGAACATTATATTTGAGTGTTACTAAAATTGACCCCTGCATTCAAGGTTTGCTGAAATCGAAGGCTACATTCAAGGGTTACTGAACAATACATTCAAAGGGTTACCAAAATCGAAAATATATTAGAGGGTTACAGAAATTGAAGGCTACATTCGGGAGTTACAGAGTTCGAATGTTACATTCATGGGTTGTGGATTCGAGAGTATCGAAAATAAGTCAGTGGGTTTGGAAAGCCTGAACTAATTCCGATAGAGTTTAGATAGTTTGAGTTCATCCAAACTCACACAGTTCAGCTCAAACTTGGGTTTGGGTCCATCAATACTTAGTAAAGAAGATCTTTTCAATTTATAGATGTTCTGGGGAGAAAAGCTGGCACATTAGGATTAAAAACATTTAAGTCTAGTTCTCCTTTAAAATCTTCATGCAGGTGTTCACTGAATCCCCCAAAATAATCAGATGTAAACTTTTCAGGTGACAATTGAACCAAAGATTAATTATTTTAAGGACCTGAATTTAACACATTTACTTACATACAATTTAACACATTTACTTACATACACATATAAACATTAATATAGTGACTGTCAGTATATCATTTATATTTTGTTCCTAAAGATTTTGGGATAAAAATTCTCTAATGAACACCTTTCATCAATTTAACCAAAGATGGCTGTTCAGACCACCTATCAAACTACCTCTGAGGCACCTGTTATGTTTAATGGATAGGGAGAGAATGACCTGCTGAAATCCTAAAAATAGTACCGTATTTGTGTAGGTATTTGTCATTTATAAATCCTCCAAAGTAGATTGCTTAATGAAATGTACAGGTTAACTGAAACAATCATCTTCTCTTATGCTAGGTTACAATTATCTATATGTGCCTTAAGATTTTTTTTTATGATGTCTGTATGTTTGTGAAGTTTCTCATTCATCCAGGTCATAGTATATTGGTGGTATTCAGTTTCATCAACTCCACTTAAAGTTTAGATTCTTGTACAAGTTATTTTACATTGAGAAAATCAGTTAGATGACTATTGAAGTGTCTTCAAGAACTAAATTTCAAGTCAAGTTGATCTAACTGAATACCACAGATTAACTCACACAGTTTCTAAAAGAGTAACATCAAGTATGTTGCTGTCTTGACCTAACAATTATCAGAGTCTCAGCTTATTTAGATGAGTGGAACATTGGGGAAGTTTCTATTTGCCAAACATTCAATTGGGATTTTAAAGTAATACTGCTGTAATCAGATATACTCAGAATAGTTTTTAAAAAGCCCCTTCACTTCAAAAGAGCCTGTTTAATTTTTAACTTGGAATTCATGAGAATAAAATTATCATCTATAATGTTTCAAATGATTGATAAGGCATCTAATATTAACTTGTACAAAAATATAGCATGAAAAATCATATCCAAATTTAACACCACAATGAAAACAATGAAAACTGTTTTTGCGTAAGACATTTGCATAAGATACAGAAAGGCAATGCTTCTGATAATTAGTCTTACAAAGGAAAAAAAGCTTAAAGGGAGGGGAGAATGAGTAAGATCCATAGCTCCATTTCTCTCACTAATAAAAAGTAATAGACAATTTTCAGCATTCAGATCTTTTGAATACTATTATGCAAGGTAATAGAGTTTTGGAAATACGAGTCTCAGGCTGTCACAGAGAACATTTCTTCTTTTTTTTATTTTTTGATTAAATGACTAAGTGCAGCAGTCTGTGTCCTATCTCTCTCTCTTGCATCTATTGGATTGTATTATTTTACATTTTGATTGAAATGATGTCACCAGCAGATAAAAACCTTGCCAAGGCATTGTAATTGAATCAGGCTGAGTTGTTTATTCTAGTGATCTACAGTGGTGTTTGACTTGTCCTAACATACAATGCATAAAAGATCCCTACTTGTTTAACATGCCATTGATTAGATCTATTAAAAAATAGAAAAGAAAAGGAAAGAAAAGAAGCAAATGAAACAGAGAAATGTGTTTGTAATGAGAAGCACGGAACCAGAAATTGTATTTTAACTTAAGGAAAAATGAAATAAATAAATAAAAGTACACCATCTGCAAAACTTTCCATGTGTGACTGAAAGTTTCAATAAATAAATTTTATGTGGCATCTGTACCAGATGCAAAAGGCTTTGATTGACAACATTTAAATGACAGTTAATAGGAGCTTGTACAATGTCTATATGAAAAAATTGCTTACTTGGTAAAACAAGCCTGCAATCTTGCTTTCATTTAAAAAAATAAGACCTCTCCTGAATATACGATTGCTTAAAGCTTACAGACACGCATGTGACAGTTATGATTAATTATTACAGTGGTTTAATGCAAGCTATTGAAGCAAAGTTAACCAAATGCTAATGTTTGTAACATAAAACGATATATACGGAATCATTTTGCTCACACTTTTTACACCCTTGAAAAGTACATTATTAATTTGGCTTAAAGAAGTAAAATTATTATTATTTCTATTTCTCTGCCCCATTCACTTTGAATGTATAGATTAGAGATGGCCGAAACGCACCACTTTTTTTCCATTTTCGGATTCCCGGATCTCGGGGAAATCCCGAAGATCCGAAAACGGAACGAATTTTCGATTATTGTCAAATGTACAAGGTTATTTTTGAGGATTATCAAAAATAGCCTTGAACATTTGATCATGCTCAAAAATACGATCAGAGACTACTTTCAAGTTTCCAATCTTATTTTCGATAATCCTCGAATGTTCGAGGATAAAATAGGCTCCGAATTCCCGAAATCCGTTCAATCCATCTGCATTTGTATGGATCATTCGGATTTTTGAACCGATGGGTTGCGTGTCTGATCTGGGTCAGACCAGATCAGACCAGACTGAGTCAGACCCAGGTCCCATCTCTAGTATAGATAGAACAATCTAAAGCTCAACTGGATCTAAGGCACACTCTAACTTTTTGCCCTTCAGATACAAACACACCAAATTCACACATAAAGCACAATGTCAAAATAAAATGACAAACTAAAAGCACAATAATGAAAATATATGTAATGAACCTTGAATGTACTGATAATGAACCTTGAAATTTAGTTTTATAATTATAAACGCAACACCGCATCTACCACACTACCACAAAGAGAGCTAGCTACATAAACATACTGATGCACCACTGCACCTACTGCAACCTTCCATTATCATGGCAACCATACTTATTTTTTTGGGCAAACATACCTTAATTAGCAAAATAGTTTTTTTTTTATGCAAAAACATACACCCTAACCCTGCACAAACACAGGTACACATACTTACTGATGCACTCCTTCATTTCACTACCCTTATAATAAAATACATTTATTTTAAAGAACAACCATACTGTAAAAATTAACTTTTTAGAAATAAAAGGTACAAGCGACAGGGAGTAAGGATTGATTATTCCCACCTCCCAATATTGTTTCTTTGAGGAGCTACATCAAATACATATTTCATCTGCCAGCTTATGGCCCTGAGCCTTCTTGTATTAAAGATAGTGCAGAGGCACTCAGGAAGCCTGACAGAAGAAATTTTCTTCATGGTGCCGCTCCTCATAGAAATTATATTGGGAGGTAGAACATACTAATCCTACCTCCTTGCCCTAGGTACTTTTCTTTTTAACAGTTTTTGAAAAAAGTTTATACGCACTATAATTCTCCTTTGATCATTTTTTTTTTGACATTCACATCAGCACAGATAGGCACACACATTATTAATTTACCTCATTCACGAATGGCAGACGGTTTTCTGCCTTCCGAACTTTTCCGAACCGCCTTTTCAAAAATTTTCAAAATTACAAGGATTTCTCGTATTTTCCCGTATTTTCGTAATCCTCGTAAATTCTAAATTTCACTGATTTTCCGCATTTTTGGACAGAGCAAGCAACATGTTCAGGTCCATATTTCCGAAGAATCCTCGTATTTTTGAAGAATCCTCGTATTTTCAGAATTCTCGTATTTTCGAAGAATGCGCATTTGAAATTCACGCTAGCGGACTGTAATTTTTAGGTATTGTAGGCATTGATACATGTTTCCAAGGCCATTACCCAGGTCCCTAAGTGGTTTAGTGTAAGTTACCAAGGCTATTTAGACCAATTTTAATGCGGATTTTGCCAAACTTTTAATAGGTTTTAATGGGTCCGCTCGCGGATTTTCGAATTTTCAAATATTTCCGAAAATTTGCGGATCCTCGAGCGGACCGGATTTTTCGAAGTTCGGACATGTGCAATTATGGTACATTCCCTTAAAAAAATACAGCCTTTTGTGTCAAAATCAACATGTTTGGACCGGGCAGTTTTTTTTACAGGAACGTACATGCTAATTAGGAGTTCTGCATTAAAAATGCACTTGACGCGTTTCAGCACTGTGTGCTGAAATTCTGGTCCTGAGAGTGCAGCCGTTTCTGCCTTTTCTCTATTATTTCCTTGGATATATATATCTACCTCATATTTACACATATGAACTAGTATGATTATTCCACTCCATTATATTTTATGTATCTATTTTATGGACATTTAGCCTTTCCATTAGACATATGTGACATAATACCCCTTGCTTCATTTTCACTAATTTAATTTATGGTTTCTATGATATATGAATTACTGTTCTGGAGATTATTTGTATTTTTTTTTTTGATGATATGTAGTGATCATGATTTACTGTTTGAATTTATATTTGATGTAGCTATATATAATGTCAGATTTATTTTCTGACTGCTATCTAACCCCATGTGTGAATGTGTATGTGTGGATATACTAGTATATTAATTTGATTCTTCATATTATATTTTTCTCTGCATATGGAATCCAAATGGCAAATTTTTGGTTCCGAATGATGAAATTGTTAGAATAAGTCAGAACACATTGTAATGATAGTGTGATATTGTCTTATTCTCACAAACCTGGCTTGAGATTCATTGTGTTGGATTTTACCTGGACAATCTGAGATTTGCAATTTAACTGTAATTTGATAATTGCATGTAACCATATATGTTGTTTATTATGTCTGTCAGGTTCAGTTTCAGTTTAAATGTGGAGGTAGGGATTAATAATTTTCCTGCTAATTTTATTGTAATACCTACCTACATAGGGTGGAGGTAATGTTAAGATGTTTGGCTTTCAACATACTATTGCATTGGCCTCATTTACCGCGTAGCCGCAGCGATCTCTCCTGCTCTTAAAGTCGCACTAACCGATTTACGAACGGTTGGCATGACTTTAAGCCTTGGTTTGAGAGAACTGGAGACTCTCGCGCAGCCGTCCCAAGCCTATTTACTAGAGGCTGCGTGGCTGTTTCAAGTTAGTGTTTAATAGTAACATAGTAACATAGTAATTAAGGTTGAATAAAGACATTCGTCCATCAAGTCCAACCTATCTTTTTTTTTTTTTTTTTTTTAACCCTACCTAACAGTTGATCCAGAGGAAGGCAAAAAACCCCAGCTAAAAAAGGGGGGGGAAAATTCCTTCCTGACTCCAAACGGCAATCGGAAAGTATCCCTGGATCAACCAGATCTATATGCATTAATACCAGTAATTCTCAATATTTTTTAGTTTTAGAAACTTATCCAGGCCTTTTTTAAAGTTATTCAATGAACTTGCCATTACCACCTCCGCTGGAAGACAGTTCCACAGTTTCACCGTTCTCACTGTAAAGAAACCTCTCCTAACCTGAAGATGAAACTTCTTTTCTTCCAACCTTAAAGGATGTCCACGAGTCCTCTGATATGACCTATTAGTGAACAATGCACCAGAGAGTTCACTGTATGGGCCATTAATATATTTGTATAAGGTTATCATGTCCCCACGCAACCGCCGCTTCTCCAATGTAAACAGCCCTAACTTGTCTAATCTGCCTGCATATTCAAGCCCCTCCATTCCCCTTATTAATTTAGTTGCCCTTCTCTGAACTGCCTCAATTTCCAAGATGTCCCTTTTGTATATGGGATTCCAAAACTGCACCGCATATTCCAAATGTGGCCTTACCAGTGCCTTGTAAAGAGGGAGAATAATATTTTTCTCTCTTGATTCCATTCCCCTCTTTATACAAGACAATATCTTGCTAGCTCTAGCTGTTGCTACCTGGCATTGTTTGCTACAGCTAAGTCTGTTATCTACCAGAACCCCCAAATCTTTTTCCATTTTAGATGCACTTAACACAGAGTTATTTATGGTGTAGGTGGCACAGGGATTATTAAATCCCAAATGCATCACCTTACATTTATCAACATTGAATCTCATCTGCCATTCTGCTGCCCATTTTGATAATCTATCTAGGTCTGCTTGCAGCACTTGCACATCATTGGAAGTTTCCAAAGCTCTGCATAATTTAGTGTCATCAGCAAACACAGAGACCTTGCTCTCAATGCCCCCTTCTAAGTCATTTATAAACAGATTAATAATGCCATGCAAGTGAGATTCACCCAGAGCTGCACAGCCTCTGGTGTATCCGCTATAGGAGATTTGCCCAGAGTGCTTGCGGGTCTGGGTGAATCTCTCTATTTATTTCTATGCTAATGTCTTAACATTTCTTAATTGAAGTCGACAGTATATTAGTTAAAGGGCAAGTCCAGCCCAAAAATGAAAACGTACATACAGGTAAATCATCCCCCAAAACCCTAAAGGGTAATAGTTTGAAATCTGAAATATATAAGTCTAACCTCAAATCCTGCACAATGTCCTGTTTCCCCTGTTTCTGCTTCCTGGTTCTTCCAGTTAGCAACTGTCAGTTATGGATTTGACAGTTGACATCACAGCCAATGACTGAATGTTAATCCCCTAGCTGCCTGTTCTGAGCATGCCCAGGCTCAGTACAGGCTCAGTACAGGTTTCTAAATTGCTCAGTTTCCATGAGGCATCCAGAAGCATAGCAGGCATACAGTAATGAATTCATAGGACAAACTATGATATATCAACATCTTTTTAAGAGGCCATTCTTTCTAAAAGATGTTCTTATGAGGGTGGAGTTGTCCTTTAATTCTTATCCATTCCTCCACCTTCCATTTTTACAGTTAATGGAAGAATTTCAGTTTTGCAGTTTCTATGTTGGATGCAGGAAACAAAAGGGTTATTCAATAAAAGTTCTTATTGTTTAAAATGGTGCTAATTTTGCCCCAACCAATCAGATGTTAGCTTTCAAATGTTAAATAAGATCTGATTGGTTGGGCTACATTAGCGATAAGAACTTTTATTGAATCTCCCTGTTGGAGCTCTAATAAAAGGACAACTAAAGCCACAGAACAACACTGAACCAGAAGGCAGAACACCTTGATATAAAACTAGTAATCTGTGTCTTACCTCTCATTTTGATACGGGTGCTGAGAAATGTAACTAAATAACATATGGTTTGTGGTTTACTTCACAGCATTCTAGTATCACACAATTTGGTCAACGACCATTATGTTATGCACATGATCAGTCCTTAGCTATGGCAGAAACTTGTTATAGTTGGTCACACCCATTAATAATCACTAGCCAATCCTTTTACATGATAATCTTAACAGGCTTACATTTATTTAATACAATTTGAGTGGAGTGGTATTTTACATCTTATTGGTGATTTTAGGGGGGTTGTTTTCAGATTCTGGAGTATAAAAAATTAGGTTTAGTTCTCCTTTAAAGTGAGAAATGTAAAGCAACTTGTCAACATATATTCCCGTCTTTAAAGTGGTTGTCTCTTAATTGCAAAATAATTCATATTTTATGTCTCTTGCAAGATAATTAGGCATTGTCCAGCTCATAAAGAAGTTTGCTGACCTGAGGTATTTTCAGCTATACACAATGTATTAAGTGCATATCTGGTTACTATCTTGTCATATCGAGTCTATTGGTTGTAGCTTTCATATTATTCAAGGGCATATAAACTAAATATAGATTGTAATTTTTAAAAAATGACTTAGCTGTGTAGATTGGTAGTGTGGTAAAAATATAAATATTCCTTGAGAGTAATACATTTCATTGTGGCAGTCATTGTTCAATACAATATAAAAGAAAGGGTTAATAGTTTTTCAAATAAAGGTCAGATTATTCATTAGCAGATAAATGTAAGGTGCTGTTTAGCAGCCCAACAGGATGGGATTAGGCTTTGTAAGAACACGTTTTGCATTCAGGCAATATTATTTGCCAGGACTCAACATTTCCTATCATTGGTTTTGCAATAGAATATAATGTCAGGCAGTTCAATACCTTATGAAAACCTTTTGAAGATTGCTGTGGATATCTTTGTATGTAAGTACACCACAATGGTAGAGATATACAGGAATTACTACCACCTATATAGTTATACAATATATGGGCACATAAAATGTATACCCTGTGTCCAACCTGCAACCAGGAAACACTTTGATAGCATTAATGTATCCTTTAAAATGCCATTTTAGTGTCTAAAATATTATTGTTATGCTATGATGTTTAACTAAGTAGATTAAGTTTTTGTGGACCCAGTATGAGTAGGACAACCCTCACTTTTTTAGTAATGAGAGGACCTTCCATAGACTATATGCTATAATTGTTACATCTATCTTCATATATGAATTAAAGGACAATTATACTCACCTTCCCTCCGCTCCTCTTCTTTGTTCATTACCTTTTACCCATGGTCAGCGATGAGGCCAATAGGAAGGCACGCTTGTTGCAGAGCGTGCCTTCCTATTGGCCTTGTCGCCGACGGGGAGGAGGGGGGCGGAGCCTACCAGAGCAGCGTTGCTCTAAGTGCTTTAAGTTATGCGAACCCAGGGCTTAGGACCTAGCAGTTCAGGTCCTCACCATGGGTAAAAGGTAATGAACAAAGAAGAGGAGCGGAGGGAAGGTGAGTATAATTGTCCTTTAAGGAGAGATCCAGGATGGAAGTTAAAGGACAATTATACTCACCTTCCCTCCGCTCCACATCTTCGTGCAGTAGCTTTTACCCAGGGTGAGGACCTGAACCGCTAGGTCCTCACCCCGGGATTCACGAAACCTACAGCAGCGTGTTGCAGCAACGCTGCTCTGGTAGGCTCCGCCCCCTCATCCCCGTTGGCGATGAGGCCAATAGGAAGGCACGCTTGTTGTCACGAAGATGTGGAGCGGAGGGAAGGTGAGTATAATTGTCCTTTAACCAGTATTGTGCAAAAAAAACATTAGCACAAGCATCCAAACTATAGCAACAAAAAAAGGTGTTTTTTTTTACAGGTTTTTAGTAATATCATCTCTTAGTGTTTTCAGCATATTGTTATTGTTCTCCTGTTCCCATATCCCAAGGCCAAGGCCTGAAATTGTTCATGTTTTGATGGAAATATAACTTTGTAATCACAAGAAGCAATTGCCATGTCATAAGACATTTTTTCACAGTTCCAAATTACAATGTTTCCAAATAATCTTTTTTTTTAATGATACATTCTTTTCAGCGCATCCATTATAATATTAATTGACAATAATTATTGCATTATTAGTATTATTATTGCAGATGTATTAAGTTATGTGCAATACATAATTATATGTTTCAAGGCTGTAATTTTCAAATCTAATTATGTTAGCCATGATAAGTATGCAATATGATTAGATATTCCTAGAATTTATCTTTCCAAAATACAATTTATAATTAGTGATGTTTAATGCCTATCAATACTTGCAACTGCTTGCAAGGCAAAACCACTAAATTAAAAATCTTTTTATTGAATATAGTTAATAACATCTTATAGACAGTATGAATACATGGAGTTGGCATTTATTAATATCTTGTTAAGACATGTTCCTACCTATTGATTGATCTGATTGATTTCACATTTGTTGGAACCATAAAGTAACAAAAGCGTCTGTAAAATTCTCTATTAACATATAGTATAATCATACATCCATTTATTTCTTTGTCACAACTTAATTTTCCTCATTATTTTGCTATATATATATATATAGTGCACCCCACCACAACCTGAAAAATTTCTGGGAAGTATAAAAAGGTATAATTGCTCTAGTTTTATCAGTGTGCTGATTCCTTTAATTATCTACTCATAGGATAGTTGCTGTACCATATTGTTAAGGCCGAGGCCACACTAAGCTCATGCTCGTTGCGCATCGCTTGTTGTGCTACCTGCGCGTTGGTGCCCGCTCACACTGCGATCCTTGTTCAGGGATCAGAGCGCATGCGAATCACACTAAAAATTGTGATCACATGGGCTTCAATCACAGGATTGTACCGCAAACAGCCCCAATGCACCTAGTGTGGCCAGTACAACTGAACAACAATAGCGTACACTTTTTAACATGCCATTGGATTGCAATCGTAATTGGATAATCTGTTAAAATGCGCTGGTATGGGCTAGCCCCACTGCAACGCACTAAATTACGCACACAATCATGAGCATTATTTCTGTGCATTGTTGCACGCTGTGGCGCATTTGAGCTTTTTTGTGATTTATTATTTGAAAAACGCATGCATTTTCATTAAAAAATAGTGCACAATGCTACATGCAAGATCGAAGCATATCAGTTTAATGCTGTGATCAGTTTTATAGTAACGAGCGATGCCTTGTTGAGTCTGTCACTCATTCATTTGCTTGCTTTAAAAGCATATCCCCTTCGAGGTCCAGATTTACATTCTTTTTTTTAATGTATATTTATATTCCCGGTTGTGTTGAAATATTGCAGCTCAATATATATATATATATATATATATATATATATATATTTCTAACAATAACAAGTGTAACATGGAAAGGTACAATTTTTGTTGCTGTTTAATTTGTCTCAGGATAGCTTACATGAGGTATATTATCAGCATGCTTACATTATTCTAATACAGTTTAGTTGTCTACACTACAGGCAGTTTATTGCAACAGTTGTAACTCATCCATAATATATAAAGATGAGAATTTGATGGCTTTGTTTAATCATCTATCCCAGCAAGAGATAGCAATAAAAATGTTAAATAAAGTTGTATGTCATTTATTTTAATTTGATCACTTTTCCATTGTACATAGGGACATTCAAGGTGCTGTGTGGTTACTTCTTTCTTTACAATCTTCAATTATTTCCATTTTGAACACGGATTTCATTTTAATATTTTTGGCCCTTTGATCAATTTGAAAGGGAATTTATTCTTTATAAGAAAATGTGCTACAAATGTGCAGAGCAGTGTCCATTTGCCTATTTTAAACTTAAGAAACTGTTGCCTGGTGCTATGCCATCTAGATTTTAGAAAATTTCTTCCCTAACACTGTTAAAATGTATCCCCAAAATAAAGAAAATCTGACCCACATTCCTTCCAATCTTTCCTTTAACAGTAGGCTCTTAAACAACATTTGAACACAACATTTTGGGGGTAATATGGTGCTTAATAGGGAGCCAGCTATTAATAAGGCATGTTTATCTAAGCGTGAGTCTTTATTTTGATAACCTACCATCATATGTTAATGGTTGGGGTCAAGGGATTATATGGGAAAAAAATTATATCCTATTAAACTGAAGCATTAGAATAAACCAGAGTCTAATATTTACTTTAAGTTTAGATCTCAGTTTCTTTGCTGCAAAGAATCAGATCAGTTTACATCAGAGCTGGATAGTATTATCCCTGCAGCATGGATTTAAATGTTTGATTATAATTAGGTGGAAAAATAGACTTACAGAAGAACTGCTGTGCTCATTATTAGTAAAGTTCTTAACTCTGCCTCCAATAATCTACAATTACTGCTCTGTTTGGTGGTGCAGTATTAGTATTACAAGCCATGATGTCACCAAGATTGCAGGTATCCAAGATCCGGGAATGTACAACCTCTGTGTTTTCAAGCCACATATACTTAAATCTCTGTATGCATAGTATTTGTTCTTTGCATCCAAAGCTACTGACTATGCATACTCACTTGGCACAGGGAGTGTGTGTATAAATATGGTGATCCATGGGACAACTTTAAAAAGAAAAAAATGATACAACTCATTTTGTACACATTTTCCAGTCAGCCAATAGCATCTATGTGAGAGTTGTAATAAGTTGTTTTATGTGTGTTGTTTTCACAATTAGTAATATCCTGTTATTTGAGAAACTTGCCCAATGAACAACTCATCAAGAACACACAACTTTAACCTCTTTATACTAAATTAATATTAAACAAGACATTTTTAGATTTGTTTTCTTTCATAATTCTGTACGAAAGAACGTTTTTAGGCGCTTTATCGGCCGAAACGGTCATTCGTTCGGGGATCGTTGAACAACTGACTTAGCAGATCTCCAAATGAATGACCGTTTCGGCCGATTAAGAGCCTACACACGGCCGATTATCAGCCGAAATGTTGGTTCGTACACATTGTGCATCGCGGGTTGGGACCCGTGATCCCACGTGTGTATGAGCCTTTAGTCTTACTGTTAACTTTTTACCTGCATTTCTTTTGTTTCATCTCAAAACTTTGTATGATAAAAAAAAATATTGGGGATTTACTGTAATTTAAATAATTCATCTGTAAAAAAACAAAAAACAAAACAGAACCTAGTTATTTTATATGTAAACAAATCAACAGCCAAACCAATATTTATGACAGACTGAATAGATCATGGGAAAAGTCAAAACAGATAACTAATGAAAGACATTCAATAGATCAAGAAGTACATACAACAGAAAGACATTGAAGATGTTTAGTGATGGGTTTTACACTTCTTGCTTACTGGTGTTTGCAGGTGTCAGCTGTGACCATTTAACTATTGCTCTCATTCCCAATTCCGTTCTACTTGTTCCTGAAATTTAAATAGCCCACAACCGGCCAAGGGATGATGTCACAAACACAGCCATTGAACTAAGTATGATGAACACTTGCTATTTCTACACACTGTTTCATTGTTTATTCTTTTTTTATCACTGAAAATGTAAAATTCTCTCAAGGGAAAATTTTCTTGCCCTGGGTCTTTGTTTTAAGACACTTTTTAAAATGATTTTTCATTTCTGCTGGTCTTTTCTTAAATTGTGTTTTATGTGAGATTTAATGTTTAATGTATGTCATGTTTCACTGTTTGGACAATTTTATGAGGGTCTACTCTGGAGACCCCTTTATGAATAAATAAGGAGTCTAGGATATTGGAATGCTAGAGTGATGTTGCCATTATTTAATCTGTTTAATTATCCTTTTACAATTAGTTAAAATATTATCCTACCAATCAGATAAATGTATGTCTTTCTCTTCCAATGTGGTCAATTAAATATATTTGCTTTGCAATGGTGATAAAACAGTAACATTTTGATTGAAGATTTTATTCTTTGCTCTATTCATAACATTGAAATGTAATTACCAATATTTTAAATAATTCATTTGCTGGTATCTCTCCTGGACAGACTCATCGAGGATGCTATGGATAAGTAATGAACACATAAAAAGCATGTTTTTTTCCCTGCTATCATACAGGTTAATAGTTTAATTGTATACGGTTATTATTACATTAAAGCGCTGCATACCTGGCGAGCTTTATCTGGTAACAGAGACTTTTATATGTGCCAGTGTTTCTACACAAGTAACGTGGGTCAGTTGCAAAAGGGATAACCATAATGATTAAATCATTAAAATTTTGTCTACGCTTCACAGAGCATAGAGAAAATTAACTTCCTACCAACCTCATTTTTCTGCTGAACATGAAATAATGATTTTCTGCCAGTATAATTACAAAGCTAACATCTGATAGAGTCAGCATCCAGGGGGAATTATCACATGCATGAGTATTAGACCTCATTACCAGCTTGACTGCAAAATTATTACATCTTGTAATTGGATGGTGAGATTTATATACAGATTGGCCGGGTTTCTGTAAGATTGTAATTACAAGCTTCGTTGGTTTGCTACTTATCACACGGTGCAGGAGGAGGCAAAAACAAGCAGTAGAAAGACCATTTCATTAAGCCGTAACCCCATCAAGGGAGGAGCACTGTAACATCCCTGTATTTATTAGGCCAAACAGAGCTGTTTGCAGAAGGGGAGGCCATTTATTACTGCCTGACAAATGGGATTTCATTTATTTAACCTCAGTGATCTGTTTCAGTAAAATGTACAAACGAGCCATCCATTTTATGATTCCAGAGTCAACGCCTCAATTATCTAAAGGCTAACTGACTGTTAAAGCACCCATCTGCTAGGATGAATTCATTGATTTAATTTGCTTCATGTTGCTGAATGATTCTTAGTGCGAAGAGACTGGGAGGAGGAGAAGGCAGCAGAGTGATTGAACGTACTTCTGTCTGCATGCCTGCATTTGTGCTTGTAAATGAAAGGGAAAGGCAGAAAAGGAGAGAGGCAGAATGTGTGTTTTTTTAATCCTTCTGCACAATACAAGAAGGCGATCAATAGCAGCTTAAATTTTATGAGACAAGGAGTTAAGTTGTTCAGCTCAAGCCAGAACACCTTTGTTCTCCCGTAACAAGTAATCTCTGTGGTGGAATTAATATTGACAAGCTGGCTCCTTTGGAGCTAATTTTAAAACAGCCTGCGCCAATCAGGATGCTAGTAGTAATAGAGTCATTATTAGAGTTCATTATAAAAGCTGTGGATCAATGGCTACACCAAGAAACAGAGGACAAGCTACAGTTACAGAACACATGTGTATGCTTAAGTAAATGAAACAGTTTTAGTCACCTTGTAATAATTTATTTTGTACTTTAGCAAACCGACTTGTTTTGGAAGATTTACTTCATTTACTTTAATTTGCCTTGAAAAATATGTTTTGTGTGTTAGAGAATATCTTTAATGTGTAAAAATAATATTTAAACAGAACAATAAAACTTAAAGTCAGCAGGGAAGAAAGCTTTTATTTTTTATATATTACATGTATTCTAAGGTACATTTTCCCCACTATCACCATATAGAAAAAAAATCTTGCACATTAAAGGAGAACTAAACTTAATTTTTTAAAATCCTAATGTGAAAGCTTTTCTCCCCAGGACACCTATACATTGAAAGATTTTTCTCTAGTTATTTGCATTTAGTACATATAAGTAATAGATTCTGTAACAGGAGGCTTCCATGTTTGTTGCCAGTACAGCTCATAGTCCATGTTGGCTTCAAAGAGCCATGCCCCTTGACCCCAGGATTCACTGTCCCTATGCACAAAGTTTCTAGCTTCTCTTTCTAGCAAAAGATAAAGTTTCTAAATGTAGCTGTGATCACAGTTGAGTTGCTGGTGGTGCACCATGTAAATGCTGTTTTTAGGAACAAACACACGTTCTAATCCCAGAGTTTCCTTGTGAAACAATATAACATAGTCTACTGCCTGAGTTTATTGCTTTTTTTGTTTGTTTGTTTCCATGTTTCTAGAAAAATATAAAGTTGCTACATATGTACAAACTTTATATATAGCAGCTCTGTTATTTATTTACCAACCAGCGTGAATTGCTGACAGTCTTCCAGTAGCAATACAAAACAGTGAACTGATTTTACTGACATTTACTGAAATGTACTTCTTTCTATTGCAAGTTCACTGGTGGTGTGTTCTACTAAAGTGCTGGGTTAGTAAAAAAAATAGACTATTGGGGCACAAGTTTGATTCCCCATACACCCTTTGTTTTTGTTTTTATTATGTGTCTAGCAAAAGATAAAGACTCCACATGTTCTAGAAAACTATTTATTAGCCCTTGTGGCCTAGCGGTAGAAAGTTTTGTTTTTAGAAAGACACAGTATAGAAGGTTGCTGTTTCGATTACCCATACTTACATTTATTTTTTGCTGAAATGTTAAATGTTCTGTTTCTTTCATCCATGCTAGCAAAGACATACACTGCAAAGATTACTTTTCTTTTTTGTATGAAAAGCAAAGGAATATATCATTGTTAGGGACAGGAGCATTTGTAATGTGTTTACAAAACAACTGCACTAAAATCTGTGATCTGTGTCAGAGGGAGCTGTAACATGATTGGCTGTCAGCTTCCAGGAAGCAAGGCTGCAGTTTCCTGTAAATGTGTACTGCGCACACTTAGCGGGGTGTTCCCAGTTAAGATGAATTATGGGAGCTGACCCCTTGTATTCACAGGTTATTTTCATAAATCACCCAGCATCTACATCAAAGGGAGAGATGAGACACAGCTTGTTATTAGATTTTTGAATGTGCTCTGTCTATTGGGACAATGTTGTCTGGGGACTTTAGTTCTCCTTTAAAGCAAAGGCGATAATATTGCATTGGGTAGTGCTGCTTTAAAAAAAAAAAAAAAAAACTTATAAAAACATCTGCAAACGTTTGAAAAGAAGGCAATAAACACACAGCCACCTGAATCTGTGAAACTTGGAGGTACAGCAAGATAACGGTACCATTGAGTTTAAGGGGGCAATGCAATACTGGCCGCTAAATGGTACCCCATAAAGTTAATGGTAACTTTATGGGGACTGCATGGTTTCTGAGAATTCATAAAAAGATCCAGAAGATAAGTTTTGCACTACTATGTAGCGCAAAATGTAACGTCTAATTGCTGGAGGCTTAAGCCATCACAGCTTACCCGATTGTGATCCCACAATGCACAGAGATTAATACATTATTTGATTTTGGGCAGGTAAGTAACGTAGGCTTTGCATATTGTATCAGCTTGTAAATTCTTTATTTATTTATTGGGGCAGTTCATGTCACTAAATGATCCTGTGAAAGAAAAGGAAGTTTTTCTAACTGACTTAGGAAATGTTTTGTTCAATTGTTATGCAAGTTTGAAAACCCTCATGTACAATGCAATTCAATGTATTATGGTTTTCCCCAAGTGTAATGCTTTCTAGTATCTCTTCAGCACAGATACCCCAATCTACAATCACTTTCTTCACCTCTAGACTAGCTTGACACACCTACCTGGCCACAGTTGCCCCCAGGTCTTAGAGTGCAAGGGGCTGAGGCCAAATATATTAGTGCAACTGGCAGACTGGGCAATTCCAGGTGGCGAACTGCACAAAAGCGTGGTAAAAGAGGAGTTAGCATAATCAAAGTTGTAACCAATTCTGATTGGTTACAATCAGATTCTTCCAGAAAGCATACCAATCAGTTTTTTTTTTGAAAAAATCATATTATAACCAATTATGATTGGATACAATCATATTCTTTCAGAAAGGCAACTCGGTGCAAACAGCTCGGCGATGTTATATGCCGATGGCACTGTTCTATTTTGGCACTTTCAACGCCAGCTATTAGCTGGCGTTGAAAGTGCCGCAACAAAATGCAGATTTTGGCATATAACATTGCTTGTAGCGGCTGCGCTGTTAACTTTCGCGTTAGCCACGTACCCGCGCAAGGAAGGATTTAAAGTCACGGTAACCGATATAAAATCGGTTAGCGTGACTTAAACTCCAAATCAGGAGCGATGCGCCCGAGTTGTAAATTGCTCCAGGTAAATGTGGCTTCTGGGGCCTGATTTACCCAGGCGTGCTGTGCTAAAAATAGTGATTAAACTCGTGCTAACCAATATTGAATATGTTAGCGCAAGTTTAACTCCATAATTCCACTTGCTGTACCAGTTTCACAAAAGACACTGGTGCAACCGGTGCAATCTATTTAATTAAGGATTTGCACCACTTTTAACTTCACAATTTAAGACCAGCTAATGGCTGGTCTTTAAGTGGTGCTGGAGTAAAATCCCTTTTGGGATTTACCACCAGGTGCAAATCTAGTGTTAAATACCAGAAGCCACATTTGCCTGGAGCAATTTGCAGCTCTGGGTAAATGAGGCCCCTGGTATTTAATACTATTGTGAAGTTAAAAGTAGTGCAAATCCTTTATTAATTAGATTGCGCCGGTTGCAGGGGTGTCTCTTGTGAAACTGGTGCAGCCAGTGCAATTATGGAGTTAAACTTGCGCTAACCTATTCAATATTGGTTAGCACGAGATTAATCCCTATTTTTAGCACACCATTCCTGGGTAAATCAGGCCCATAGTATTGTATATTTATACTATTTTAGGTAACTTTTCTATGTATGGGAACATGGAAATTACCCAGAAGTCTCTGTTCCTTATTTGAATATACTGAAGGGAAGCTGCAAAGACTAATTCTCTCCCTACCTTATTGTATTTATTAGTGACATCTGTTGATAGGAGTTCCCACAGCCCCCCCTTTGAGCTTTATTAGTGACATGTGTTGATAGGCCTACACTACTCTGATGATGGCTCAATAAAGCCGAAACCGGTCTGTGGTTGTCTCTCTGGTTTTTTTTTTTCATTTAGCTTGTGGATTGCTGAAAAAAACTTTTATTAGGTAAAGCATTTTGTAAGGGCTACCATGGGAACATGGAAATTACACAGAAGTCTCTGTTCCTTATGTTTAACTAAATACATTGGCACATTGTGCTTTTTTGGGGAAAGTGGAACACCTTTATTCCAGCAAGGAGAGTGGTTGCCAGTGGATTAATATAAAGGTAAGATAAATGGCTTTCATAGGAAAGATACTGGTAACTTCTCACTACATATAAGGATAATCTTTTTTTTTTTTAATCATGACCATGTAACTTTATTTAAGCAATATTTGAATCTTCCCACCATAATTATTAAGCGTCAATTAATAAGCTTATTTTCATAATGCGTTAAACATTACAACTTAAAGAGTGAACTGTGGTCTCCAAACAAGTGGCCTTTATTAAAGGGCATGTTCACCATGAAAATGATCTTTGGCCATAAGGTAGGTGCCCCCTGCCCACCCCCAACCGCTGTGATATTTCTTAAAAAAAAAATTTAGATCGATACTTACAGCCCCTTTTCTCATGCAACGTCTCTGATCCGGCTCTCTGTTTGCGAAAGTTGCAAGCAGGGGCCAGACTGGCAGTCGCGTCTGTGATTGGCTGAGAGGCAGCCAATCACAGACATGGCTGTTGTCAATGGGACACCATGGGAGAGAAGGTGCTGTAAGTACCGATCTAAACACATTTTTGAACAAATATTTCGGGATGGACAGGGGTTACCTACCTTATGGCCAAAGGGTTTCATGCTAGCTGCCACAGCTGTAGAGGATGGATCAGGATGGTGGGAGGAAGGCTCCATTGCACATGTCACAGTCCTTGTTGAGGTTAGGGAAGCAGCAGGGACTGGATAACTCACTGACAGCTTCTACTCTTCACTCAGGGCCGCATCTGTAATGAGGCTCACTGAGTCATGTGACTCAGGCGGCATTTTGCCAAAGGCGGAAAATTAAGCACACAAAAAAAATTTCATTGCACTAACCGCTCGCTGGCGGACCGGAGGTTAAGGCAAGCCAGCGCCGCGCATGTGCGACCGGCGCAAGAAGGCCTGCTTAGCTTTGTGGGAAGGAAGCAAGCACCTTCCTTCCAATTTACTGGGACACGGACGGACACTGTCACTGGCTGCCGGCTGCCGCCTTAAGTTAACTCCCGCGCTGCTGGCCGTTGGTGCAACGCCGACGCGAGGCTATGGTGGCTGATAGGCGTCCCCGGCATCAGGTGGAGTCACAGCCTAGCTGCTTGGTCATGAGGTCAGGACCAGTACACACAGCGCACAGGCGCAACTTCCGGAACTTGCGCGCCGGACTTTCCTGACAAAACTGTGGAGCCGGAGAGGGAGTGGACAGGACAGCCCAGCAGCACTAAATTGTGTGGACCAGACCACAGTGGACGGTCGGTGTGGACAGTGGTTGTGGAGCCGAGCAGTCGGAGACTGAGAGCACACCGAGCAGTCGCAGACTCGCAGACCACCACATTAAGCAGCTGCCTGCAAGTTCCTGCAACTGTAAGTAGTAGTAGTAAGTACTACTCCTGAGTCCTGTATAAAATAACTAACTAACTAAACTAAATGTCGTCTGTCACTGTCACTGTGACTGTCTATATGTGTCAGTGTCACAGCAGGACAGCCAGCCTAGCCAGTAAGCCAAGCTTGGACGGGGGGGGGGTTGGTTGGGGGGCTGGCTGGATTCAGTGGCCTCAGCCCTCATGGCCTGTGTCTGTATGTAACCTCCCTGGGGTCTTTATTATCATGGGGGGGGTCCCTGGGGTCATATCATGGGGATGGGGGGGTGGCTGGACTCAGTGGCCTGGCTGTAACCTCCTCCCTGGGGTCTTATCATGGGGGGGTGGCTACCGTGGCTCAGTGGCTGGATTCAGTGGGGACTGGGGTCTTATCATGGGGGGGCGGCTGAATTCAGTGCCCAATGACAAAACCACGCCCACCGACAAAGCCACACCCACTTTAATGTGGCGGCGGCGTGCGAAGCGCGCCGCCTGGAGACGATCAAAGGCGGCATTCTAAAGTTTGGCTCAGGCAGCAAGAACCCTAGAAGTGCCCCTGTCTTCACTTTCCTGGTCTTTGAAAAGGCATTGCAGGAGAACCATCAGGAGCAGAAATGTAAGGTAAGGAGTTTTTTAAACTACACAGTGGGGCCAGTATGGAGTTAAATTTTAGTTTTGGGGATGGCCATCCCCTTTTAAAATGGCTCATTCCTACCTTTAAAATGACTCCAGGATCATGCTTCTAGCTTCAGTCTTGGGGTCTGCCTCCAAGAGGTTGCAACATGCTCATTGCTGGAACTGAGCATCATCAGCTGCATCATAAGCTCCACCCCCCAAAAAATCATTTTTAAAGATAGCCACAAGCCTGAAAAGAAAACATTTTATTTCCCTAAGGCGCTCATAGGTAGAGGATAGGATAGAAAATTGTTGCAGGTCTGTAGCTAGCTTTAGAAAATGTGAATTTTTAGGGGTGGGGCTTCTTAAACAGAACATTGCATGACTCAGACAGGCAGGACAGACCAGGAACTGTAACTTTACAAGCCAATTACTTATGATCCAGAGAAGCTAGAGACATCATCCTAGGTTTGTTTGAAAGTTATGGAAGAGATCTGGTGTCTAAAAAGTTAATCTTTCAGAATGGAAATGGCAAAAATTCTAAAACAGTGAATGTTGAAGATATGGTTAATAAGCAGTATTGGAAAGCAGTAATAGATAATCTGTTCTAAGAGATAATTTCAAGCCGTACAGTACAGTAAAGATTAATTGGTAGGAAGAACCTGAATGAAAGAAAAAGATTTAACCCTTTATGTTAACTATTTTTTTGTTTCACACACATCTCTTTAAATATTTCTCCTTATTCTGCCCATATAAATGGGGTTTGTATCCATAAAAAAGTGTATTTTATTAATCAATTTAATGAATATATAACAGTATCTTATAATGTCCAATAGTTTATAAATGTTATCAAATGCAGAATTTAGACTTTCAACTATACATATTGCTTATAGAGAGATTTCTATACAGAACCATTATTAAATATTTCTAAATTTCAGTGTAATTCTTCAATTAAGCCATGTAAAATTTCCTTTTCATTACAGCTCCTCATGACTCTCAAAGGTCCAGTCATTTCTTAAGGTGATAAAGAAAACTATCTACATTTAATTCATTCAATTCTGCTATACAATCTAGTGGCTTTAAATATGGGATAGTCTGCACATTGCCTTTGTTGAATGAAATTAAATTACCCCCACATTAAAAGAAATATCTGGCTTTAAAAGGCATGTCCAGACCCAAAACTATAATTTAACCCACTACTGGGCCCACTTTGTAGTGTATAAAAATTCTTACCTTACATCCCAGCTCCAGATAGTTCTCCTGTAATTCCCCTCCAAAGTCCAGAAAACTGACCACCAGGAGCCTGGCTACCAGGGAAATTGTTTCCGCCTCTGAGATGTCCTCTCAGAGGTTTTTGGCATGCTCAGAGCAGCCCTTCACTCCCTCCCTCCCCCCCTCTTCCTCCCTCTCCCTCCTGTTTTGCTCTCCCTCCCCCTAGTGTAAAAACCCTTTGCCATATATAAGAGCTAGTTCCCCCAGCCCCAAACGCTATAAAATATTTTCCAGAAACTCCCCCGATCTTTACTTACCTTCCCTCTCTCCTCCGGTGTTCTGAACTGCCGACATACGCGTCCGTGATTGGCTGCCTCTCAGCCAATCAGGGACGCAGCTGCTGGTCCCGCAGCATGCTTGCAGTTTCATGCAAGCAGAGGGCTGGGCAGTGTGGTGGAGGAAAGAGAAGGTAAGTAAAGATCGGGAAAGTTTCTGGAAAATATATTATAGCGGTTGGGGCTGGGGGAACTAGCCCTACTATATGGGAAAAATTGGGAAAAGGGGTGGACATTATTTAACATATTTGAAAAGCCAATCTTATTTAACATTTGAAAGCTAACATCTGATTGGTTGGGGCAAAATTAGCACCATTTTAAATGATAAGAACTATTTATTTAATAACCCTGAATGCATTTTGTTTTTCAAAACAAATTGCACTGCGAACAATATTAAAATATAAACTACGAATAATACAGATATGAAAAGTAATGTACAAAAAGATATGTTAAATAACATGACATTTATATAGCAAGCTCAAGATTTTCAAATTGATATCAAATACGGCAAGGATTTCTCAAATAGCAACACATCATTTCATTCTATTACCATTCTGTTTGGTTCCCTGCAATACCGGTTTGTCATTCTCATTATCATAATCCTCCTCACCTGTGTACTGACTTGCTACTGTAGGACTCAACCCTCCACCCTCAATCATACTTGTTCCACATGCATCCTGCTTCAGTCCGTTATCCAGTTCCTAGCCCTTTCATTGTCCTATATTTTCCTTTGACCTTTCCTTGCCTTCCATTGCTCATCCTTGTATCTATTCATCTAATCTGTTGCCAATCTTATCTGTATATTCTTGTTTATGTTCTTGTATTTAATCTTCATATTTAGTTAGTTAGATAGTTAGGGGTTTGTTTGCTTGGTCACTGTGATGATAATTTGCTGTCGTTTGTTGTGGGTGTTAATAAACTTATCTTTATCTCATCCCTGGCTACGTCGTTTCCAGCTGTGTTGAAGTAGGGAGCATTACACATATGAGTAAGAGCCAGGTGTGGCTTGAAACGCGTAAGGCGGATCTACTGATGGAGCAATCTGTGTGTGTTTAATAAAGAACTTTGTTTTTAACTTCTGGACTGGTGGAACAGTGTGGTTGATCAGTGTCCGCTGGTAGCTCTCATTCATCTCTGCACTTTGTACTTACGAACCGGGCGCAGGGTTCGGGACAGGCTGCACCCGGACCACCACATGACAGCGGTGAGTACTGAGTTATATTCATATTGGAAACCTGCATCGCGGGCACAGACTGGGGAAGTGAAGGGTCCGGGGTTTGCTTTTACACCCGGACCACCCACATAATTAAGTTAAGGAGACTGTGTCCCTATATTCCCATAGCAGGATAGGGTTAATTGGGCTGCTTTGTTTTGAGCATTACACATATCTTCCAACAATTTAAAGAAAGAAAAAGATGCAATTGGACATATCCTAGCCCCCATAAACCATCTCTAGTTCCACCCCTCTTTCTAATGTCAACACTCATTTCTAAAAACAATTAATAAATGACAAAAAAATAGGTTTACAGCAGCATTTACTGGAGTCTAGTTGCTCCTGTGTGGGTTACCAAACAAATCCTTACTACAGGATGTATTACCTGTGCTGTTAAAGTAATATATAACAGCAGTTAAGGAGAACACTGTCAGGTAGTTTATCAGGGGCACAAATGTGCCCTAAGGAATATCACTCGAAGACCAAAGGTAAAACAAACTTTATGTACACGCGTGGAGAACACAATATACAAAGCATGTTTGTATAGAGACTTCTGAAGGGTCTCACTGCTGGGCCTGTTTAGATATAGTGACAAATAAACTGAATTAGTTAAAAATATAACCCATCAACACAATTAATACAAATAAATAATCAAAAAGTCTACCTTACTTACTACCTGTAAAAATAAAACTGTTTATTCGATTTATTTGATTAATCAATAAATAAATAAACCAATTAACTAAATAGAAAAATAGTATATAATGAATCAATTAGCTATCTCTATTAGCTCTCCCTCTTCCCCTTTGAGTAATGCATAATTTATTCAATAGCCCATTTAATTAATCAATTAATCCTTAGAAACCAAGTACCTTAATGCATGTTATTAATAATAATTAATCAGTCATTACTATTATTAGAGTAGTAAATCCTTGTGTATTTAAATTATTAAAATGAATTGAATTCATGCTAAAGTGAGTATAAATAAGGTGGTATGACATCATACCAGCAGCAGAGGCCCAATTAGTGTAGCAAAGAGCAGCATGGCCCTGTACTCCCTGAAGTTGTATTCAATTTAATTTGTTAAAAGCATCTCCACAGATTAGTCAGTGAATAAAATGTGTGGAATTAGAGAAATCCTAAAATGCTTAATAAATATTACACAAAAATCAGACTGGGATTGATTACCACTAAAGTGGCAATGAAGTATGTCCTATTAATACCCAGCAAAAAAGAGACCCCAGACAGAAAAGAATTCCCAGAAGCCTGGGTAAATCTTTAATTAATGCTGAAATTAAGCATTACATATTCAAGATTCTATGTAGTAGATCTGTGTGACCTTTGGTTTTCATTTATAAATGACGTGTTTTTAATCTGAAAGGGCTCTTATATCCCTTTATGCACTTAATAAGAGATCCCACAACATTTTATCAACATAAAATGCATATTTTTGGAATTAAGAGTCAAATTGTTGGAAAAATTGCTCAACCCCACAGTTCTAAATTATGTTTAGCAATTTAATAGTTTTCACCCCGATCCTTGAGAATTATACCAATAAGACATATTCTACAGGTCTACAGAAATTGTTTGACTTTATTAGATTTTAAAGGATAAGTACACTGTAAA
Source organism: Hymenochirus boettgeri (assembly GCA_019447015.1). NCBI lineage: Eukaryota > Metazoa > Chordata > Amphibia > Anura > Pipidae > Hymenochirus > Hymenochirus boettgeri. Next base: position 142,175,880 of record CM033474.1, read on the forward strand.
ATCAAGTTATGTTCATTTGGAAGCTGTAGCTTTAAAAATACTGTTGCCATATTTCTTTTTTACCTTTTCCCCTCCAGAGCCTCCCTTTGTGCCTTAAAAGTTGCTGACATCTTGCTACTGGTTTGCTGAATGTTAAGCTCTGCCCCTCTGAGATTTCATCTGCTTTCTCTTGCTTCAGCCTCAAACGATAATGCCTGTGAGTTCCATTCACATGCACGTGCACGGAACTCACAGGAATTACCATTTGAGGCTCAAGCAGGAGAGTGCATGGAACTCACAGGCATTACTGTTTGAGGCTCAAGCAGGAGAAAGCAGAGGAAATCTCAGAGGTGCGGAGCTTAACATTCAGCAAACCAGTAACAAGATGTCGGCAACTTTCAAGGCACAAAGGTAGGCTCTGGAGGGGCATAGATAAAAAAAAATATGGCAACAGTATTTTTAAAGCTACAGCTTCCAAATGAATTTAACTTGATTTTACAGTGCACTTATCCTTTAAACAATGCGTCTCAGATGAGAAATGCAGATTCAGAACTAGGGGCTATCCTAAGAAACCTTGGGGCAATGCAATAATGGGTGCAAAAGAACTCACGCTATCCAATGTATTGTTGTGTTAGCATGGGTTTTACGCTGAGACTGCGTTGATGGCGCCATTTCCTGAAAATATTCACAAGCTATGCAGTGATGATGTCTTATCTGTTTATTAGTGGATGGGTCATTCAGTTAAGTTTCCTCAAGCAAGGTATTGGGCTACGATAACCTAACCTGGAATCTTTTAGACAGTTTCTGTCTACATATACTTTATAAACAACTTATACAATATTACATCTCCTGTTATTTAAACTCTCACAAGCAGCTGTTGTAGGATTGTTTTCAGCTTTTGGCAACAAATTTTCAGTATTTCCAATGTCTTGGTCATTCGGAATATTGAATATTTGAAGATATCATCGTTCAGAACCTCTACTTTTGGAACCAGACTATCCCCATATCACATTAGCTATTCTCTCTCAAAGTATTAATTGTACAAGGTAAAGCAGGTGATAGTTTGCCAAATTCTAAAAATGTGTGCTAAAGGCAACTTTATAGCATGTGCATACAAGACATGTTTCGAGCCGCAGGGGCCCTTCCTTAAGTATAAGAGTAGGTCCATTACAGTTTGCCCCCATTGTTTCAGAACCAGGCAGGATTGGCCCAGACTAGGGAACATTAGTCACCGAGTGTCTGTTGTGGCTGTATAATATGAACAAGTGAGTGTGGCACCACAGGGGGACCTCATGGAGAGAAAGAGAAAAATGCAAGCTAATAGAGATTTTTGCAGGATTGGCCCAGGCTAGAAGATCCCACCAACTAAAAAAATTATTCAGTTTCCAGCTGAATTCTCAAGATCGACACTGAGGGGGGGAAATAGCAGTATGGGTGGCCAGGCGCAAGAGGCCTTCAGTCACGGACATCAGAAATAGGGGTGCTGTACTTATCTGTGATGCACACCTCATTCATTTTAATGAGTGCTGCACTGAAGGTCCTCTCTGAAAGCACACTGGATTCTGAGCATGATAGGACCACAATTGCAGACTAAGCTATCTTGGGTTAGATATCAAGTCTCAACACCGAGTAGTCCAGTGGATCCTTAGACGTGCCTGTTGGAGCTGCCAGTAGATGGGTAACAGTGCTGCATTCTGCCTTACTTCTGAGATGCACTTTACCCTTATATCTGGATCTAAAATGGTGGCCATACAGTACTACTTCTTCTCCTTGATGGCCTTTATACTGGGGTCCTTGCGCCGGCTTTCCAGTCCATCCCCCACATATTGCCTGCCACAGAGTAACTTATTTCCACCGGCTATAGGTCACTGACTCTAAAGTCCCTCTCCTTTTACTTGGACTGCTGCTCTGCACTGTGGTGCCCAGGCTGCTTCAATAGTTCCCGGGCTGCTGTTCTCATACTGCTGTATGACATCATCAGCCTTCAATTCCCACTTTATTCATCCATCATGGGGAGTAAGGACTGCTTCAGGGCACATCTCTTCCTCCAACGCATTATAGTCAAATCTCGGGTGAGTATGGTACCTGCTTAGCTTCATTGGGGACCAGTTGGTAGAGAACTCTCTGAATTTCATGATCAGAATCCTTGCCCACAATAGAAGCTGCAGGGGAGGTAAAAACAGTCACATTTGCGTGCGGAGGTAACAGCGCCATTGAAATCACATTAATTTTCGCGCAACAGTAGCGCAAAAGTTTTTTGTTTTGCATTGGGCGCCTGTGCCGTTAAGAGGAAATGGCACAGGCCCTGGAAAAAAGGAGTTAACCCCACGCAAACCCAATATAATAAAATTTAACCCCCGAATATATACTGGATATACTGCCAATTGTCTGGTTAAAATTTCAGAAAGGATGTAGAAAAACAATAAACCCATCAAAAACTTGGGATCAAAATGAACCAAAATTTCTAGTCTGCAGTCATAAACTTTTATATTTTTCAAATTGTTTTTTAAAACTGCTGCAGAGCTGTATATTTTTGCCATATTTTCTGCTTATGTATCTTCCTAGTCGAGACATAAAATGGCAAAAAAAACCATACCACAAGTCATAAGGTAATGGGACCACTAAGGATCATTCTTCTACCTTTGTACATAAATATTTATATAGAAGATTTAAACTTGACAATTACTATTTTTTAATCCCAATTAATTTGTAAACTTTCATTAAAAAATCTTATTAATGTGCCTGGTTTACAGGACATGTCATTGTTGGAACCTAAGAAAGACAAACATCTGGTAAATGCTTCATTGATTACCTCTGCTTTTATTTAAGGAGTACATTGTATGTTTCACTAGAAGACATAAATTGATATTGATGAAAGGGAAATGATCTAAATCAGGATAATTGTTCTCTGTAGAGTGTTTTATCTATAGCATTGACTGCCAATACAAATAAGAATCTATTCATGAATAAGTAAGGTACAAGGTAATGAAAAAGACTTTTGTTTTAAACTGTAGTATTAATATGTGTTTGTTAGATTGCAGAACTCAAACGTAAAGCATAAAATGATGTGCTTGACAGAATTATACTTTTCTTGCTGTTTTTTGGTTTTTTATTCAAGAGGTAAAACACTGTAACACTTCTGTTCTCTGGCTCAACTAATTAATAATTGTTTAGTATGACAAGTGTGCCAAAGTAATTATTTTAAAGCCATTTCCTTAAAATCCATATTCTGCATGGCTAATTAATTATTATATACATGTATAACGAGTGGAGTTTTGTGTTTTGGGATGATGTGGTGACTAACTCTATATAAATACAATATTTAATGTGCTTGTGAAGGTTCTCATTCATCCAGGTCATGGTATATCTGTTGTATTCAGTTGCAGTTGATCTAACTGAATACAAGAGATACAATATTTAAGGCAACTGAAAAGACTTTACATAAAAATTTAGACTGTGCCTAGCCATAGCTTTCATAACTCTATACTACTGTATAAGACAAAAGCTATGTTCAGACATTAGATGATAGTCACCGGAACAATCATTCCAGAGATAATTAACGAAAGATATTTGAGCAGACAGACTCAACAAGTTAGGGTTAAATGAAAGCCTGCATGATTTTTTATAATGAGCCGACAATCACATCTCTGGCTTTACCCTGTGAGAAATGATATCAAGGTGAATGTTAAAACTTCCTGCTTCCAGTAGGTTGTGTGACATCAGCCTCTCTGCCCCAGGGGAGAAGCATGCTCAATAAAGACTTAATGCTAGGGAAATCAGGAAGTACCTGGGGTAAAAATTGACAGTTGAGAAAGGGAGCCTATTAATGCAGACAGGCTGGTCACATGACTTCAAGCTGGTCACATGGCTGAAAACAGGAAGAGTTCAAGCAGGAAGTAATATTGCTGAACCTTTCCAGGAATAACTTCTCACAAATTTTATCAAGAGATGTGATTTAGGTTTTATTTTGAAGGTATGATGGAAGGCTTTTTATATAATTCTTACTAGTTTGGAAGAATTGGAGACCACGGTTACCCTTTAAGACTTATACACATTTAATTGACACTCCACATAATAAAAAGTATTAAAGGGTATCTCCATTGGGGAAAGGCAGTTTGGGGTTTTCAGTTTAATTGAAGAACAGGAGGTAAAGGAGCTTTGTCTTATCTCCTGTTCTTAAATAAAACTTGAGAAGCCACGTGCCCGTGCCCGCTGCTCCGATTTGTTTCTGACAGTTCCAGATGGAGTTTGTAATGTGTGGGCATGCGCAGAAGAAAAGCAGAGGAGCGTGAGACTGGGTAAGTTCCTTCCCTTCATTGCTGGCCCCTAGCTGGCCCCTATGGGTTTTATTGAAGAACGAGAGGTTAGAAATAGCTCCTTTACCTCCTGTTCTTCAATTAAACAAAAAAAAAAAACAAACTCCATTTCCCCAGTGGAGATACCCTTTAATACTTTATAAAAAGTTTTTGTAAAAAGAAATATTTTTTCATTTATCCAGTGTCCCTGCTGAATATATCTCATTGTATATCTCTCCTCCCCACCATTACAATACTCAGACCTCTGCATATAAAATATGCTTGCTGTATAATACCAATTTTGCTGGCTCCCATTACAATGCATATATATATGTGGTACTACTGGCAGGGATGCAACACTTTACATGAGAAGTGTCATGTGGTGTAGTCCAGACTTTTCCCACATGTTTTTTTTCCACCAGAAGATTATTAATAAGAATTAATAGTGCACTCATGGATTTATAACAAACTCCTGTTTATTGGTGCATTATGGGCAACTTTTTGACACCCAGTCTTGGTCCTTTTTAAAAAAAAAAAATATTATGTATACACAAAATGTGTACACTAATTGATAATTAGAGATACTGTAAATAGAAGTAATACATTCTAACTAGCACCTTAATAAAACAGTAAAATACACATTATAATTACTTATGTCCCAGACTTGGAAATCAAACTGATTTCAGAATTTCACTAGACTGTCCTATAGGCTTAAGGCCTTTCAAAGACAGAAAGTGTACTTGTGATTTTTAATGATTCTTTTTCCATAGAGATGCTTAACATGCGAACAACATTTTTTAGAAAATAAGGGTCTGGAAGAGGAGATGGGGGAAGATGTGAAACAGAGGAGTAAAAAGCACAACAAACTACAAATTGTCATCATTTCGGATATTTCATGCAGAATCGATTATGATCCTGCCAAATTGGTATAAGATGTGCCTCCTTGACTAAAGCCTGATTGAATATGCATGGAACCATGAATATTTTAGACCAGGGAAATCATATTTAAATACTTAGGAAACCATATGCATTTAAATACGAATCAAACTATCAGTCAATATGCATGGTTGTGAGGGTATTAAGGCTGAGAGTGCAGTTAAGAAACATACTGTACCTGCAGATATAAAATATGAGCTTCTCTTAAAATTCTTCTGTGAATCAGATGTTTCGGAAAAACTTGCAAATTTTAAAAATAGGTATAAAATCTTTTTTTGCAGCTGTTTACAATAGTATAATTACATGTTTGTTTATAAGTCACTTTGTTTATGAAGAAGAGTAAGAAAATCATATCATACTGTTCATAGCAGTGTCATCTCATGTGTGATCAATTACAGCAATCTTTTAAATGTCTGAAAAAATACCTCAGCCACAAATATTCTAGGTCTTCCTTTCATAAAAAGGACCAATGATTCTTGTGTGAAATATTCTTATATATGAAATGGAAATTGGAGTTGTCACCAGAAAATCACTCAAGTAGAAGCCATTCAAAAGTCACCTGGTTACTTTTCATTTTTTACTTTTTTACTTACAGATTTTCAAATTAAACTTTTATTAGGCTAGACATAGTCAACAGACATAGGCTTCAAAATATTGGGCAAAATATTTGACATGATTGACTAATATTGATTGACTAAGAAAAATCAGGGTTCCATGGATTTGACCAAAAATCACAGGCATCATAACAAAGTGGGGCTGTGGGAGCATTTATTCAGGGGTAGCACTTCCCTTTTGTAATAGTACAGTATTTTTGCTTAAGGAGTGCTCCCATAGCTCCCATTTGTGTATGTAATGTAGCAGAGTTGCTCTGCAGAAAATAGAAAAAGCTTCCATGTGGTAGTAGCCACACCAAGCCCTTAAATTGAAGGTCTTATATGGCAGGGAGATGTGAAAACCTGTTATACTAATCCAATGCAAGATCAGGGAGACAACATTTCCCATGAAAATAGAACCAAGCAGTGGGTGTCGGTCCAGATAAATGACCCAAGGTAAATAAATAGTTAGGACCTTTCATCTTGAACTAACTTTGAGGTGGTTGAAAGGCTTTTCTCTTCTATGCATATAATTGTAACTAAAACCCCTATGATTTTACTGTTTGAATTTGCACAGACATTATGATACTATATAATAATATTATTATGATATTAATGTGCATTGATCATCTTTTTCTCTGTTTGTTCTAATGTGGTCTTCAATATGCAGCATGGATTAGTTAGGTGCTACCACTTTAATCTGTATACAACTGGTTTATCATTCAGTATTCTGTTGTAGAGATGTCCACCATTAAAGACTATAATTGATTGATTGAGAATATTCCAAAACTTTCTTTAAAATCCTGAAATTCCAAAGCTAAATTGATGTTTTCATTGTTGCAAAAAATTTGTTGGTAAATTTTAATCATTTTGATCACAAAATGAACCCAGATATTGCAAGTCTGTTGGCGAGTTTGCACATGTCTTATCTGAAAATCCATAATACTGTATTATCCTGTATATGCCTACCCTAATTTAGTGCTGTGAATGCATACATGCATAAAACTGAAATGTGTCTGCAAATAGACTGAATCAAAAAAGCAATAAATTAAGATTTTATCTTAAACGTCTTGTGATTAAATTGCAAATCTGGCCTATATTTATTGTGCTATAAAAGAAAAAAGAGGAAGGGGTGTACTCACCAGTATAACATCATTATCTTGTGATCTTTACATCAACAAAATTGAATTTGAAAACTAAAAAGCAACTTGAGGGTGCTTGTGAAATATGCTTAACTTGAGGATATTAATCCTTAGTGCAATCTGTTTCATTGCCTGGTTCCACAAACTTTAACCAATCAGATATTCAACTCTCTTTTTATAAGTCACTAGAGAAAAGGCTTCTTTGTGACATACTGAGAAAAGTCATTGTTACAGTTATTATTCCCAGAGAAACTCTTGGATGACATTCTGAAATAAGTGTAATTAGGTGGGATTATTGCCTAATTGTTATAATTAGATCGATAGGTGGCAGCATACAGAAAAACACACTGGCACACTGGATTTAAAATAATCTACCTAGGAAACAGAACATTCCATGTCTGCCATAATATATTGTGCCACAGCAAATTCTGACATAATAATAATGAAATAACATATTATGATCATAAACTATTCTCTGAAAGAGGAACTATAATAGCTACAACTGGTATTTAATATTTTTTTGCAGTTTCTTGCTTAACAACTTCCAATTCTACTTTTCTGACTTGAAGCCCTCTGCTGAGGGAAACTTTAAGTAAATATAACAGCTGTAAAGTACCCAGAGGTGAGGACTTAGTGATTTAGGTCCTCATCCTGGGTTATTTGCAGCTATGGAACGTGGAAAATATGATTATAAGTGTCCTTTAATTAATATTAGCAACAATTTTCTACATACTGTACATGTATGTGTCTAAGGGCTTATAAGCAACGTAAGGTATGTTAATGTACCTATAAGATGATATGACGTTATTTAACCTCCAATACTATGGAATTCTTAAAACACCCTTGGCAGTTTTGACAGTATAAATAGAGAAGAAAATAAAAAATGTGTGGGTTAGATATTGTAATGTGAAGATACTTGTCTTCAATATCATTTGAAACTCCCGTTTATTACTGATACACATGGCTGAGAGTTGAGAGAATTTAATAAAGCCTCTGCTATATATTAATTGGGCCTATTCATTCCTGTTGGAGGTGATTCAGGTTTTCATTGATACCATTGTTTATTTCCCTGATCCAGATTTTATTGTTTCAAGTTGACGGGTAGCAGCAGTGACTGACCATGCTGATGCCAGTGCTAGCATGGATGCTAGTTCTAGCTTTTATGCAGACTTCTTCCCTATGAGAGTGACTGACCTTCCTGTGTTTTCCTTTGGCTGTAGAAGTATCAGTCTGGGGAGACACATGCCAATTGGAAATGTATCTCTCAAAAAAGGATAGTGGTTTTAGATTTTTTTTTAATTGTGAGAGCACCACTCGTTTTAAAGGACAACTAAAGCCTAAGAACAACATTGAATTAAAAGTTAGATCTCCTTGTTATAAAAGAAGTAATCAGTGTCTCACCTTTCATTTTAATATGGTTGTTGAGAAATTTACATTTCTAACATGAGGTTTGTGTCTTATTTCCCAGTGTTCCATTATCGCACTGTGTGGTCACTGACCATTATGTTCTTTACACATGCTCAGTCCTAAGATACTGCAGGAACTTGTTATAGTTGGTCACACCCACTAGTAGCCACTAGCCAATCCTTTGGCAGGACAGAATAGGCAAGGGAGCATGTGACTGAGATCAGGGGTGTGGCCAGTCACTGTACATACACACAGTTATTTCATCCAGTTCTTCAAGTGGTAACATTTACTTTAATGCTATTTACTGTATTGCTATTTTACAGTTTATTTTAGAGGGTAAATGTTCAGATTCTGGAGTGTTAAAATTTGGGTTTAGTTCTCCTTTAAAAAATCTCTTTAAACTGGTCATGAAACATCAAGGTAAAGGTAGCACTCGTTTCAAACATGAGATCAGGAGGTTCTTCTGTGATTGAATTGGAATTGTAAATGCTTACAAGGTTAGATTCTGAAACAGTTCCTGAAGTTTGAGCAATCCTAAGGTGCACTATTTGCTTGGATTTTTGGACTGACTTTATTGATATTTGACCTTGTTTTTTCCCCCTGACCTTTGATCTTCATGCTTCCGCCTTGTTCCTGACATCTTTATTTTGGATTTTGTAAGTCCTAACAGTTTCATAGATACATAATAATTTAAGTTGAATAAAGACTAAACTCCATCAAATCCATCCCCCTCCATGCAAAAACCAGCCTCAAAAAGAAAGTTTCCTCCACCCACCCGGTACATGCCCCCCAAACCATTATGCCAAACTGGCGTGTGCTGCTTTTATTTAGTGTACATATACTGTAGACCATAAAGCAATTTATCACCATATTTAAATGCAACACTATATTTTTTTTTGTAGTAATTTATATTTTGTTTATCAAATCATTTTATTTTTGTTCTATTCTTTTCATCTAAATAGATGAGCAGATCAGGATGATTTCCTTAGAAACAATGACAATAAGCCACTGCTCCTCTGTTTTGTGGGCATAAAACCAATGTTGAGTTGGTGGATCCTGATAATCTGGGATGGTAATTTTCTGTTAAGCATAAGATGAAAATAAGGAGATGGTACTGACAGAAAAAGTGGGCCACATATTGTAAAAAGCCTCTGACAAAGCTGCTTTAAACATCTACTTAATAGAGTTATAGTAAGTAAGTGCACTTCAGTTTGGCACAAAAAAAATGTGAAACGGAAAATATTTACTAGTATTTGACATAATGTCTATTTGAGTTTAACAGTAAGATGCAATGAAGACATTTATTTTTAAAAAGAAGGCAATTGCAATATACCCAAGTTCACTATTATACAGTGATATATTTTTCTTTTAGTGAATAATTTATTTGAAAATTTAACAAAAGTACATACCAATATTGTTAAATATATGGCTTTACAGTATGGCACTAGGATTCATTCACTGAATTAATGCTGTTTCTGCTTCTTTGATGAACAGGCGGTGCTATATTACAGTCAACAAAAGGTCACTTTGACACTTGTTATTATTGAAGGTTCTCGGTGGGAATGGCTGGTGCCAAAACATTATTTTGGTACACCAGGTTACTTTGTGTTACTTTGTGTTCCTTTGCTTTTGCCAAGGCGAATGAACCTAATAGTTTTGAATCACTTGTTAATATATTGAATTGTTTAAGAAGCCATTGTAAGACTCTTTTAAAAAGGGAGTTTATTTTCAAGCAAACTAATTCACATCCATTAATCAAATCCTTACCAGTATATCCAGAGACTGCACAGATAAATAGGGCTGGTGATAAAAAAAATTCAAGTCAGTTTAAAAACTCAAGAATATGGAGCAAAACATTGTAATAATTAAAACCAATCAGGATGAAATGCCCTTTTAAGAACTGTGAATTATGAAAGCCAACATTTTGAATATTGTCATCAGTAGTAAGTTATTTGTCAGTGCTGGATTTATGGCAGCAATTATCTTCCTCTTTGTAAAAGGCTTATTGTATGGAACATTTTTCATGAAAATCAGCTGGCATGATGTGATCATGCAAGTGTGTCTAAACAGAGCGGGAAATGTGCTGAGATCCTGCAAAGAGGTTGTTGATGTCACCCCTACCCAACTACTGGCCACTGATGCTTTAGTTGGGGTGAAAGAGAAAGCAGGTATACTCTTCCTGTTTGTGTTCAGTGGTTCATATATTCGGCCGGCCGACTACGATTCATAGCACTTTCGTTTGGTCGCCCGAAAATATCTGTTGGTGTGGGGCCGCCGGAAATATATTATGTATAGATAGCTACAAGTTGTAAGGAAAGAGATTTTCAAGCAGAAATTAAACCATGACAAATCAATAGTTAAATGATTTCAGGAAATAGAAACTAAATTCTTTTTTTATAATTTTTCACAGCATACATAGTCCTTTCAGTATAGTTAATAGTAGTATAAGTAGTAAGATTAGCAATAGTAATAGCATTCAATTCAGTGGTGTACCTTCGGGGGGGGGCATATCTTTACTTCATACGTTTAAAAACAGCTGATCATGGACCTCTGGGGAGGGGAGAGGGGTGTCAGGGGCCCATGCCCTGGCACTTACGCCCGATTAAATTCATACAAGATTAAAATGCTGAAAAATGTTACTGGTAAGCAATCCATATTGTTAGCGTTAAATGGTGCTTAAAGGGCAAGTCCAGACCCAAAATGAAAACTTACCTACAGGTAAATCACCCCCCAAAACCCTAAATGGTAATAGTTTGAAATCTGAAATATATAAGTCTAACCTGAAATCTTGCACAATGTCCTGTTTCTCCTGTTTCTGCTTCCTGGTTTTTCCAGTTAGAAACTGTCAGTTATGGATTTGACAGTTGACATCTTAGTCGATGACTAAATGTTAAGCCCATATCTACCTCTTCTGAGCATGCCCAGGCTCAGTACAGGTTTCAAAATTGCTCAGTTGCCATGAGGCATTCAGAAGCATAACAGGCATACAGTAATGAATTCATAGGACAAACTATGATATATCAACATATTTTAAAGAGGACATTCTTTCTAAAAGATTTTCTTATGAGGGTGGAGTTGTCTTTTAAAGGACATGTCCACAGTAAAAAAAAAACTAGTGACTTGTCAGTAGTCCTGCCTACAAACCCAACTGCTATTTTTACCAGTTTAGTACATGCATATGTAACCAGATATTCAATGACAAGTTCTCTTCTATTCTGGGGTATCTTCCTCTTCCCTCTGCTCAATGAATTTCTTTTATAAACTTAAGCACGTGCAGAGGAGGCAGCAGGGGAAACAGCAGTCAATTATTGGCTGTGATGTCAGCAGTCACAGCCTTCATTGACTGCATGGAGGCAGGAGCCAGCTTACTCTGCCATAATGGAGGCAATAATTATGCTTAAATATTTGGTTAGTACTGAATATATTAGTTGGGGTTGGGGTAGGTAACAGATATGTGACCAATTATATTTTTTTTTTATGCAAGAGCACCTAACTGTACAGTAAGATGCAAAATAAAAAGGTCAAGTCCTTTGGATTTCTGCAAGGACCCAAATAACAAATGTCATTTATTTAGTCTATTAATGCTTTCTAGGGAGAAGACAAACCAATCATTTCAGTTTTCCTCATTATCAAAGCATCTACAGAGAAGACATAGGAATCAGACATAGGGAAACATAAGAAAATGAGAAAGAAATGTCATGTTGAGTACACAAATCACAGATCATTTCTTGTGTGTTTTATGCCTATTATAATATATTTAAATGCATAGTTTAAAAAAAATCTTTTAATCTGGAGGGGAAAAAACAACAATTGAATTATAAAATTTTATCGTTAATGGTTATATTTCACTTAATCATTTTCATATACTTTAGCTAGTGTATGTCAGTATGGGCTTGTTAATCCAATAAGAATCCCTAAATCAAAGCACTATGCCATGTAGGTCCATTTAGTATAAATAACCATATTGCCTAGAACACATCTAATAAATAATTCCAATACAAATATATATATATATATATATAGTTATATATAGATGAGAGAGAATATAAGATTCCCATATTCCCTTTCCCTCTTTACCCAGAACTTTCTCTAACTCTGTTGTGAGTCTGTCAGGTAAATTGAACTCCTTATCTTATTTTATCATATCTCAGAGCTGATGGAGTTGGATATTCAGCATACATATTCAACCGATGCGCGACACTCTTTTATTGGGACTTTCGTGAGAGGGTTCATCAAATGAACCTCAAACTAGTAACAGTTAATTGTTTTGCATAATTGTAATGTGTTATTACATTTCCTCCTTTTATCCTGGCTTTTCTAGCATTGGACAAAGATACAAGTAGAAGAAATGCCACACTGAGAGCAGATGAATATAGGGTCACAAACCCTTATTAATTGACATGACATAAATCTCAACATTTCAGGGGGCACAAAGCTTCCCTTCCTCAGGGTTTACAAATACAGAGTGATAGCAACAACTTTATACCTTATAGGGGTGGTGCTCTTGATTGGGGGAGGAACATATATTCAGATACTTAATTTTTTTTAACCCTATCAAGTATTCAACAGCATATGTGTAATGTGAATAATAAAAAAGCATATAAGGTATTATCTGACTTACTAACAGCAAATCGCTCACAATATTTATGTTTTTCCAGTATAAATCCTTCCAAAGGATGGAGGCTGAAAAGATATGCATATATTTCAATAGTTATAATCAATTAATATGATATCATAAACAACAATTTAATAAAAATTCAGAATTTAACCCTTTTGGTTTTAAAGTTTCCAAAGACCATATCCAGTAGCATATGAAAAACTGACCTTTTTGTGATACAAAAAGTCTGTGAAATAAGACCAGGTATTGTTAAAAATCCTATTTAAAGTAACTAAACATTGTCTGAAAATATAGCATTATGTAAACTATCAAAAAATCCCTTTCATTATACTAAGGGCAGATAAAGATAAACAAAGGGTTAACTGATCCACCTGGAAGGCCGATTGTCTCATGCATTTAATCGTTGTTACAACCATTGGCTGTGTATATAGATGTATTTTTGCGATCAATAGTTTCTGCATATCCTCAGTGTATAAACTTTAGATGGCCAAAACTTGAGTTTCGCCCGAAATGAGTTTCGTTATGTTTTCAGATTCCCGGATCTCGGGAAAATCCCAAAGATCCGAAAACAGAACGAATTTTCGATTATTATCGAATGTTCAAAGCTATTTTTTTGAGGTTTATCAAAAATAGCCTCGAACATTCAATAATCCTCGAAAATATGACCGGAGACTACTTTTGAGTTTCCGATCGTATTTTCAAGGATTATCGTACATTCGAGGCTATTTTCATTAATCCTCGAACTTTCAATAATTATAGAAAATAAGCTCCGAAGTCCCGAAAACTGGACGATCCGTCCGGATTTGGATGGATCATTCAGATTTCAGAACCGGATCCGGGTCCGAGTCAGACCTGGATCCCATCTCTAGTCTAAAAGATACCAATGGTTTTTTGAATAAACTTAGGAATTCTCATATTACATCTAATAATATTACGGTATCCTTGGATATTAAAGATCTATATACTTCAATCTCTCATTCAGAGGGAATCCAGTCAGTTAAGAAAGCACTGAAAACTTATGAATTAGATTCTCATGAAATATAATTCCTAATGACATTGATAGATTTTGTGCTTAACAACAACTATTTTCGTTTCTACAATTAGTACTTTGTACAAATACAATGTACTAGCATTGGCGCTTCTATGGTGCCAGCCTATGCCAATATCTTTATTAATAAACTGAGTTTTTGTTAAACAATAATCCTTTTGGGAAATGGATTAACGTGTACTTAATATATGCGACAATACCTTTATATTATGGGAAGGAAGTGAAATAGAACTGTTTAAATTCTATGAATATATGAATTCAATACATAATACCATTAAGTTCGCAATGGAATTCAATAAAAAAGTACTCAGCTTTTTTGATGTAGACGTTACAAATAACGGTATAACATTTGATGTTAGTATATTTAGAAAACCTACAGATAGGAATGTGTTACTTTCAAGATACAGTTACCATCCACAAAGAGTGTTTAGTAGTCTCCATAAAAAGTCAGCTTTTAAGGGTAAAAAGGATCTCATCCACTGCAGATAACTATAAGAATGAGAGCGAGGCTATGGTAAGACGATTCATAGAAAGAGGGTGCCATATGGATAAGGTATTGGCAATTAAGAAAGATATAGAGAATCCAAGTGTCCTAAAACAATAGAAAGAAGGATAAAAAAGATCAGCTAACTTTTGTTAGAACATATTATACAAATGCCAATTAAATTAAAAATGTCCTTTTGAAGTATTGGGACATCTTGAAAGAAGAAAAGGTTTATGGTAAATTGTTTGTCAACCCACCTCACTTCTCATGTAGGAACACCCAATCAACAGGGAGAAAACCAGTAAAATAAGCTTGTTTGGTCCTAAATCTAAAGACACTTTCCCGTGTAATAACTGTTCACATTGTAATGGCATTATTAAAGGGGCATCAGTGACTCAGCCCCATCAACCCTCATCAGATTTATACCATACCCTTAAGAGATTTTGCTATGTGCAACTTTAATAATGTTGTATATGCTATACACTGCACAAGTGGTTTGTACTACATAGGAAAAACCTCTAGAATGATTAAAACATGCCTAAATGAACACAAGAGTAACATTTGGACCAATAAAAAGACCCCTTTGGCAGTGTATTATAACATTATGCGTCACAATATTAGTAAACTTAGGTCGATGGTTTTAGAAAGTGTTAAATTAGCAGGGAGAGGTGATATAGAGATATGCTACTGGATATGGCCTTTGGAAACTTTAAAACCAAAAGGGTTAAATGACGAATTTTTATTAAATTGCTATTTGTGGTATCATATTAATTGATTATAACTATTGATATATATGCTTATCTCTTTTAGCCACCATCCTTTGGAAGGATTTATGCTGGAAAAATATATTGATAGTGAGCGATTTGCTGTTAGTAAGTCAGATAATATCTTGTATTTTTTTTATTAATCACATTACACATATGCTGTTGAATGCTTGACAGGGTTAAAATGTTTTTAAGTATCTGAATATATGTTCCTCCCCCAAAACACAGCACCTCCCCTATAAGGTATAAAGTTGTTGCTATCACTCAGTATTTGTAACCCCTGAGGAAGGGAGGCTTTGTGCCCCCTGAAACGTTGGGCTTTCTGTCATGTCAAATAAAAAACGGTTTGTAACTCTAAATTCACCTGCTCTCAGTATGGCACATGGTACTTTTTCTACTTGTATCTATGTCCAGTATATAGTGAATTAGAGCCTCACATCAGCTGTACTGCCCCCGGAGCCATTTAAAGGTGACACGGTGAGTGTGCATACCTATCGTTTGTTTTCTAGGATTGGAAGCATAAATAGGACTATGTCTCTAACAAGGATGCAGTAATTCTTTGTTTCACCTTTCAGTCTAATTCTGTACTATATATTATTTTTACCAGGAACTAATTAAAATTTTAAAATTCCCCTTATGTGTTCAAAAAAACAGAAAAACATATATCCTCATTTAGTCCATTTAGGAATCAGGGTCCCTAAACTACTCTTGGCTTGTAACAAATTTTGTTCCAAAAAATGAATGTGTCTGACAATTCGTACATGTTCCTGTATCTACAAGGATAGTTCTTTTGGTCTAGCTGACATATTGCATCCCACACCCACAGGTTAATAGGTACACCACCTGTGAAGACTGGCAGGTGATGTACCCCTTTTATACTATAAGACAACATCTATGTGTTATCTTATAATCAAAACAAAATTCTTCTTCTTTCATGAATTCACATATACAACACTTTGAACACTTTTGTAGCCAAGAGCAAAGATCTTCATTTTGGGATTTCAAAATTTCTTTTGTTCAATATCCTTTACCTAAAATGCCCTTCTCACTGTGAGCAAGGGGTATGGGTCTGCATCTCACCAATTATAGGGTCAACTTGCAACAGATATTAGTATTTACCTACTATCTCTTGTATTTCTGACTAGTTGTTATTGCACGTGGTAAATAGTCTGATTTTACCCTCCTTCATTGGTTTCTTGTTTTTTTTTATATATATTTTTGTATAAAAGATCCTCCCTTTTCATTTTTGGACTCTTTCAACTCACTTTTTAATCCACTAAGATCCAAAACAATATGTCACAAGCCATGAGTAAATGGGTTTTTAATTTAGGAACCCTGATTCCTAGAGGGATTAAAAAAGGTTATGTATGAGGTAAAACAGGGTCCTGTCTGGGGGATCAAACAAAAGGCACTATGTCATCAAGAGGATTAAACAGAGATTATGATTTACACTTACTTTTATAAAATTATGCAGTTTTGCATTATATGAGTACCCATGCTGCATTGGATGGGCAGGGAATGGTGATTTTCCTGCTGTTACAATTTGTATTACAGGTGATTTGCATTACTTGTGTAATGTGTATTTGTTGCTGTAGCATGAAGAAGGGGGTTATCCCCCCAAAGCGTAGATTTGTAAAACAGTAAGTATGAAAAAGAATGTATCTGCATTTAGGCATGCTGTGGGCTTGAACTATATGGTATAAAGAGTATCTGAAGGATAACCAGGTAGCAAATTATTTGGAAATAATTGCACTTAAATAACTTTTTTTTTGCAGTCACTAACATGTAAATACTTTTCATTTTCTCTAGTAATTTCGTAGCATTGTAGTATACTTTTCCTGCCTTGTACACACCACAAACATTATGAATATAAGCAAAGGAAATGCAACACTTTTGTATGAGTTACACCTGATGAAGGAGACATAGCGTTCTCCGAAACATTGTTTGTGTTATGCAATAAGCAGAATTTTCTGAGGAACAGTGTGCGCTTCCATCACCTTCATTTGTTTGTGCTATAGCTTGGAGTCCTTAAAGTAGAGGACTGAGGGAAACAGCACCTGGAATACAGTGGCAAATTGCCTGAAGGAGTGCCTAGGCACAAACCTATATTATATGAACAAACTGGTGGCATTAGGCAAAGAAAGGAAATCAAGAGTAAATAAATTCCTAAAGTTTTCCCAACATGAAGGGAATATTCATATTTTGAAAGCAACGTCATCAAACATCATCAACTTCATCCTTTGCTGCCTTGTAATAAGCCATAAGAACAATGAAGCCATGAAGATAGGTGAATCTAGCTGTGCAGAGATAGCTTATGTACAAATATAGAGATTGAAAGGGGGGTCTAAGGAAAAGGTAGATAAATGTGATAAATAATCAGTCGGTAGATTGAACCATCCCCAGAAATTAAACTTTTCTGAAGGTATTTACAGACCTGCAATCATTCTCTATCCTTTCCTCTTCCTATAGACAGCGCCTTAGGGAAAGTAAATGTATTCTTTTTAGGCTTGTGGCTAGCTTTAAGTATGATTTAGAAGTTCGGAAGCAGGGTTTATGATGCAGCTGATGATGCTCTGTCCCAGCAGTGGGCATGCTCTAGCCGTAAACTTGGAGGAAGACCCTTAAAAGACCCTTAAAATTCTGGTGATGTCACAGATCTCAGTACTAGCAAGAAAAAAAACCTTTATACTGCTAAAATTTGGATAGACTGAAGGTAGAAGCATGATCCTTAAAATGTAGTTTTTAATATAGGCCAATTGTATAAAGAACACAGTTCCCCTTTCTTGTTCCCCTTTCAGCTAAAGTTAAATAAATGCGCTTTATCCTAAAAATGTCCTACCTTCCATTCAGTAAGTAAAAAAGATGATAAGTAAAATAAGAGCTTAAAATACATTGTGAACCTAATATGGATGGTGGCTATTCAACTGATTAGCTCTATTTTAACTCAGATTCAAATTAATGACCTATTAAGCAAGTATCCCTTACAATGTAACATAAAGTATTTTTTTTGCCACATTTTTGGTTAAATGCTGGTTAGAATTTAAAAGTAACTTTAAGTAATATTTGTGAGGAGAAATCAAGATTTGATTTAAAGTAGTACAGAGCCTCTTGTGTCAATAACTGGAAGGGCAATAACTGTGTCAATAACTCGAAGGGCAATGCATTTGCCCAATGGAAATCATGGCTGAAGCAATTCATTTTCTTTCTAAACAGGTAAATATCAGACATTTTATTTTTAACCAACCATATACTAAAAGAAATGGGAAAAATATGACATTTCCTTTGGCATTTCCAGGGGAAAAGTTCCAGTATGAAGTGGCATTTTCACTGTTGAATTTTTACAACATTTTTTATTAATATAGGTTGGTGGAAATCATATGGTTCAAAATGTCACACCAAAATTGTCACGCTCATTTTTGAAAATCAGTAAAAAAAAAAAAAAAGACTGGCTAAAATAATAATAATGCACATAATGTAGAATTCTTAATATAAAGTGACTCTATACTTCCCCTCTAAAGCTATCTGCTTAGGGTCCACTTCTTTGGTGGAAAAACCTTGGAGAAACTGCAGGAAAATCTGTAGGCTGTTTGTTGACCCAATTTCCATATACACTCTTTTATTTGGGTTGGGGAAGATTAATAATTATCTGGTTTGTAATTTTTTTTCTAGAAACCTTTCAAAATCATGTTATTCTATAAAGATCTACATATGGAATTCATGTGTAAATGCAAACATGCACTACTAAATGGCTTAAAAAGACATATTGTTGGCATTTTACAGGTAAAAGAGTGTCTAGCCTGAAATATATAACATTCAAGGTACCTACACCACCTCTTTATTAACACAGGTTGCCCCGATGTCTGTTCCATGACATAGATACGATATAGTATGAAAGCTTATGACGAAACCATGAATGAATCAGGCAACCTCAAGAGTATTACATATAACATAAGTGCATTTATTGTGCACATTAAATGATTTCTGAAAAGTACTCTCTTGAAATTGAAATTACACTGTATGGGGGGATACAGAGGCATATATATTAAAATATATTACATATATCATAATATAATATATGCTTATTTTTTTGAGGTGTAAAATATATAAAATAGAGCTCTCTACAGACAATTTCAAGGATAACATTAATTGGTAAAAAAAAATCAAACATTAACAAGGAAATCAAAAATACATCATATAAAGAGGTATAAACAGATATTTTTCAGCCAACCCTACACTTAAATGTTCTTAACTCTTCAACACCAAATGTCTAAGTCATCTTGCACAAGTAAGATACTTTTGGGCAAGGTGCCCGGCAAACACTCAAATATAGACCGTGATGGCTAACACTAAAACATGTGTAAGGGCTCCCGTTGGCATAATTTGCAATCCAAACTGCCATATCAACGAATGACACACAAATCACTACACACATAAGATTGTTGGCTAAATCAGTTGGCATTCAGCCATTCATTGTCTGCTCTTGGCCAACAATATTCTTAAGTGTGCACAAGGCTTTAAAAAAAAGATAATGTGATATCTTTAACCATAATGAAAAGTGGTGTTTTGGAAGATAAGCAGGAAGATGTAATAAAAGTTCTTATTATTAATAATGCTAACTTTGCCCCAACCAATCAGATGTTAGCTTTCAAATGGTAAACAAAATTTGATTGGTTGGTGGCAAATTAGCACCATATTTAACAATTTATTTTTATTACATCTCCCTGTTTGTATTTCAAAAGCGATTAGATTGGAACCTGGTTCAGTTGCTTTAAATATGATTAGTAAGGAAAAACCTTAGAGTGTACGTATACTGAAAAAATTATTTTGTGTAATTTTAATCTATAAAGTAAGTAGCTTTATGAGGTGTGTGTTGCTGCATGCCTTCAATACAATACTTGTTTTGCTTAGGCTCTGACCACTGACCTGACTATTTTCCGACATACCAACTGTCAAAACTGTACACAGCACACCAACTGTCAAATCACTCCAGGTACAGAAAAGTTGGGATGAATAATGGTTTCCACTAATGGGCAATTTAAAAAAACAAATTTTCCAGTGTAGCTGGAACCTCCACCCTCCCTCTTGATTTTATATGGATTTAAGATTGGTACGGCTTTAATTCTTACCAAGTAAAGCTGCCAGATTATCAGTTTAGTCATTTAGATCCCTAATCCCCTGACAGTCCCAAAGCAGTGGATGGGGCATGGAATTCATTAGTATGCATTCCTCCCAGACATGGCCCAATCACAGTGAGCTGGTCATCTCTAGGAGGAATGCATACTAATGAATTCCACTGGCTTCTGGATGATTCACTGAGCCTGTGCTAATTGAGCTGCAGTTTGTTGATAAATGAAGGAGGCTTTCCTTTGTATTAAGAACAGAGGAGGTTTTGCATGGTAAGGATACCAGCCTTAGCATTCTTAACAAATATTGAAAGGGTTGAGAGGTTTAAAGGTCATGTCCACTCTTAAAACAAAATACTGGTCCCTTGTCAGTTTCTTCACTCAATTTCAATTGATATGTTCAGCACATTATTAGATGTGTTACTAACCAGAAATGTAAGGATAATTATTGTCTCCATTCTGGCAGAGGAAGCCGGCTCCTCCCTCCATGCAATCAATCAAGGCTGACTACTGGCATCACAGTCAATGATTGACAGCTATTTTTCTTGCTGCCTCCTCCGCACATGCTCATGGTCCTAAGAAGTCTGGTGGTGGGATTTAGGAGGCAGCTGATGATGTTCTTTCCTATCAGTGGGCATGCTCTAACTTAAGACTTGGGGGCAGATCAGTGGTGATGGTGATGTCACATCTCAAAAAAACACCTATTATACACCCTTTATACTGCTGTAACTTTGTATAGACTGCACCTAGAAGCATGATCATGGAGTGATTTGACAGAAATGTGCTCTTTTTTAATAAAAGCATCTTATATGGAGACCACTAAACCTACATTTTTCAACACTTAATGTGAAAGCTTTAATACTCAGAACCCATGCATTGTAAGATACTACTTTAGATGCATTTACTTGCCCCCATTTACTTACCCCAGCCCATTTAGGCTTCAAAAGGCCTTGTGAGCATATCTGCCTATTGGTCATGCAACTTGACCCCAGTATTCACTGTCTCTATTCACATAGCAACACTTCCATTCCCAGAAACACAGAGAGATAAATTATGGGATTTGACCCCTAGTTCCCAGCTGAGGCACAACTTGTTGAATTATTGTGAATGTGTTGTTTATTGGGACAATGGAATCTAGTGGCTTTAATTCTATGTCTGCAATAGTTCAGAAGCAAGAGGATTTAATATTAATGGCAGTATTCATCAGCTCTGATTAGTGTGCAACAGGTGTAGCTCTTGGATAATTGTTTTAGCTCCCAATGCAAGAACCAGCTACAGGAATCTAAGATGATCTAAGCCATTAAACTTCACAATGTTGTGTCACTTGCTTTAATGGTATGTGCTATAAACATAATACTTTGATTATCTTTATGCAACATCTCTATTAGTCTTTTTTAAGCTTTCAGTTCTGTTTTAAATTTGAATTTTATGTTTAATTATAAGGACCTTCATACCCTGAAAGCTTAATTACACCATTGTGGGAGTCTGTAGTTAATGAATTGTTTTCACATTTTTTTTTCTTTTTGCCTTCCTTTGGATCAACTTTTAGGTAGGGTTAAAGAGGAGGGTATAAAGGTTGGACTAGATGGGTATGTCTTTATAGAACCTCAATTACCATGTTACTTTGCTAATAAACTCTACTCATTTGTATATAGCATGCACTCAACGAGAGATGATTTTAACAAAGGTGCATGAGATTCTGTTATCAAATGTTATGTTATGAAGTTGTTGTTATCATATCATAAAAAATGCTGTTATTAAAATGTAAACAGCTTTGTCAGGTGAACCCTCTATTTAGTTGTCTACTTTTGTGCACATAGAGAAATGACTTTATCAGGGACTTCATTAAAGAACAATTATACTGACCTCTACCATGCTTCACACCTCAATAGTACCCCGGTAAGGGTACAAGGAAAGGATAGAAAATGATTAGCCCTAACACCACCAGCTGGTCAGATGTAAATGCAGATGGAGGGGATACTGCAATACAACAAATGTATCTTTTGTACTATATGCGCATAGAATACAAAGTGTTTTGGGACCTGTCAGAGGAAATGTAGAGGGAGTGCGAGACCGGGTAAATTCCTTACCTTTGTTCCCGGCTCCTACAGGTTTTATTGAAGGACAGGAGGTAAGACATAGCTCCTTTACCTCCCATTCTTCAATAAAACTAAATAGCCTCAAATTCATTTTTACCACTGGATCTACCCTTTAATTTAAATAAATTATATTAATTCTGATTTATAAATTCATTAATTCCAATTTAAGTTATATTGATCAATAATTAATTACCAATGCTATTTATGTACATAAATACATTCATAAAATATATATAACATCACATCACATGCTCTCTATTAAAAAGAGGCTGAGCAGACACTATATGTGCAAAATGGCAATCAAGAGGAAAATGTGTTTGGGGGACACCCCTCATTTATCCCTGCAGGCACACTGTGCCTCTTATTTTTCGCCTGTAGGCACGAGCCTCACGTATATAATCAGAAATCAGGCCATGACTACTCTGCTATACAGCAATTCAGAACAAGAATTTGCAAGTTGTCGTTTGCAGAAACTTCTCCTTTTACTTAAACACATTTTCCCCAATATTGCACTATGATATGGTGAAGCCAGAAATGTTGCTTACTAGAGATGAGGGAACGTGCAAGCTCTGGGTAATTCTGAGCTTTCCTGCGCAATGGAAAGGAAATACATTTGAATATGTATTAGGGGAACAAATATTGTATTTATCTTTTGTTGTTGAACATGTTTTTAAAGGCCGGGTGCTGCAAAACAGCAGGTTCACCAGTCCCTCTCTTAATATCGACCCAAGCATTCACTGTTTCTTTTTTTTAACATTTCAAATTCTTATACAAAAATCTTTCCCAATATTCCCAATTAATCACAAATTCAATTAGTAATTCACCATTGATTTTGTTTATTGTGTTGAACGTATATTGATAAAGACTGTGCTACAAATGTACAATCATTATTTAAAACATTGTATCCAGATAAACTATGTACCGCCCACTATTGCAATTCATTAGGAGATAAACGTGGTACAATTTTACATGAAGACACAGAACAAACCTGATTTTGGTAAAACATATTCTTTTAAAAATGCAGCTAATATTTTCCAATTTCTTTTCTGGAAAAAAAAATTGGCATAGAAGCAGGTTCTGCTCCAGTAGAGCCAAATGATTGATCCCAGCTAATTACATGGTATTCTGGTACAGTAAAATTGCATGCTCATATAACATCAGGTTGTCATAAAACTTTAAATCATTGTGTAAGGTCTAACCTGCCTGTTCAAACATGACCCTTTAATATATTTCTGAAGCATATGTAAAAGTCAACACTGACTGGCAAACAAAAATCCCCACTATTTGATCTCCCCCTCTCTCATTTAAATACATTAATGAATTGAATAAGGATCCCTTATGGAGAGCAAGAGGAAAAACGTCCATATGGGATTTTTAAGCAGTTTTTATGCTGCCAGTCATTCTAAGGAAACATCAATCATTGTCATCATACACAATTATTTTTTTGATATTCATATTAGTGCTCTAGTTCACATTTTATAAAACTGATATGTTGAAAAAGTACAGAAATTATTCTTGCAAATGAAACAAAATCTAAACCAGCTACATGGAAAATAAACTAAATTGAGGTTAACATACATTTTATGTCCAAAGGAAAGGCATATCCAGAAGACAATATCAAATCTTACACTGAATAAACTGTCACTACTGCAATTACAGTGGGGACATCCCTGCTGACTGTTCATCAGCATTCTGTAGTCCTCTGAACCTTATGCATGTGATTAGTCTGTAGGGAGCATACATATTCTTAAGGCAATCAGACAAAAAAATCCAATTTTTTGATAAAATGCTGACATATAGACTTCTTGGAAAGTCCCTTTATTTAAGGCCCTTTATTTAATAATCGTATTAACTAATTGTATTTGGTTCTAATCTACAAAAGAAATCCCAAAAACAATTTAAAATGCAATAATATTTTGCAATGGGTGGATTATATTACAGCATATGCCAGTATAGTAGTTACTGATGGTGTGTACTAATATGACTAACATGAAACTACCTTTACTGCTACCCTACTCATTTACTTGCTATGGGGTTCAGGATCTGCCTAGGTGACATGTCCCAGAGACTGCTTTTCCCAAAGTTACCTTTACTGGCAATAACAATACTTGAATAACCATCAGTATCAGACACAATTCTTTGTTAATCCTCGATCATAAGCTTTGTGAGAGTTGTAATTTTAATAGCAGCAGCCCAAAATGTTGTATATATGTTTAATTTCCTCTTTATACTTTGTCTTCATAATGTGCAAACTGGACACATACCTACCTACATGTTAAAGCTATGGGTTCCACTCAACAAACTAAAATACCAGGAGTAATAAATGGATAGCATACAGCTGAACTGTAAATTAATTCTATGACAAGGTGTGGTATATTAAATATATACTAAATACCAGCTGCATTGCATATTGGTGAACACCTCTATTCAGTACGATTCTAAAGATTAATTGTCCTGATTGTAAATTATTCACCTTAATTTAATCAATCTGTCTTGTATAAGTAGACCTTCCAAGATTCGGCTAAAATATGTAGCTGTGCATGTCATTACTAACTCCACCACACCCATTATTAAACAAATGCAATTGAAATTTCACACGCAGTTAATATTGAAATAATTTGTTCTTAATGGATATGATAACTTTTAAATTGCTTAGTACTGCCAAAATAGATAATGAATGATTTAAGTATATATCCCTTTTCCAGTAGGGTTGATTTTTTTTTTATGTACATAGTTTCAATGCAATAGAATGTAATGATCTGTATCTCTAACAATGCAGCCATACACGCATGAGTCCTCAAAAGTAATATACATTTATTCTATGGATTTTTTTTTTGCAGTATTCACATTATTTTACTGGATTAATATTAAAAGCCTTTTTATCTTTTTGTAGATCAAATAACTTTTCTGGAGTTTATTTTGCAAATGATATTTAAGTGAAATTGTCTTTTTTTCCCCAGCATGCTGTTGTATTGTGCTTTAAATTCCCACTTGTTTTTGGGAAAATAGAAATAACCGCTGTATCGATTTTTCTGCTGAAATAAAATAACTAAAGTGGGTCTGTAACATATCACTAAATTAATGGTTTGGTACCACAATAATTATTCTTTTCCCCAAACCTAGCTCTATTTAGAAAAAATCAAAACAGAAATCTTAGCTAGTATAAACAGAAAATGTAGCTTATGTCAACTACTGTTTCTGCCAGTGATTTCTAATCATTATTAGCTCTAATGTTTGTCCAAGGTGCTAAACTATTATAGTAAAATGGAATTGAAAAGGACACAAAAATCAAATAAGTAAATTGTGTCCTTTTACAATAAGCATCTGTGATTTTACATGTAACGTGTTTTATTGTATTTTGTCTAATGTTCCTTTACCATGTGCTTAACATTACAATGAAAAGGAAATGGCATTTAATATTGTAAAACTCAAAACAAAAGTACACACACCTGTAAGTTTAAGTAAATGTAGAGAGATGAAAATTTCTGGAATATTGGTTTATTCTTTTTTTTCTAAAAGATACAATGTTATAGAAAGACAAAAAATTAACAAATAAATCAAAGGTATTGATTTATAAAAATGTATATAGAAGTTGTGATTATTATTTTAATCTAATATAGGAAGAAGTCTAACATAGGAAGAAGTTATAGATCACTCAAACAAGTTTGTAAATTATTCAGAAGGTATCCATTATTTGGCAAAACTTAAATACATTTTTTTGCAATAAAATAATATAGATTGGAAAAAAAATCAAGAATTAAACTTAATCTTGATTCCAGTTATAGTTGTCAAACAAAAAAATCTGCAATAATACATACAATATGCTAGCCATTTCATTTATATGCTGTGAATTCTGGAAATCGGACAGCAGAGGGCATATGTTCAACTAAAACAGAATAACAAGCAAATTAACACAAGGATGAGACACACACACACACACACACACACACACACGCCAGTTTTCTCCTCTGTGTATGCAAATATTCTTGTAATAATAAGATGTCAGCAGCAACATTAAACACTGAGAATGAAATTGTTTCATGCAGTAAACCTTAAAAACATTTCATCCCTCAACTGCAGATTTAATGTTCATCTGATATTCTGTATAAATAAAAAAACAGTAAATTATTTCATGACACTTATTAAAGTCATTATTACAAATTATATTAAATATAAATGTATATAATTTGTAATATAATATAAATTTATGTTTATAACCATAGAGACCACCTGTGCAACATTGTTTTAGAATTATCCTTATTTAAGCACATCCGACTATTTTATATACTAAAACAAATGATTAATAATCCGATGCGTATAGTTTATAGAAGTGAATGATATCTATTGGTAAATGAACAGTATTCTTGCAGATTCCTGTTAAGAGGCATCTCCATTAATGATGATGAAAATTTCTAGAAATATCATCAGATCAAACCAATGTTCCCAGAACAGGCCTAAACCTGCATGTAAGCATTTAGATTCATGTCTGTGCTGCAGTTACAGCTGTTACAGAACCCACACAAGCACTTAATACGCCCTAATTTACACAATATATGCAAATAAGTAGGCCTACTTTAATGACAAGTCCGTATGTCTGGTGTGTAAATATTTATATCTGCAATAAATTAAATATGTCCCATGACAGCAATGATGTTTTAGAGTGTTACATTTAGAAAATTATCCTACTATTTTGTATAGTGATCCATGAAAAATGATTTACATTGCAGAATAATATTTATGAACATAATTATCAGTATTGATCTACAATGCATGCACATCCATGTTTTGTTCTTACATACATTTCAATATAATATTTATATATATATATACCGGTAGATATAGATAGATAGATAGATAGATAGATAGATAGATAGATAGATAGATAGATAGCTAATCTCATCCTCGACTAGCTATCTACGCTCGCATCGATAGCTAGCTCGCTCCTCTCTCCCTCGTCGCTAGCTCGCTCGCTCGATCGCTAGATCGCTCTGCTCGACTCGCTCTCGTCGCTCCTCTCTCCCATCGCATCGCTCGCTCGCTCGCTCGCTCGCTCGCTCGCTTCGGTCGCTCGCTCGCTCGCTCGCTCCTCTCCTCCCTCCCCGCTCGCTCGCTCGCTCTCTCGCTCGCTACTCGCTCGCTCCTCTCCCTCGCTCGCTCGCTCGCTCGCTCTCTCGCTCCTCCGCTCGCTCGCTCCTCCTCCCTCGCTCGCTCGCTCGCGCTACGCTCTCTCGCTCGCTCGCTCGCCCTCGTCGCTCCTCGCTCTCGCTCGCTCCTCTCTCCCTCGCTCGCTCGCTCGCTCGCTCGCTCCCTCGCTCGCTCGCTCCTCTCTCCCTCGCTCGCTCGCTCGCTCGCTCGCTCGCTCCGCTCGCTCGCTCGCTCCGCTCGCTCGCTCGCTCTCGGTCGCTCCGCTCGCTCGCTCTCTCTCTCCCTCGCTCGCTCGCTCGCTCGCTCGCTCGCTCGCTCGCTGCTCCGCTCGCTCGCTCGTCTCCCCTCGCTCGCTCGCTCGCTCGCTCGCTACTCGTCGCTCGCTCGCTCGCTCGCTCCTCTCTCCTTTCATAGCTAGACTCATAGATAGGTAGATAGATAGATAGATAGATAGATAGATAGATAGATAGCAATAGAGTTATAATCAATATTAAAAAAAATCAAACTGCTGTAAAGGCATACTGCACTACTGCATTAAACACTTAAACAAACAACAGCTTAGACTTTTTTTTTTAAATGTGTTATTTATTATAGATTCTATGGGGGGGGGGACCTAGAATATGTTCTGACAATCAGTTATCTTGTATGCGGAATGGCTAAATATAAAATTCAAATACTTTTGTGCCACCTGTTGGATTTTGTCACTAATTGCATGTAACATAAATATTATTAAAAAAAACTTTAGTTTAAATAAAAATCGATGCTTACATTATTGCAACAAAAAAGGATTGCCCTAGAATTTTCCAGCTGAGTGTAGTTTATCTATATTTAGACCATAAATACTAATAAATAATTTCAAATTAGCTGTAAACATGAACAGGGTTATTCAATAAAAGTTCTTATGGTTAAAATTGGTGCTAATTTTGTCCCAACCAATCAGATATTATTTAACATTTGAAAGCTACCATCTGAAATTAGCACCATTTTTAATCATAAGAACTTTTATTGAATAGGGATATAACCTAATTGCTTAAGAAGGTTCTCATTCATCCAGATCATCATTTATCTAAGGTATTCAGTTAGATCAACTGGACTTAAAATTTAGTTCTTGAAGACATTTTGCTAGTCATCCGACTGACTTTCTCAATTCAGAATGACTTGTACAAGAATCTATTGGCAATAGATTCCCTGGAATGTGTCTCAATCAGCATATAGCAGCAAGGTTTCAGGGACCTCTTGATTGCAAGGTGTCTACACGCACGCACACACACCTTTATTAGCTGCACTGCATTGCGTATATGATGTTGCTTTTTTTGTGTTTTGGTATTGGATCTTTTGGATGCATCTGTTGCTGCCTCAATGTGTTGCCTATATAAGTTTATATGATGAGAGATCTAACAGAGAATAACAAAAAATTAAAATAACTTTACATAATTCCCAGCATGATCCTCTGTATTTTTAACTTTAATGCCAATCGTAGAAATTATCAGAGATGGATACACTTCTTCTCTTTTACTCATCCTTCTTTACACCACTAATAGGTCTTTTATGGGCAGACAAATCACTTACAGGGAGATTCAATAAATTGTAAAAAATGGTGCTAATTAGACCATATACTACAGGGATTACAAATTGGAGATTATGTAGAAACAACCAGCCTCTATGCTGATGACATGCTACTGTACTTGGCCAATCAAGACATATCTCTGGGCAAAGCATTTTCCCTTATTAATCGGAGAAACACCTTCTTATAACAGAAGGCATCTTGCAGTCTCATGCTATATGAATAGCATTGCCCGCAAATTCTAAGAAACTAACTAACAGTGGAGGGCTTTTTGCTCCTTTTGGCCCCCCTCTCCCTAAGCTTTCTAGCTGCCTTTTCTACTGTTCACCCAAGTCCTACACCATTGAGCCATGAATCTGTATCTTGCACTGATGAGATCTAGCAAGATTGAAACTTGTCATGTCTGCCGGTCAGATCATTGGCTCTATATATTAGGCTATATTTCATATTATTAAGCCAGCGGTTCTGGACACATGCATAAGCTAGGGACATAAAGGAGTATTTTGCATATTTCTGCCCTTTATTCTGGGGAACCTGGGAGTAAGAAATTACTTCTTGTTTCTTAGAATTTGTGGGCAATGCTATTCATATAGCATGAGACTGCAAGATGTCTTCTGTTATAAGAAGGTGTTTCTCCATTTTTATGCTCAGTGGAGGGGTTATTGCTCCTTTTGGCCCCCCTCTCCCTAAGCTTTCTAGATGCCTTTTCTTCCCTTATTAATCAATATGGCAAATACGCAAGCCTTTACATCAACTGGGCTAAATCCCAAATCCTACCACTAGACATATATGCCCAAACATCAACCCAACCCCACTTACACTACAGAGATCTAGTACAATTAAATATCTGGGAATCAATGTCTCAAGAGACTCCATAGACTATAGAAGTCTTAACATTGAACCCCTAATACAGCCAATTAAACTAAAGATTCAAATATGGTCCAAACTACCCCTGGGTGTGGCTGGATATGCCAACATTAGAAAAAAAGATTCTCCTATCTAAAATTCTTTATATTTTATGGCACTTTCCAATTCTTATTCAAATTAAATTCTTTTAAAATATGGAATCAATTCTTAAATCAAACAGATCAAAATTTAATTGGCAAACACTGAAACGCCCGGCAGACCTGACCTGAGGGGCATTGCCATCCCAGACTTTAAACTCTACTACACAGCATCCCAGATTTCACATATATATCATTGGACTAAGGAGGAGTCAGATAGATTCCTTTACCTAATACTACCCCTAACAACCCAAATGATTTTAGACCCAGCATACCTGATTTCCTGTGGACTTAGAGGCTGATTACTACCCTGCCCCTGGTCTCCACTACTCCACTACTAACCCAAGCACTTAAAACATGGGATCTTGCAACACAAATGCTAAAACTAACCCCTTAATGAATACCCCCCCCCCATGGTTAAACCAAAATCTACTGGAGTTCCTCTCCATACAACAACCCAAAATTTGATATAGACATGGGGTTACAAAGCTATCACACCTGGTGGAAAATGATAAGCTGAAAACGTTTGACCAACTAAAGCAAGAGTTTAAAATACCAAATACCCACCTGTTCAGATATGTCTAAATAAGACACACTTCCCATACTCAGTTTCCAAGACAGGCACTAAACATGGATGGAAATTACCACAGTGCCCACACTTCCCCAATGGAAAATACAGATAAATTCCATGCTGGCATATAAGAAGCAAATATACACCAATAGAGGCTGCCTAACCAAATACATTAAGATATGAGATAGGTGGGAATCCTCCCCAGCTACTTGAATGACTAGGCTAGAGACAACAAAAGTAGGAATGAGGCTAATTCTAGAAATAACACCATAACATTACTATAAAACCGACAAGTATAAAAACAACCCTAATATCTAAAAACCTGCTAGAGATTTGAAATTTCAAGTCAGGCCCTGCCCCAAAGAGCTTACAAATCTAGGCACGTTTATTTCACACATACAACCTATTAGTATGTCTTTATGATTATGGGGGAAACCGGAGTGCCTGGAAGAAACCCATGCAAGCAAGAGAAGAACATACAAACATCTTGCAGATGTGTGCAAGGGTGGAATCAAACTTAGGACTTCAGCGCTGCAAGGCATCAGTGCTAGCCACTGAGCCACCGTGCTGCCCATTATGAACTACATTCAGTAAAATTTCTCCATCAGAGGCACACTCCCAGAAATAAAATAGTGATAGGTTATTACATTCACACTTACTGCAAACCATTGTTACTTAACGCACCAATGTCCCCCTTAGAAACAGAATAACCCCTTTAAAACAGAATAAGCCTTTTAAACAATTGCTCACAGTCCACACACAATCGTTTTGCAAGCAGGATTTATATGTGAGGTTCAAAACACTAGAAGTCCCTGATAAGACTTTTAAAGCTGCTTGTTACCCTTTCTGGGGCAATACAAAAAAAGTCAACTGATTTTACTAAAAAATACATTTTAAATTCTGTTCCTAGCAAGAAATAAAGCTTCTAAATGTACATGTGTGCCTTGCATGTACATATGTACTAATGCTGCTAATTCCTTGTTTTGGTCTGTTAAGCACTACAAAATATGTGAAGTGTTTCACCCAGCTAAGGTGGATTATGGGAGCTGACCTCTTGTACCCGCAGGTTAGTTTCATAAATCACAGCCACAGTAAAGGGAGAGATGAGACAAAGGTTGTTGTATGTTTGTGAATGTGCTATTGGAATGTGCTATTGGAACAATGTTGTCTGGAGACTTTTGTTCCCCTTTAAATAAAGTTAGAATGTCTTTATAAAATACATTCAATTTATGCAATAAGTACATATGAGGTTATATAATCTCACAGAAAATAAAAGGACTATCCTGTGCCAAAATGTAAAAAGAAATAGTATATTGTTTGTAACGTATAATGTATATTGTTTTTTATGAAACTTTTTGTAACATTAATTAATGCATTTTTGTAATAAACCCAGCTGCAGAAAACTAAATGGAAACACATACAGACAAATCTAACTTTTACGCCAGCCGATTAAATGGATTAGCGGTTAAAATAGGAAAACTGTTGGGTTTTTTTTTGTTTGTTGTTTATTTATTTTGACAACAAACAACTTATGTAATTTAACCCTTTCAGTGCCAGCAGAATTCCAATTTTTTTTTTTGCGTTAAGTGCCAGCAGAAATTTCAGGATTTTGCCCTTAATCGCTTTAGACTAATTTTACAGTAGGAAACCTTGCAGTAAATCAGGCATATTATACATTGTTTTTTTCAACACAAAGTGCACTTTAACATGGAATTTTAATTTAATTACAGAATTTTGTAACTTTTCTGGAAATTTTACTGGAATTATTGGTAAAATATGGGGGTAAAATGTAAAATTTGCAAATTTTCATGGATTTTTCTCATTTTTATTTATAGTTATTTTAAGGTTACACACAAAAATCTTACTATTTCTAAAAGCTTTGATACTCCTGAGTACAATAATACCAGATATATGTAGGTACCCCACTTTTCCTGTACAGGAGACCCCCCAAACTAAAACTGCACCTTCAAGAATGTTACACCAAATTAAAATATATAACCACTTCTGACGGTTAACACAGAATATCTTACAAATTAACTAAAATATCCCCACAAGTGAGATATTTTTAGAAACTGCACACCCACAGGATTTTATGAGTGAGGTAAGTTTCGATTAAAATGCAGATACCTGGGCGCAGAGCTTCGTTCAATTGTACGTTATTTTCTCACATTTTCCTTTTTTTCCTCAACTGTAAAATCAGAGACAAAATCAAATGCGAATTTCAGCTAAAAACCGCAGAGGAAAGTTCAACCGCATCTCAAATATGAAAGCCTAACCCCTCCTGAATAAAATGGTATGCCACATTCATGGGTGTACCCAGAGACATGGCTACCAACTAACCCAGAGCAGGACCAGTGCCAAATGTCAGTAGCAGCAAAAAAAAATTAGCCAGCTTTGCATTTGAACAGTCTGCAGTTTTTCCCACAAAACACCCCCCGAACTCCCAATTAACCCCCACAAACTATATATTCCTGAAATCTACATACCTTCAGCTATGTAACGCTGTTGTTTTTTCATTCATACCGCCAATGGTGTGGGCGCAGTTCTTTGTAGAAATTTACACTTTTTGCAGATTTTCTAAAACAAATGAACATTAAACAACATTCAAAAGGTAGAAATCATGTCAAAACCTCATGGAATGTAAAAAAAAGTTATCAAATATTAATCTTCCAAATGTCCTGACTCAAAGGGACTTCAGTTTTTTCAACAAAACAACCCCATAACTCAGAAATACCCCACACAAATTATAAATTCCTGAAATATGCACACCTTCAGCTATGTAACAATGTAGTTTGTTCATTCATACCATCAATGGTGTGAGCGCAGTTCATCGTAGAAGTTTGAACTTTTCTGAAAAAATTAACAGAAAACAACTTCAAAAGGTAGAAATCATGCCAAAATCTCATGGAATGTAAAAAAAGTTACTAAATATCAATCTCCCAAATGTCCTGAATCAAACGGTATGCCATATGCATGGTTACACACACGGACGTGGAAGCGTAAAGCCACGAGGTGAGACAATGCACGATGGCTTAGAAAAAGCGAAAATATTTAGCCAACTCCGAATTTGAACAGTCTTCAGTTTTTTCCACAAAACAACCCCGTAACTCAGAAACCCCACACAAACTATATATATTCCTGAAATAAACACACCTTCAGCTATGTAACGCTGTAGTTTGCTCATTCATACCATCAATGGTGTGGGCGCAGTTCGTCGTAGAATGTCGCACTATTCTGAAAAAAATTAACAAAAAACAACTTCAAAGGGTAGAAATCATGGCAAAACCTCATGGAATGTAAAAAAAAGTTACCAAATATCAATCTCCCAAATGTCCTGAATCAAACGGTATGCCATATGCATGGTTACACACACCGACGTGGAAGCGAAAAGCCACGAAGTGAGACAATGCATGATTGCTCAAAAACAGCAAAAATATTTAGCGAACTCTGAATTTGAATACTCTGCAATTTCTCCCCAGAAAACACCCCCCACAAACTATATATTCCTGAAATCTAAACACCTTCAGCTATGTAACGCTGTAGTTTGTTCATTCATACCGTTAATGGTGTGAGTGAGTAGAAGTTTGCACTTCACAGATTTTCACAGATCTTCACAGATTTTCTGAAAAAATTAACAATAATCAACTTTTGAAGGTAGAAATCATGCCAAAATTCAATGAAATGTAAAAAAAAGTTACCAAATATCAATCTTCCAAATGTTCCGTTATCAAATGGTATGCCATATTCATGGTTAAACATACGTACGTGGAATCGACTAGCCACAAAGTGAACCAAATCACAGTGGCCCAATTACAGCAACTTTTCAGATTTGTCAGACTAAACGCCCCTCTATATTAGAAATACCCCCCAAAACTATATATTCTTGGAATCTACACACCTTCAGCTATGCAACAGTGTCATTCTTTTATGTGGTGCACGCAGAGACGTAGCCACCAACTAGCTCAAATTGGACGCATGCCCAAGTGCAATTACAAGAAAAAATCAAAGTGCTCTGTAATTTAAACAGTCTATGCTTTTTCAAAGAAAACAGTGCCGAAACTTGGAAATACCCCCCACAAACTATATATTTTTGGAATCTACACTCCTTCAGCTACATTACGGTGCCAAGCTTTCATATATACATGAAGAATCCCAGATGCAGTAATCCAAAGAACTCTGTGTTTTTAGGAGATTTTGTGAAAAATAAAATTAGATGATTCAAAGGTTAAAATCCTATCTAAACCCACTTGACAAGCAAAAAATCCCACTAAATGTCAATTTCCCACAAGTTCTGAATCAAATGGTATGCCATATGCGTGGGTGCACACAGAGACGTGGCCACCAACTAGCTCAAATGGGACGCATGCCCAAGTGCAATTACAAGAAAAAAATTGTGTTCTGTAATTTGAACAGCCTATGCTTTTTCAAAGGAAACAGTTCCAAAACTTGGAAATACCCCCCACAATCTATGTATTTTTGGAATCTACACTCCTTCAGCTACGTTACGGTGCCAAGCTTTCATACATACATGGAGAATTCCAGACACAGTAATCCAAAGAACTCTGTGTTTTTAAAAGATTTTGTGAAAAATAAAATTAGATGATTCAAAGGTTGAAATTCTATCTAAACCCACTTGACAAGCAAAAAAACCACACTAAATGTCAATCTTCCACATGTCCTGAATCAAATGGTATGCCATATGCGTGGGTGCACACAGAGACGTGGCTACCAACTAGCTCAAATGGGACACATGCCCAAGTGCAATCACAAGAAAAAATCTAAGTGCTCTGTAATTTCAACAGTCTACATTTTTTCAAAGGAAACAGCTCTGAAACTTGGAAATACCCCCCACAAACTATATATTTTTGGAAGCTACACACCTTCAACTACATAACGGTATCATGCTTTCGTATATACATGAAGAATTCCAGACGCTGTTATTCATAGAACTCCGTGTTTTTAGGAGATTTTGCGAAAAAATAAAATAAGATGACTCAATGGTTGAAATTCTTCCTAAACCCACTTGGCAAGTAAAAAAACCTAATAAATGGCAATCTCCCACATGTCCTGAATCAAACGGTATGCCATATGGGTGGGTGCAAACAGAGACGGGGCCACCAACTAGCTCAAATGGGACCCATGCACAATTGCAATTACAAGAAAAAATTAAAAAAGACACAACCCACCCCCCACCCCCACTCCCCCTTTTAGTGGTATTTTAGTGAAAACTGGTTAGTACGGAGAGTCACACAAGTTTTTGAACACTTTACTGATCCTAAAAATTCAATCCGGTCTTTTTTGGTACCACTGCAAAATTTCCAACTAAAATTGGCTTAGTTTCCCTTGAAATCGAACAAATTATGATCTACGTTTACTTTACCGATATCACCGGGGGCATTGGGAAGCTTGGAGAAGACAAAGTTTTTTGCTTATTTATAGTTTTAGGGTAAAAAAAAAGAAAAAGGTGTGTGTATCACTTTAAGTATTTTTGTGTGCATTTCCGCTTTTTTTTGGATCATTCCCAAAGATGATCATCAAATAATCTTAGCGAATGATAACGAACTTGGAATACGGGTATAAATGCCTGTTTTCAAATTCGAAATCCGATCGGAAAAATCACTTCCCGGAAATCATTTTTCAGGAAGTGATTTTTCATTCATTGGCAAAGATCAATAATTTGGTGATCAGAAGAGATCACCAAATCTTGATCTCTGTCCCCATTTTTTTTCTGCCTTTGCTAAGTAGCAAAGACTTAGAAAAAATACTTTTTGTGAATGGAACTCTGAGTTCACCATTCACATTCACAAAAAGTATAGTAAAGCTGTCACACTGACAGCTTTGCTATACCAGGTACTGCACTGTGATCTGAATGGAGCTGGCAGTGCAGAACCTCCCCTAGACCACCAGGGGCAGCCTCCTACCACTCTTAGGGAAGACCCCGGTGAAGGAGGAAGCTCCAGGACGTCACTGGGGTCTCCCTTTCCGCTCCGACTTCTTCCTCCACGTGGGACCGGCTTCCTGCTATGCGGTCACGGCAAAAGGTAGCATACCTCCTGATCCCCCACTCGGATTTGGACAAAACCGAGGGGGGATTGAGGGGGCTAGGGGGGGGCAGTTGAATGCTGCCCCCCGATCGCCCCTAGCGCGCCCAGGTTTTTTTTTTTTAAAGGGACAGCCATAGAACGTGTATTCACATTCTGTGGCAGTTTAAGGCTTTCCTACACAGAACATGAATATACGATCTGTGGCAGTGAAAGGGTTAAAATACACAAGGTATGACTATGTGGTATATTTATAAATCTGTGGTATTCAGTAATGATATCAGGGGTCCTTACCAACCATGTCAGTAATTTACCTTTCAGCCCTAAATAACTGACTGATATTGGGATTTAACCCATCATGTTACAGGCATATCATAAAATACAGATACAGTAAAAAAAAATGTAATGCGCTAGCACAAGGCCACATTGTTTTGGTATTTTGCACATTGGTCAGAATTTTAATACAAATATTAAATGTATTGTAATATATTGTATTACACTACCAACATAATTGTAAAAATCTATTACCACGCTGTTTTTGGTTCGTATGTGTATAAACTATTTATAAAAACTATACATATATAGTGTACACATATCCAGATCTAAAACAGAACCTTCTTTGTTTACAACTCATTTAACTGACTGAATTTTCTTTTCCGTGAGAAAAATATAGAACCGCAAATTAAAACCATACACACACACACAAAGACTGCAATGTATGCCAAGAGCAGAAGAAACAATAACTAATAAGTAATTACACTGCTTGGTTAAAAAAAGAATCAAAATCATAAAAAGC
Source organism: Hymenochirus boettgeri (assembly GCA_019447015.1). Lineage (NCBI taxonomy): Eukaryota > Metazoa > Chordata > Amphibia > Anura > Pipidae > Hymenochirus > Hymenochirus boettgeri. Next base: position 142,213,489 of record CM033474.1, read on the forward strand.
AAAGCCCATCCTAGTTTGACATCAGACATTAAGAATCAAAAATAAGTCTTTTAAGAGGAAAAAACCCTAAGCAACCGGATTATGCTATATAAATACAGAAATGTTTTTTTAAAACACCCAATATGAGAAATATACAACCCAGAACATACTGATAGCAGTATATAATGATGTGATCACTAAATACAACCAAAGCCAGGATAGCTTGGATTCCTAAAGTTTTCCCAATTTTCTCAAATGCCCATTGTTTGGCTTTAATTTTACAACAACTTACTAACAACCAATAAATAACTGTATTTGACATTGAATTTACATTATAACTGCTTTTAACTCCCAAACCCCACCATAATCTTAACCTTTCAGATACATGATAGCCTATGCTAAATCATATAACTTGGTCACAAAACACTGTCATTTGAGATTAATATAAAAGTGAAATGCTGAAGATGTAGAACTTATCTAAGCATAAGATATTTATTTGCATTGCATGCATCAAAGAGGTTATTTAAACACATGAACATATAACTGCTGAAGGGAGGGTTCTGTTTCTTCTTATTACATTCTTGTTTTTTTATATTTATTCTGTGTTTAGTAAACACAGCTTAAGTTCTCAGTGAAGGATCTCACTGTACTGCCCACTTCTGCCAAACAGATCAGCATAACATGTAAATGCTTTAAACCTTTCAATTTAGCTAAGAATTGACTGTTTCAAAAACTAATGCAAAAAAAGGTAATAAAGAGGAACAAATATTATATGGGGGAGTGGCTGGAGAATGAAAAAAAAATTAAAAGACAGAAATAGATACATTTAAAGTTTATCAGAAGTTAAGGATTTGAATTTGTTTAACAATCTAGTACATTGCAGTGAAATCCCCAGGTAGATCTTAAAATCTAATGGCATCAAATTGTTGAATGTAAGAAATAATTTCATATGCACCACATTTGAGCCCAAATTATATTTAATTACTAATAAGTTAGCACAAAGATATATATATATAGGTGGCACCAATACTTTACTGCCAAGTAGGTTGACAGGATAATTGGTTCATATTTTTGTTCTTGCATTAATCAAAGGATAGAAAACTAAATTGCAGGTTTTATTTATATACAACGTACATTTTCTACCAGGAAGTAAAACCAATGACAACATGATATTTAATATAATTTTACACATACAATTTTTCTATACAATAAAAGCCTAACTGCTGCGTCCGTGCTGTGTGTGTCACTGCAGTTCCTATGGACTAACCACTAGAGGGAGTTGGTAAGATTATCCTGCAGTTCCTATTGACTCATCATTAGAGGGAGAAACAGAGGAAACACACACAGAGGCAGAACACAGCAATTACACAGACTGCAGGTAAGGTTGCTTGGGACAGGGGGGGACCTTGGATTTGGGACAGAGTGGGAACCTGGATTTGGGACAGAGGAGGTGGATTTGGGAAATGGGGGGGTAGATTTGGGATAGAGGGGGGAGCCTGGATTTGAGACAGAGGGAGGAACCCTGGATTTGGGACAGAGGGGGGGGCTGGATTTGAGACAGAGTTTGTCCTGCAGTTCCTATTGACTCGCCAATAGAGGGAGAAACAGAGGAAACACACAGAGGCAGAAGACAGCAATTACACAGACTGCAGGTAAGGTTGTTTGGGACAGGCGGGGGGACCCTAGATTTGGGGCAGAGGGGGGGCTGGATTTGGTACAGAGGGGGTGACCCTGGATTTGGGACAGGGGGCTGGATTTGGGAAAGAGGGGGGACCCTAGATTTGGGATAGAGGGGGAACCATGGATTTCAGACAGAGGGAGGGACCCTGGATTTGGGACAGAGTGGGTGACCTTGGATTTGGGACAGAGGAGGAGCTGGATTTATGACAGGGGGTGGCTGGATTTGGGACAGAGAAGGGACCCTGGATTTGGGACAGAGGGGGACACTGGATTTGGGACAGAGGGGGACCTGGATTTGGAACAGAGGGGAGACCCTTCATTTGGGACAGGGGGTGACCCTGGGTTTGGGATAGGGGGGCTGGATTTAGGACAGAGGGCGTCCTGGATTTGGTATAGAGAGGGGTTCCTGGATTTGGGACAGAGGAGGGACCCAGGATTTTGGACAGAAGGGGGAGGGCTGGATTTAGGACAAGGGGACCCAGGATTTGGGACAGGGGGACCCTGGATTTTGGACAGAGGGGGGACTCTGGATATGGGACAGAGGGGGGACCCTGGATTTAAGAGAGAGGGGGGACTCTGGCCTTGGGACACTAAGAGGAGACTCTGGCCTTGGGACATGGAGGAGGGGGGCTATGGTCTTGGGACATGGAGGATGGGGGCTATTGCCTTGGCACACTAAGGGGGCACTCTCTGCATCTAGCGCCTGTTATCGTAGTGGGCTTAATGTCTAGTATTTATGTAATGTGTATAAATGTAATCCACATAAGATAGATAGGCTGGCCTCTGAGGAAGTGAAGCACTCCACAAAGCGTATCAGACGGGTGATTATCGAAGGACAGTATCCGTGTATACTCATGTCCATGTATTTTATCTATAACATGCACTCACTATGTATGTAATAAAATGAATTGTTTTCTCACGTGAGTTGCACATCCAACAATCTACTGTATCTTATGTAGTCAAATTTAAACTGGAGCTGGGAAATGGTTTTGGATATAGACACACCATGTTGTTTAGTGAGTAACAGAGGGCTAAAACTGAATTCCATACATTTCTTGTACAAATGTAAGCACCAATTTTCAAATTATTTTATTTATAGGATTTCAAAATACATTTTGGTTTGCACAATATTTTAAGGACAAGTCCACCCCAAGGTCCATTTAATATCAAGCAGCAGGACATCCCACAATCCTCTTTGTTATTTTTTTTCCAATTCTTCTGGCTAGAAACCATCAGTCATGGCCGTTACATGGATGGAGATGCCTTTTCTGGACTGGGGGAACTTGTAAAAAGTTTGAAAAGAAAAAAATAGGTGGAATAGGAGCTAGCAAGGATCAAGGGTAACATCTCAGATCAAAGACATTGTGGAAAGAGTTAACTATTGTGTTCCTGGGGTTTTGGTGGGTCCTGCTGCTAGATCTAAATTTAAATTAGACATGGGGTTTGACTTGCCCTTTTGCAACACTTTCTATGCATTCTGTCAAGCTTAGATGTTGGACAAGTTTAAAGTACTACCAAAACCTTAGAATAACACTGAATCAGAAAGAAGAGCACCTTGATATAAAAGCAGTAATCAGTGTCATCCCTTATTTTGTTGTATGTGATGTGAATTTACCCTATTTACAGTTCTTCAAGGTGATGCCATTTACCTGAGTGGTATTTTACAGTTTGCTGTTATTCTTGGGTGGGATGTTTTCAGAGTAAGGACATGGCATTTTTGCCAATAAAAAAAAAAATACTTTTACAGATGCAATATCTGGCCAAAATGAATGCAAAACCCAATGTATTGTCAGGTTAGCCCAGTGTGTGCTATTTCCAAAGAATTTGGAAACAGTGCAGCAGACTTGATGCAATGTATATTAAGTTGAGACTTACATCTCAAGAACATGGAAACACTAGTGAGCGTAAAAGTAGTGTCATGTGTACTTGATTTTGTATTTATATTATTCATTTGGTTACCTAAGTTCTATATCATTTCTGAATTATTGGTTTTACAATGTCAACATTCAAAGATCTTTAGGCCAGGAAATTAGTATTGTACAAAGCTTTATTTTCTGTGATTAGATGAAAAAGACAAACAGGGAGATTCAATAAAAGTTCTTATCGTAAAAAATGTTGCTAATTTTGCCCCAACCAATCAGATAGTTTTTAACATTTGAAGGCTAACATCTGATTGGTTGGGGCAACATTAGCACCATTTTTAACGCTAAGAACTTTTATTGAATAACCCTGAAAGAGTTCTTAGCTATACAAGGATTTTCTGTTATAAGCCCCAAGAAAACAATAATAGGCATTTTTTTTCATGGGGATTTCCATTTAACTATATTCAAAAACTTTCAAAAATACATATGATATAAATTCCAATTTGAATGCCCTGTGTTTAAGGGCAACTTAGCTTTAAAAACAAACTGAAAAATGTATTGCCCATTTTTAGATGAGTGTAATGGTATGTCAATTATATAGATTTTTCAATCCGTTTATGAGATACAGTGTTGTAAATAAAAATAAAAAACAACCACTTGGGGGAATGAGTTACCCAGTGGGTAAATATTTGCATCTACCCACCTTTCTTGATGAGGCTATTACTAGACATGGACCATATCGCAGATCCGAACCCTTTTCCGTGCCAAATCCGAGATCCATGGATTATGTATTTGGGCAAATTTTCCTGAATTCCACTTTCCAGGTTTTTGGATATTCAAGGATTTTTCGAATTTTCCTGTTTTTTTATTTTTGTGTGTGTGTGAATTTTTCAGAACAATCCAGACAAATATCCCAATTTCATCAATGGCAGCTATTTTTATCAGTGCAAAACCCTGGGTATAAAAGCTCAACAGGCACCATTTTGCCATTTTGTGTTGGAGGGAGTTTAGTGGCGACCCGAGAGTGTAGGAGTTGGAGAGTGTTTTTTTGTGCTTTTCCATTTATAATAGTGAACAAGTTTTAATTTCTGACCTTAATTTTCCCTTTAAATAGGGTTGCCTTGGAAATCGAAAGTTTGATCAGTTTCTGTGTTTACCTTTGTCTGTGTGGGTATCATTATGCATTTAAAAGTGTAAGAATAACTTTTTATGATTGATCAAGATTTCATTTTTTACTTTAGTTGCCCTTTACTTAGGGCTGCCATGGAAATGGAAGGGTGGGTCAGTAGTTGTTTTTACCTGTGTCTGTGTGGATATCAGTTTGCATTTATGAGTGTTAAAGTAACCTTTTATTGATTGCATTTTCTTTTTACTTTAGTTAACCTTTAAATAGGGCTGCTATAGAGTAATAAAGAAGATAAGAATAATAATGTAATAACCAGTGAATGAGAAATAGAAATAACTGGGATCTATCTCTCTCAAGCCAAATTAATTATTTTTTAATTGGTTAGTGAATTTAATTATTTTACTATTTATTTCAATACAGTAATTATAAATAATACTTGCCTTCCATCTCTTCCCAGAAAGGCATTAATGAAATGAGGCCTCTGCCTCTTAAAGAGCATGTCCAGGCTAAAAAAAGTAACCTTAATGTTTATCACCCCCCCAAACCCCACTTTAGCATTATCTATATACGTTTCAAAGATGCCCCTGAAGTTCCTTACATGACCCGGTCCCTTGCCGCTCCTTCTCTGCTCTGCTTGTTCGCTAGCGGCCTGGTGCCCATTGGCAAGGAATCATATCCCTTGGCCAGGAGATACCTGGCCATGTAGTGCTGCCTGCCTCCCAAAATTTGCCATTTTAATAAAAACCTGTCTTTTCTGGAATCTATGGGGGAGATTCAATATACCTATAATAAGGTTAAAACTCAGCGCAGTGCCCTGAAATCCGTGTAAAACCCATGTTAACCTGATATGACAGGTTAACGTGGGTTTTACACTGATTTCAGAGCACTGCGCCATTTCCAAATGATTTTGGAAACAGTGCAGCGCACCAGATCCAATTTTCAAAGTGTTATGTTTTGTGCAACCTTGTTGAATCGTGTCTTTAAACCCACACAACTCCCAGCATCTTACCTTTACGCAATCCCACAATGCAATATCAGACATAATCTTGTTTACATCCTCTATTGCATTGCAGGATCACGCAAAGGTAAGTAGTGAATTATTTAATGTAGAACTTTTACACAAGATTCAGGAAAAAGCAATGGATCATGGAATATCCAGTTCAGATCTGCTATTTCGAAAAAATTTAGAATTATTGGTATTTGAAGAAAGCACAAATTAAAGTGGGTGCGTGCATTTCTGAGTGCTCCCGCACAAATAATTGCCCCAATGGATAGAGCACATTCACAAAGATACCTCTACCTTTGATGTGGTTGCTGGAGGATTTAGAAAATGCAGGTGGTGAACCTTGAATTTTGTGGTGTGATTACTTGATGGAGATTGTACCATGAGCCATTGGTGGATTGCCATTGGTGGATTTACACAGACTTTTTAATTGCATCCCTATCAATTTGTTTATATATCTGGAGGACTGTGAGCTGATATCTGAATTTGTATGCAATATGGTTCATACTGGGGATCCCCATTTATTTAGTGGTTTACTATATTGTGTCAATAAAGATTTTGTATATAGTTATTTGATATGTTTTTAAGTATGTGCTTTATATTGTAAGTTTATTATGATGGCCACTGCAGTCCTTAGGGTGGCTTCCCATCAAACAAGGTATCATATTCAATACCCTTCTTTTAACTTTTAAATCCCTTCACTCCACTGCACCTCCATTCTTATCTTCGCTCTTGGTCCCTTATGTTCCTGGCAGTGCCCTCTGTTCCTCACAAAGAAATCTTCTCCAAACCCCCCCCCCCAACAAACACTGCTTCTTCCCACCCTAAACCAATCTCTCTTGCTGCTCCCTACCTTTGGAACTCTTTCCCTTTCACGCTTTGCCAGGTGAGATCCATTAATAAAATATACAACTAAGGGTCGCACTCCAAATTAATATTGAAATTATTGTGAACCACACATCACACAATGTTTTGGGGGGTTACATGCCCACTTCTTTATGTGATGTGTGGTTCACAATAAACCACAGCATTCACAGACTGTTTTTGTGTTTGTTTCTCCCCTACCTGCCCAATTCTTCCTTAGTACTCAGGTAGCCCCATACATTTGTTTTGAATAGCTAGGAAACAAAAGTCATTATGCTGGTGCCAGGTTTTGATAGACAGCTGGAGCACACATTGGCCAGAAATGTAAAGAACAAAGTATATCAGAATGATAAAAAAATGTTATGGGTAGATATAAACTTTATGGGCTACCATGGCTACATGGAAACAATCCTTATTTCGTATTTGCATATGAAAGGAAAGATATATAGGCTTAAACGCACCTTTACTGGATTCCCCAGTGCAGTTCCTCAATAGGCAATTCACGATGCCAACCAGAGGCCTACTTTGCACTGATGATAACTAAATAAAGCAGAAAATGGTTGGTAACAGGCTCTCTGGCTTTGTATTTAGCACATGGAATGCAGTTAATGCCTTTTAGAAGTTATAGCAGCTCCTTAAAGAGTATCTCCACCCTAAAAAGGTTTTTTTAATATATTACCCCTGCCCACCCCCAACCTCCATATTAGATTACTAAAAAAAGAATCAGAAACCTACTGCTGCGCCCTGATCTGGCCCTGTGTTTGCCAGAACTTGCAGTGCAGATGTTATGTACCATTCAGATGTTATGGACCATTTAAAAGCTTAAATTGTTTGGGGCAAAATTAGCACAATTTTTAGCAATAGGAACGTTTAATACATAGGCCTGGTAGAGTCTAAAAAAGAAATACTGGGCAATTTATACATTAGCTGGAAAATTGCAAAATTGGGAAAAAAAATATTTTTTTAAGATAAACTGGTTGAAAAAAAAAAAAATCAATTAACTTGATCTGCAGCCTGCCCATTACATGAAAACTGTTTTAAGAAGTTGTACATTTTTAATCCATAGGGAGCTGCCCTATAAATCACCAATGAATAAATCTACATGTGGGACCATTTCCAAATAATTAAATAAATACATTCATTGTCTAAGAGATTGAGATTCACAAATAAATAAATCACCATGCAGGATTTGAAATAGATTTTACAATTTGAAATACTTGTTTGAATTTAAAAAAACAAAAACTAACAGTATTATACAGCATATCTATTCACATGAAAATGACACTGTGACAAAATAGCTTTGTGTTCCTCTCTTTTTCTATTCTGACCAGGATTCCTCTAATGTTTGCAACCTGTGTGCACACACACTGTACATATTATCTGTTTACGTATGAAAAGCAATTGTGCGCGATACACAACATAGTGCTTATATTTCAGAAGATTTTTGTGTGTGCACCACTTTAATCTGTGTTTACAGACCTACTGAGGCGTGTGCATGTCTAAGCACACATCTCAGAGGGAAAATTGTTTTGTGAAAACACCCTTATTGTTCTTTATATGATAAAATTGACCTTGGTACTGTATAATATATATTTCACACTGTCGTATTATTTGATTTAAAGAGAAAATATACCGCACCTACAGCAGCTTTACCTAAGTTCTAGATCAGAAACTGCTGATAAGCAGTATCATTTTCATTTACCAATTATTTCTATGCAAATATACTGCAGTATAAAAGGTAAGGTGGTTCATCACAGCTGGCAGTTCAGTAACCATCTCTTCGTCCCTTTAGTTTAGACTGGTATATTATGATTTTCTGTAATATCATTTTCTTGATTTCATAATGCTTGATCTATGTAAGAATGCTTTTAAAAGGAAAGTAATACATATTTTCAATCAATATCTTGGCTAGAACATACACAAAACAGAGCCCCACGGCATAACATCCTATGGGGACAGAAAGGAAGCGGGCAGCCGGTCTTCAGTAAAACATCATAAATCTCTTTATTTCGGAATCTTTAAAATCATCAAACCATCACAGTTAAAGTTGCAAACAAACAGACAAAAAACATGTGAACCTTCCAGGCTCCACCCGACGCGTTTTGTGGCCAATAGCCACTTCCTCAGGGGCATGAGGGAGTGTCCTCTCCACCAGCTCCATTTAAAGCCCAGGTAATTAACCCTTTAACCCGTGAATCATGTACCAAAATGAAAAAAGAGACACTCTGCAACAGACATGGTATAAATATAAAAAACATTAAAAACAAACTATGACTTACCGTATTTATATAATCATACCCAAAGAATAGTAAAAATACATTAGGATGAAAAGTCACAATGGCTAGTATATTAGGCAAAAATAGGTAAGTATTAAATAACAGCAAAAGTTATAAAAAGTTATATTAATGTGCATCAGAGGATAGTAATATATTATTTCCAATCGTATATATTTTAATCACAGAAACAACTCAATTCAAAATCTCTATTCATACCAATGGGGGCTAAAGTTTCTAACATGTAAATCCAGAAAGCCTCCTTACGTAACAGGATGGATTCTCTATCTCCCCTACGTACATTAATTTCAGCACTGTCAATAATTTGGAATTTGATATTTAACACCCCCATGTCGTTCAATAATATGGGTTGATATGGCAGAATCATGTTTCTTATTAATCGTCGCATTGACATGTTCTGCTAGTAGGTTTTGCCTACATATTGGCTCCCACAATTACATGTAGCTAAATATACCACATGAGTGGATTTGCAATTGTAATGACGATTAATTTGAAAAGTCTTGTTATTACTGCGACTTGTAAATGAATTGGATACCTCAATATATTTACAGATTTTACATCTTTTATGCCCACATGGAAAACAACCTTTATAATTAAGCCATGTAGGTTTGGGTTGTATCGGTGTCTTAACTGTAAACATACTGGGTGAGACTAAAGAACCAACGGATTTTCCTCTCCTGTATATAACCCTCGGTGTTGAGGGGATAATATCTTTCAAAAGGGGATCTGAGAGAAGAATAGACCAATATTTTTTGAGGATACCCCTGATTTTTTTACTGTCTCTGCTAAATGTGGTCACAAAGCCTGGACCCTTACATCTCGGACGACCATTTTTTGTATTTTCAGGTGGTCCCTTTTTGGTAGATATCAAAGACATTCTATCTTTGCCCACAGCTCTCTCATAAGCATTTCTAATAACTTCAGGGGTATATCCTCTTTCCAAAAGGCGATCCCAAAGTTCCATCGATTTAACTTGGAACTTGTCCCACGTGGAACACACTCTCCTTAACCGTATAGATTGTCCGTATGGGATCGTCTTTATGACAGAAGTAGGATGGTTACTATCTGCCCGTAGTATCGTATTCCTGGTTATGGGTTTGCGAAAAAGGTCCGTTGTGACCTGTTTGTCCACAATTTCAAAATAGATATCTAGAAATTCTATCATAGTTTTATCTTTTTGGTATGTGAATGTAACACCCCAACCTGTACTGTTGCAATAGTTGAAAAACTGATCAAACTCTTTAGAGCCTTGGGGTTCCTCCCAGATCAGTATTAAATCATCTATATATCTGTATATAGCTTTAATGTTCTTTTTAAAAGGGTTGTCACTAAACTAGAGATGGACGAAACTCTTTTTAAAAGGGTTGTCACTGAACTAGAGATGGACGAAACTCAGTAGTTTCGTTCCTTTTTCGGATTCCCAGATCTCGGGAAAATCCCGAAAATCTGAAACCAGAATGAATTTTCAATAAATTTCGAATGTAGGGAGCTATTTTCGATAATTTTCAAACGTTCGGAAAAACCCTTGAAAATATGAAAATTATCGAAAATAGCTCCTTACATTTGAAAATTATCAAAATGCATTCCAAAGACCCGAAATCTGGATGATCCGACGGATCATTCGGATTTCGGAAACGACGAGTTTCGTGTCGGACCTGTATCCCATCTCTACTTAGAGCACATTTCCCCCAACATACAGCCAATCACAGACATGGCTGCCAGCGATAGAGGATGCCATGGGAGGGAAGGGCTGTAAGGATTCTTTTTTAACTATCTAACATAGTGGTTGGAAGGTATAAACTCTAACATATTTAAAAGATTTTACGCTAGGAGAAGGGCAGCTAGAGAGGGATTAGGTGGTTATAATTTGAAATTTTTCAGACACCAAACTGTCTGTTGTCAAGCTTGAGAACGGACAGTTTGGTGTCCAAAAAATGTTGCAAGAATAAATATGCAGTTGTAACTGCCTGGTTGTCCTCTTCCTTTTTCAAATTATACAGATATTTACTGGTGGCTGGTCCAGTGGGAGAGTGACCCATTAAGCCGGAAGGCCCCAGGAGGCAGAAACCTTTTACACAGGAAGACAGCTCCTACTGTTCACTTTCAGAAATGTACGGTAAGGATTTTTTTTAAACTACACAGTGGGGCCAGAAGTGGGTTAAATTTTAGTTTGGGGAGTGGATGTGCACTTTTTATGTAAAATAAAGCTGGGTACACACATTAGCAATATAGGGTTGGTACCTTCGGGATTGGTCCTATATCGCTAATGTGCGTGTGGCCGAAACAACTGTTTCCGATGCTGATGAATGTCAGAAACATTCATTCTGACCGTAAAATTTCCCTCAGTCATTGTCGGCCCCATGTACGAAAGTATAGAAAGTTGCCCACTATAGTAGGTAGTATGGTAGTCACAAACATTCTCCCTATACTTTATATAGGATGAACAATCGTGACTGTGTGTATTCCCATACGTCAAAGATGACACACTGATTGGTACTGTGTGTTAAGTTACCTTTAACAGTTACCTTTAAAATATGCTGAAATGTCTATAGCCCTGTAATTAGAAGAGAGGTCTAGGATTTTGGTGGCAATTATTTTAATTTGAAATTTTAGTTTGGGGATAGACATGTAGTGGGCCCTTATCTGCACTACAGCTAAGGGCCCAAACTAGGCTTAATCCATTACTGATTGCACCTCATGGTACAGAAAACTCTGAGGATCTTAATAAAAATTGTTGGTCTACATAAAGATGGCCTAGGCTATAATAAGATTGCCAACACCCTGAAAGTGATTTAACAGAACAGAATCCACTCAGAACAGGCCTCATATGTTGTGTGGTGGCAACCAGGTGAGAATACAAAGACAAGTGTAGTGTCTTGCCTACAGTCAAGCATGGTGTTCATGAGCTCAATGTCATATCCGGAGGTTGTATTTTGCAAACAGACGTATGTGTGAGTGCTGCCACCTTTGCTGCAGAGGTTAAAAGGTGGAAGTTCAGCCTGCCAGTACTCAGACCATTCGCTAGACACAGCATCAAATTGGTCTGAATGGCTGATGTTCCCAGAAGGAAGCCTCTTCTAAAGATGATGCACAAGGAAGTTCGCAAATAGTTTGCGGAAGACAAGCAGACAGTGTTTACTGGAACCATGTCTTTTACTCTCACCAAGATAAACTTATCTGGTTCAGATGGTGTCAAGCATGTGTGGTTACAACCATGTGAGAAGTACAAAGACAATTGTTTCTTGCCCTCAGTCAAGCATGGTGGTGGGGGTGTGATGGTTTGGGGCTGCATGAGTACTGCCGTCACTGGTGAGCGACAGTTCATTGAGCGAACCATGAGTGTCAACATGTATTTTGACATACTAAAGCCAAGCATGATTCCCTCCCTTCGGAAACGGGTGATAATGAAGATAAAGGTGCTGGACTGGCCAAGCATTTGACAGGGGTTTAGACATTAATGGCTGAGTTTTGAGTTATTTTGAGGGGACAGCAAATTTAGAAAAAGATTAAAACAGTTTTTGCTCCATTTTTTATTTTTCTGGATAATTATAATTTTCTGTTTGACATCTGTGGTTTAGTAAGTCACATAAATGCAACTTACTCGAGAATTATCTTACAATGTATAATTGTTCTAGGGGGAACAGCTTTCACATAGGATTTTAGAAAAGGATTTTTTCCTTTCAATCTCCTTGAACCACATCTTTTCGGTAATGAACTGATTGTTAACAAATCTATCTTGTATTAAAAGACTATTATCAACTCTAAATTAGAGATGTCCAAACTTCGTAAAATCCGGTCCGCTCGAGGATCTGCGAATTTTCGGGAAAATTCGAAAATCCACAAGCGGACCCATTAAAATGAAAAATACCCTCGAAATTACGAGATTTTTCGTATTTTCGAAAATTTTCGAAATTAGGGGTTTTCACGTATTTTCAGAAATTTTCGAAAATACGAGAAAAAATCCGCCGTTCGCGAACGGGATAAATCCACGGCGGATCCGGGTTTGGATCCGCGAACCGCCATCCCTACTCTAAATCTACTGCATCTATATAAAATACAAATTTATTTGACAAATAATGTATTTCTAAAAGTATAGACCATATTCAAAAGATAACTTTTAAAGGGTATTTCCACCCTTTAAACTAACTTTTCCCATAATATAGATATTGGTCTCCCAGCCCCAACCACATTACTATTAGAGCAAGAAAGTCCCCCGATCTTTACTTACCTTAACTCTCTCCTTCGCTGCACAATCCCGGCCCTCTGCTTGCATAGAACTGCAAGCAGGGGGCGGGACCGGCAGCTGCGTCCATGATTGGCTGAGTGGCAGCCAATCACGGACACGGCTGCAGGTAGTGTAGAACGGCGAGGGAGAGTGGCAAGGTAAGTAAAGTTCGGGGGACTTTCTTGCTCTAATAGTAATGTGGTTTGTGATGGGGGATCAATATCTATATTATGGGAAATGGGTTTAATGCTAGGGGAGGGAGAACAAATTGGGAGGGAGAGGGAGGGAGGGGGTTGTGCTCTTTTGCGCATGGCAAGGGAGAACTCTGCAGTACTCCTGGTGGCCAGTTTTTGTGACTTTGGGGAGGGATTACAGGGCATCCATTTGGATCTGGGGTGTAAGGTAAGGATATTTATACACTACAGATTGGGGCCAGTAGTGGGGGGATTATAGTTTTGGGGGGTGGACATGCCCTTTAAATTAGGAGTTTTTGCATTCTTATTTTTAGACCAAAATTATTAACCAGCCGAGAAATAAATGTTCTATAGTTTTAATTAATTGTGGGATGTTTTAATGCTGGTCTATTTGTTTACCAATGATTTTATGAGTGTAGAAGTTATTTTTAAAGTGTTTTAGCCGTTAAGCTTTTTTCTTAATGACAGTGTAAAATAAATAGAGTACAGGTGAGCTTTGCGTTTCCCACGAAGTAAGCCAAAATGGCATGCACACAAACGAACATTGTATTATTAAATTTGTTATGCTCTTACTTTTTGTTTGAACACATCCTACAAAAGAAAGCTAATTTAATATTAAAAAATAATGATTTACAGCAATTAGAGGTCCAAAAAATGACTAACATTGAAATAAAGATCTCTGTACATGTAAGACACCACCCTTGATTCATTTTCCCTTATGTTGCTTTTCCAAATACCTTTCAGCAAAGAAATGATTTTTTTCCTCTCCTCTTTTTTTATATCTTACAGATCCATTACCAGAGGCAGAAAATGTTTCCTAATGGTGTTGTTAACATTTTTGGCACCTGATAGTGTATTGTGCAATGTTTGAAAGTTAGACTACGTGTGAGGCCAAGATCTGATGTATGTGATAGTAAAAGGGATGAAAGGATGAGACAAATGCATTCCTGGAAAATGAATGATACTTTAATTAAGCAGAATGAGTACAATTGTACTCTATTCCAATACACCACAGGGAATTAATGTGCCTTTTTTTTCTTGCTATACTTAATAACCAAGGTTTTTTCAGTTTCTTCAAATATATCACTCTTTATTTCCAATCAGCACAGAAAGAATTCTGTAACTACATTGGAAATTGAATATTCAATAATTGGATAATTTAGGGAATAGAGCTGAATGATTCCTGGCCCATAACAAAAGCAAATGAATAACTAGAATGATATTATGATAACTAAGTTCAATTAGAATGCATGTTTCAACAACATTGGACAAAAATACATTTCCATAAATTTATTATATACAAACAGAGTGCATGTTCTTCCAATGTTTAATGCAATGTTAACATTGTCAAGCTAGGAGATTTAACGTAATTGTGACAGCATCAATATAGAAACAAGTCTAATACCAAAATATGTCTTCCTTTCCTTACATTGTATTCTATATTATATGTTTTTTTCTAGTTGTAGAAAATGCATTGACTCAGAAATATTATTTGTCTGTGTGTCCCCATTAGACTTTAATTCTAGGAGGTGTTCCTTTGATTCTTTTATCTGCTACTTGTCTTCTTTAGCTAGACAGTTTATTCCATCTTGCCTCATGCACAAACATAGATTATAAACTCTTCAGGACAACAATTTCACTTTTCTGAAAATTCTCAATGTTCCCACCATACCGTAATTGTAGACCTTCATAAAATAACACTAGAAAAATAAAGCAAAAAGGATCTTTTAATTACACATCTAGTAGAACATGTGTAGCCTTTTAATATTCACATTGTACATAGGTACAATGACTCTCCACTATATAGAAGGCATAAAGGACTTGCTACTCGTGAAAAGTAAAATACATTTTAAAGCAGACAGGTATGTTGGGTGATCCAGGTAATTTGATTGACACATTTTGGTGCTTAAGCCACGTCCTCTGAATTTTTATTTTACCCTCCATGATTAGCAAGTCCATTAGACTTTTTTTAAGTATAGTAAAATACAGCTTTGAAAAGCAGTTTAGAAGTAACAAAGAATTCCAAAAGCTTATCTTTGGCAATAAACTTTCCACCCTGTGGAGCTTGGGTATGTTTGGGAGGGTTTAGGGGAAGCCAAAGGAACTGCTAAGTTACCTAATTCTTGCAGATGACATGTTTGAAGGTATGTCTCTAGAATGGCTTCTGGTCTCCTTTAGAGTTATTTTGCACCAATATTTAGCTCCAGCTAATTTCCTACAATGTTATTCAATATTCACTTCAAGTGTTGTCTGGAGTGACAGAAAAAAGAGAAATAACACAAAATAAACAGACTCACAATAGCTTGCATTGTAAAGCTAAAAAGAGTAGATAAGCCAGTTATTCAGATCACATATAAATAATATATTATATTTTAGCAATGTTTAATTAGATGAGTCTGAATAAAAAACATTTTTAATATTTTTTTCAGCATTTCTTATATTTATTATTACTAGACATTAAGCCCACTACAATATCGGACTCTAGAAGCACAGAGTGCCCCCTTAGTGTCCCAAGGCCATAGTCCTCCTCCATGTCCCAAGGCCAGAGTACCCTCTTAGTGCCCCAAGGCCAGAATCCCCCCTCTGTCCAAGGCCAGGGGCCCCCTCTGTCCCAAATCCAGAGCCACCCTCTGTCCCAAATCCAGCCCCCCCCCTCTGTCCCAAATCCAGGGCTCCCCCTCTGTACCAAATCCAAGGCCCCCCTCTGTACCAAATCCAGCCCCCCCTCTGTCCCAAATCCAGGGGGCCACCTCTGTCCCAAATCCAAGGGCCCCCCGTCTGTCCCGAATCCAGGGCCTTCCGTGTGTTTCCTGTGTTTCTCCCTCTAGTGGTGAGTCAATAGGAACTGCAGAGACTCTCCCTCTAGTGGTGAGTCAATAGGAACTTCAGAGACTTTCCCTCTAGTGGTGGGTCCATAGGAACTGCAGTGACACACACATGGACACAGGGACGCACACTATTATATAGGATTATTATTATTATTATTGTGGTTTATAAAGCGCCAACATCTTCCGCAGCACTTTACAATTTCATGTATACATTCACATCAGGCCCTACCCTGAAGAGCTTACAATATAAGCACATTTATTTCACACATACAGTACAACCTATCAGTATGTCTTTATGATTGTGGCTGAAACCAGAGTGCCCAGAGAAAACCCACGCAAGCACGGGGAATACATACAAACTCCTTGCAGATGTGTCTAAGAGTGGATTTTTAAATATTTAAAAATGTTAATTTATGTGAATTAATTACTGAGGTAAAATACTGGATCTTTAAAGGGTTATTATTCTCACTGAAACTACAATTTGAGTAAGTAAAATGGTAGTGGTACTCACATAATTATCTGTGCTTGTTTTTTTCATTAAATTATAAATGTTTAGTGAGTGCTCCTAAATTCCCCCATGCTCCCTTACTCACTGCCTTCTTGTAGTGTTTGTGACACTTTTAGTTCTGCACAGACTCACCATGCTCACACATCTCCCCCTCCCTATGACCCTTCTTTCTTTTCTCTGCCGATTCTCTTAAATGATGCAGAAACTGTGCTGTCAGGCAGCCAAAGACCCTAGTAAGAGGTCAGGGATGGGGAATATGTTATAATTTCTGCTTCTGGAGTGACAGGTTTATTCTGGAAAAAGTTTTAGAATAGTGGAATTTGCTGTATCTCATTTGATTTTTTAGAATAAAGGTACTCCTTTAAGTATTTTGGTTAAGTCTTACCTGTGGAGGTACAAACTCTAAGCAACTACAGAATTATGACATTTTATATTAGGATTGATTTTGTTTTATTAATTGTTAATAGCCATAATTTATTTAATTTACATATTTGTATTTGAGTACTGGATTATTCCCTTTAGTATATATAAAGAGTCTTTTCTGTGGATTTTGAGTTGACAATCAATTCGTATGTACATTTACATTGAGTTGGAGAATAAATTTAATTGACATAATTATGTTGTTTAGTATATACTTAAGGTTTTTTTTGTCTTGTTTTTGCTGTTTGTTTATATAGATGGCCAAAGCCCACAGGTGTTGTTCGCGGGTTTAATAAATCTTGTACATTTTCAAACTGAAATTTCAACATCAATTTGTATTCAAAAGTTGGATCCAAAATTAGATCTCTTTTAACTCTTCCTATTGATTCCTATTGACATTAGTTTTGAGCAGTTCATTGATGGGAAGTTGATTGGGCAAATCAGAAAATGTTCAAATCAGAAAATGTTCAGATCAAATGAGCAGTGATGAATCGTGGTTTTGAAGCAAACCTGGTGTTGCTTTTGAACTGGCAGTTTGAAAATCTGCAGAGCCAATGTACTTTTCAAAATTTTTGAAAATAAAATGTTCATAGAGAAATGGAAAATCGAATTTTAAAAAATCCAAAAATTGCATTTTAGAGTCAAAATTCCTGTTGAAAAATTGAAAATGTGTATAGAAATTTAGCGAGTCTATTGAATGCACAAAAATTGCAATCAAAAATTAGAAAAAGTCTGATGAATTTGGTTTGAAACATATTTTCAGATTTTTTTTCAGATTCCATGGAACCCAACTCAATCAGTTTCAATCATTTCTTGATATGACCATGAGCTCATAATTTTAAGTAGATTTCAAACTTAAATCTCCTTAAGATTGCTGATAGAAGGCAGCTCATCTATCACTTGCAGATCAGTTTTCAACTTTGAATCAGAAAGTACTGCAGATGCCACAATCTAGCTGTGTATGGCTAGCTTAAAGGAACACTAAACCCCCAACATTAAGTATGTCCTCTCGTTTCTATTATTCACAGGGAGGTGAGAAGCTTATTCTCACCTCCCTGTGAATAATAGGACGCTCGGAGGACCTGGAACTTACCTTACCCGCCGCTCCACTCGCAGCCACTCCTGCACAGAACAGCTGTTCTGTCCCGATCGCGCGCCCTGTCTTTTGAATTGGCGCGCATGCACATAAGACAGGGTGCATGGTCGGGACAGAGCGGCTGTCAGTGCAGGAGCGGCTGCGAGTGGAGCGGCGTGTAAGGTAAGTTCCAGGTCCTCCGAGCGTCCTATTATTCACAGGGAGGTGAGAATAAGCGTTCTCACCTCCCTGTGAATAATAGAAACGAATGGGACATAGTTATTTTGGGGGCTTAAGGGGAGTTTACAGGTCCTTTAACAATGACAGTCTAAGCAAATGTTATAGAATCCACAGAGGAAGAAATGTATTTTATGTAGATTACCTTTAATTGGTACTATTTTGTATGTGGTAAAAAGCAGGGGCGTCTCTCTAATAAGGCAATATGATCAAAATGCTCAGGGCGGCACCCCTGCTACATATCAGAGAGGCGGCAGGCAGAGCTCACTTTTTTTTTTTTAGGAAAGCCTTTAATTGGTACTAATTGGTACTATTTTAACTACAATTTGGGGTGTTTTTACTGCATTTTATTGCATGCATGGCTATATATAATGCATGGGTTGATACAGTTAGTACAGAAATGCCCTTTTTAGAAATGACAGTGTAAAAATGAAATTATTAGAGCAGAAGTATATGTATAATTTTAGTAATGTATGTATCTTACTGTCTCATTTTAAACCAGATTAAACCAGCTTTAACTTTAAAAAGTATCTCGACAGACATACAGGGAGAGTCAATAAAAGATCTTATCGTTAAAAATGGAGCTAATTTTGCCCCAACCAATCAGATCTTATTTAACATTTGAAAGCTATCATCTGATTGGTTAGGGCAAAATTAGCTAATTTTTTTAATGATAAGAACTTTTATTGAATAACCCTGCTAGTACTCTATGCGCATGTCTGGGACCCGTCTAGGTCCTGTCAGACTACACGGCGGAGAAGTGAGCGATCGGGTAACTTAAGTACCGTATATACTCGAGTATAAACCGTCCCGAGTATAAACCGAGGTACCTAGTTTTAGGTAAAAAAAGAAGGAAAACCACATTGACTCGAGTATAAACCGAGGGGGTAGTATTTGCCACTAAAGATGTTTGGAATACCTACACTCCAGCATGCTTTATTGCTGGGAGTTGTAGTTTTCAAACATCTTAAGTTGCAAATACTTACAAATAGAGTAAAACCTTCTTTATTTGTGCATACTGTATGCACAAATATAGGAGGATTTACCCCTATTTGCAAGTATTTGCCACTTAAGATGTTTGAAAACTACAACTCCCAGCAATAAAGCATGCTGGGAGTTGTAGTTTTCAAACATCTTAAGTGGCAAATACTTGCAAATAGGGGTAAATCCTCCTTTATATATTTTGTGCATACAGTATGCACAAATAAAGAAGGTTTTACTCTTATTTTTAAGTATTTGCCACTTGTGTCCCTGTGTAAAAAAAGTTTCTCCTACCTTGTCTGGCGGCCGCATGATCCGCATCCTTGATCCACAGCCTCTGGGCATCTGGATGATGTCACTACCCGGCGCCTCTCACTTTGCGGCGCCGGGTAGTGACATCATTCGGATTCGCAGAGGCTGTGGAGCGAGGATACGGACCGCGCGACCGGCAGACAAGGTAGGAGATAGGCTGACTCGAGTATAAACCGAGGTTTATACTCGAGTATATACGGTACCTTACCTTAGTTCCTGGCTCCTACAGGTTTTATTGAACAACGGGTGGTAAGACACAGCTCCTTTACCTCCCATTCTTAAATAAAACTGAATTGCAAAAAAAATTTTAAGCAGAGGAGATACCCTTTAATGTGAACCACGTGTGATGACTAACTGTATGCTTTTTAGTACAATTTAACATGAGAAAACCAGACCTTATAGGTTAATATTTTAAAAATGTCATTCTTTGCTCAGCCACAGCCTTTAAAGGAAACAAGTGATAGAAAATGTGTTACAGATGAGTAAGCTGCGTGTTCCTGTTTTCTTACACAGATTTTTTTCTCCCTTGCATGGAAATATTATGTAACCATAATTAACATGTAATTAGCTACTGTTGTAATTATGGTCTGAGGTTATTAACCTGCAACTCTTGTAAAATAAAAAAGATATATTTTAAGCGTAAATGAGGCACTGAGCTGTTTTATAGCACCTGCTTTAAACTCAAACACAGCATAAAATATGGGGCGTTGAACTTGTCAAAATGAGTGTTATTTTAGAAACTATTTTAGAACATGATTTTAAATTATCTTTCCTTAGTGCCTACTACATGTAAATACATTGTAAAGATGTGATTTTATTATGATGTGAAGTTTTTGTCCCTTTTCTATACCGGCTATGAGATAAATCACTTTATTACAGATATCTTAGTTATTCTACATACCGTATATACTCGAGTATAAACCGAGGTTTTCAGGCTTTAAAAAAAGCCTGAAAATCTTACCTCGGTTTATATTCGAGTCAGCCTATCTCCTACCTTGTCTGCCGGCCGCGCGATCCGCATCCTCGCTCCACAGCCTCTGCGCATCTGGATGATGTCACTACCTGGCGCCGCAAAGTGAGAGGCGCCGGGTAGTGACCATGATCCGGATGCGCAGAGGCTGTGGATGGAGGATGGGATCGTGCGGCCGCCGGACAAAGGTAGGAGAAACTTTTTTTACACAGGGACACAAGGGGCAAATACTACTACAATAAGAGTAAAACCTTCTTTATTTGGCATACTGTATGCACAAATAAAGGAGGATTTACCCCTATTTGCAAGTATTGCCACTTAAGATGTGTTGAAAACTACAACTCCCAGCATGCTTTATTGCTGGGAGTGTAGTTTTCAAACATCTTAAGTGGCAAATACTTGCAAATAGGGGTAAATCCTCCTATATTTGTGCATACAGTATGCACAAATAAAGAAGGTTTTACTCTTATTTGTAAGTATTTGCAACTTAAGATGTTTGAAAACTACAAATCCCAGCAATAAAGCATGCTGGTAGTTGTAGATTCCAAACATCTTTAGTGGCAAATACTACCCCCTCGGTTTATACTCGAGTCAATGTGGTTTTTTTTTTTTGACCTAAAACTAGGTACCTCGGTTTATACTCGGGACGGTTTATACTTGAGTATATACGGTATACAAAGTAGTGATGAATCCCAGATATGAAGTGAATCTGGTTTTGAAGCAGAACTGTGGGTGTTAACAATTTGTGGATGCCCTAGAACCTTTGGAGGGGACTTGAAACTTTTGAATTGTGTCGATAATTCAACATACAATGTTAAAAATTTTACATACAGTGGTAAAAAGTTAACATACGGTGCTGAAAATTCATCATATGCGCAGAGATCCAATATTGGTTAAATAAATGTAAAACTTTATATCGTATGGGTTATAGTTGGTTTTATCCCCATTTTAGGGGACTAGGCAATTTCCAAATTTAAACAGTACAGTGCACCCAAAACAATTCCCTGTTGCTTAACATGGGGTTGTATCGGGTCTTTTAAAAGAGAACTAAAACCAGTCTCTTACGATCCCGGGATGTAATTGAATTTACGTTCAGTATTCAATGGCGGAAAGGTAAGACAGCTGCTTTTAGCGTTATTAAATCTCCCCCATTAGTTTTCAAAATTCAGTGTCTAAATCAAAAATTCTGTGTTAAAGGAACGGGTCACTAAGAAAGTGAACCTATCCTTTTTTGCATTAATTAAAAAATCTGAGGTAAAGGAGCTATGTCTTACCTCTAGTTCTTTATTCAATATTACAGGAACGAAGATAGAAAACTTACCTGCGAGCACGATCCACCACTGGCTCCTCTGACAAGTCTCAACTGCTTCCGGCTTTAACTAAACTATAGTGTGCATGCTGTTTAGTTACAGTTGGAAACAATCAGGCCCTGGAAGAATAGCCAGAGTTGGATTGTGCTCGTGAGTAAGTTTTCTATCAATGGTGGCTCCTGTAACATTAATTGAAGAACGGAGGGTAAGACGTAGCTCCTTTACCACCCATTCTTCAATTAATGCAAAAACGGAATAGTTCAGTTTCTGAGTGAACTATTCCTTTAAAATACGAACATTTTAAAATTCCACCCCCATTTACTTCAATTAGGTTTTTTTCGGATTTTTCGGTTCTGCAGAATTACAACACCACAGAACCATTTAGTTAGAATAGGCTCACTGTAGTTTGCCACCATTGATGATGAGTCAGGCAGGCTTGGCCCCTCTGGACATACCCCACACCACATTTGCTTCTCTCCTTCATAGTATGCATCATGCAAGGGAAAGTGGACTAAAGGGCAACACTACACAACAGCAGAACCATTGAGTTAGATTAGGCTCACTGCAGTTTGACACCATTGTTGAGGAGCCAGGCAGGTTTGGCCCCACTGGACATACCCCTTACCACATTGGCTTCTTTTCCTCAGAGTACGCATTGTGCGAGGGAAAGTGGGCAAAAAGGTAAAACTTCACAACTGCAGAACCATTGAGTTAGAGTAGAGTCGCTGTAGTTTGCCACCATTGTTAAGAAGACAGACAGGCTTGAACCCTCTGGACATACCCCTCACCACATTGGCTTCTTTGCCTCAGAGTATGCATCATGCAAGGAAAAGTGGTTGAAAGGGTTCACTTCACAACAGCAGAACTATGTCCACATTGTTTTTTCTCCCTCAGAATATGCATCGTGCAAGGGAAACTAGGCAGAAGGTTAACACATCACAACGTGCCTGTCAAGCTGTCTTTATATACCCAGGAGGTTGGCACTGCTAAAAATGGCTATAGTTGGTGAATTTGGGACATGTCAATGGATCTTTTCCCAAATTCTAAAAAATTTGGAAATTCGAAAATCCGAAAGTCTAGGTTCTTTTGAACTCGTAAAATACAATTCAAACTTGGTTTAAAGTTCGAGATCTAGTCCAT
This sequence comes from Hymenochirus boettgeri, assembly GCA_019447015.1. Classification (NCBI taxonomy): domain Eukaryota; kingdom Metazoa; phylum Chordata; class Amphibia; order Anura; family Pipidae; genus Hymenochirus; species Hymenochirus boettgeri. The sequence goes on from CM033474.1 coordinate 142,236,497, forward strand.
CTCTTCTAAACAGAAGTAGAAAATATTAATCTTTTAATGACCATATCTTCCGACTGACTGCACTTAGAGTGCTTGTTTTTAAGTTAAGACCACAGAGTTTTATTTTGCCATTTAGAAACCATAACTCACCTTTAAAGATATATTTTAAAAATATATATACTAATTCTAATAAACACTAATAAAGGGTGACTCCTCTCATGGACTCAGAAAGTTAAATCTAGTAATAAAATACATTATATTAAATATTCATGAAGTCCTTTTTATTAGCCTCTATGCCGTAAGACTTGTATAAAGTTGATCCATTATGTATGTAAAAAATATATGAAGTTAAGCCAGCAATTACAAACTCAGGCAACCTTTTAGCTGTAATGGGGAAAAGGGGATAATTATAATGCTTTTTTTTCAGGAATGCATTACTGATAATTAATTGATTATAGAAATTAATTTTTTTTTCACATGCATATTGTAAACTACACTTGCATTCCATGAGTAAGCATGTAATAAACAGAATAAGACCCTTTTCAAATGCTTTTAACAGCCTAAAATACATGTATGGAAAGTACTAATGGATAGTTGGTTAAAATACAAACCTGATAAAATTAGGCAGCGGATATCTATTGTATAAAAACTATTTTAAAGTTGCTAATTTCTAAATATAGCAACACAGCAATGAAAAATAATTGAGTATAGAAAAACTCAGCAGCAAAAAGCTCCTGGAAGCTGTTGCGATGGGCTTAATCTGTCTAAATAATTATTTAGATTACAGAAAGTTGACTAGAAGCAATGTAAATTGATAAATATAGAAAGACATTGCTGGTGACAAGATAGCATTCATTAAAAGGTAACTGTGGTTTCCCTACAAGTGCCCTTTATTTAAAAAAAAAAAAAGCACATTTCTACCTTTAAAACAACTCCAGGATCATGCTTCTAGCTGTTTCCAGCTAGCACTGTGAGCTGTGACATCACCACCACTCCCCCCCCCCCCTTGAGCATGCCAAGTTGTATCGTACTGCTGTAACTGTCTTTAAATATTCTCAGAGAATAATGTTTTTTAGGGGTGGGGCTTCTTACACAGCACATTGTGCACACAGTTCCTTGTTTATTCTAACTGTCTGAGTGTAAATTTAAAAGCCTATAACTTAAGAACCAGAGAAGCCTCCTAGGCTAGTTTGAAAGCTATAAGCTCTTTTAAATAGAAGACACTTGTATGGAGACCACAGTTACCCTTTAAAACTAGATGTGGTTCCTTAATGTAGTTCAGAAATGTTACAAACATATGTTTTGTGTTTTATGTCCGATTCTTTAAAACAATGTAGTGACAGATCCAGATGCTTATAAATGAGTCTCTCTGCCTAAATTTGTGACTAGGGAATTTCCTCTGGAGTAGCCTATTTACAGTATACAATTGCTAATGTCGTGAACGTTGTTTTTAAATATTTTGAAACTTGCTTTAAAGGGTATCTCCACTGATGGAAAATCGTTTTTTTTTTTTTTCTCTATATGAAAGTTCACCTTCGCCCAACCCCCCTCCTACCTTTTGTTTTCCAAAAATCAGCTCTGTTCCTTTGCAGCAGCCAGTGGAAGCTGTGTAGCTCCTGGGGGTGTGTCTGCTACTGTGCTGTGCAGGCTGTCAGTCAATGTGCATCATTACATGCATATTCATGATTTCAGCCACACCCACTTGACCCCAGTGATGCCTGATGTAAACAAAGCCTTTCCGACCTGTATCTGCATGATCTATTCACAGCTGATAGTGCAGGGAGAGACAGAGGGGAGAAGTTATAAGGCTTAGCCACAAAGCTTTATGTAAGAAGGCTGTGAGAACTTGCTCTTTTTTATATACTGCAAAAGTAATAGAATTTATAGGAACCAAATTATGGGGGGTTGGTGTTTAGAATGGAGATGAAGTTGCATTTCAGTGGGGATTCTGGAAGTGTCACAAGCTGTATTGCAGGGGGAGTGCTGGGAGACAGAAGGTGTATTTCAGTGGGGATGCTGGGAGTGTCACTACCTGTATTGCAGGGGGGAGTGCTATAATTGAGTAGTAATTGAGATTGTATAAAGACATACACCCATCTAGTCCAACCTTTATACCCTACCCATAATGTCTGTCTAACAGTTACATAGTAACATAGTATTGGAGGTTGTATAAAGACATACTTCCATTTAGTCCAACTTTTATACCCTACCCATAATGTCTGTATAACAGTTACATAGTAACATAGTATTGGAGGTTGTATAAAGACATACGTCCATCTAGTCCAACCTTTATACCCTACCCATAATGTCTGTCTAATAGTTACATAGTAACATAGTACTGGAGGTTATATAAAGACATACACCCATCTAGTCCAACCTTTATACCAAACCCATAATGTCTGTATAACAGTTAGTAACATAGTATTGGAGGTTATATAAAGACATACACCCATCTGGTCCAACCTTTATACCAAACCCGAAATGCCCATCTAACAGTTACATAGTAACATAGTAATTGAGTTTGTATAAAGAAATATGTCTAGCTAGAACAACTATTATACCAAACCCAAAATGCCAGTCTAACAGTTACATAGTAATATAGGATTGGAAGGTTTATATAGCCTAATCTTGGTAGCCTAACCAAATTGCATGCCTAAGATACATTATATGACATAAGTAGCACATATCTAAAATATTACCATATTCTTAAACAATCACTAATAAAGATAAACATTATAATCAATTATATAAATTGGCCTAAAAAAAAATACACATACAAATAAATCATAATCATATTCAATGACAAACAAAATACACAAATAGATTTGTTCAAGCATTAAAAAAATACACACAATGATTTAATTAAAATTTCATGTGTAGTATTAATTTATACAATGCATTACTGTGGAATTTATAAATAATGAAATACACATTGCATTGGTATTTAATATAAATGAACTAAATGTGCAATCATGATTGTATAAAATCAAATTCATATATACAATGTGTATATTATAAAAAGGAATATATTGTATAATAAATTAATTAGATAAAATTATTTTTATTATTTTTTTTATTAATTATTATAGATATATACAGATATACAATATAAATACATAAATATACTCCAAAAAATATTTAATTATGAACCATTATGTTAATAATATTTATTTATTTATGGGTTCACATGTCCCTTTAAAAATAAATATATATTACATTTCTGTGCAATAGAAACTGACCTAAGCAAGTGGAACAAAAGAAATAATGATAAAAACTGTGGGAGTACACAGACCCTGCCCAAAACAAATTATAACGCCCAAAAGATCACTTCTTTTCCAGTGTGCTGTGTTAGGCAGCACAAGCGCACGCAGACTGTTTTTGTAGCCATGGGAATGAAACGCTTATGTTCCCATAGGCTGTCGGAAGAAGGAGCGGGGTCAAGTTAACCCGACTAAAGAAGAGACTCAGCGCACATGTGCGAAATGGTGCACGCGCGTCGGGAGATAAGCCAGCAGGCAGGCATGAGAAGGAGGAGAATCGGATGCCTGTATAGCGGTACAGGCATTAGAGGATTTAGATCTTCTGAAGTACTGCACGGATGAAGCTGTTATTCAGGGTATGTGTATGATTTGACTAACACTACTATTTGAAGCTATGTTGTATTTCTCAGTGGAGATACCCTTTAATTTATTTTCAAAAATGTTCATACCCTGTGCCCTATGGTATTTAAGTAATGTGTTCCATTATTAGTGATACATTTTTTTCTAAGTAACCAAACCACATTACTGCTGGGAACACCTTTAAAATCTTTATTTATCCCTGTAGACTTGAATGGGGATGTGTCAATGGTTTGCAGAAGATGAGAGAAAGTAATTAAAATGAAGCACCAATAACTTAATAGTTTTATGATATGGAAAATAGGTTATTTAAATTAAACCATAACTGGAAACTATAATTCTTCCCAACCATCACTGTATTTTGTTAATTTGCCCCCTATTTCTTTAGATATCACATCTAAAACTTCTTATATTTCAGCTGTCAATCAAGTTCCTTGCTCTCAAAAAATATTCTTCTGTGAGTAGTTTTACTCTAGCTGGAATGATGACAAAGTTTTGACAGTTGGTATTCTGTATGCTGTGTGCAGGCTTGAAATTTGGCTTGTGGGAAAAAAGTCAGGTCGGATGGAAGTGGGAGTGGTTAAAAGAGGGAGGGGGATACTGCTCCTAAATGAAATGTGTGCTAGATTGAAGGCATGCAGCAACACACGCAAATCAGAGTAACATGTATTCAATTATAGATTAAGATGAGGCAGTAATTTTTTCAGTGTAGTGTCCCTGCTTTATAACCATTACTAATTATTTAACTGTATTTACTCATAATAAGTCTCATTTTATAAAAGAGAGAAGGGAATCTAATAAAGAAGTACATTTTGGGGCATTCATAGTTTATTATCATCATTATAATTATTATTATTATTATTATTATTATTATTATTATTATTATTATTAATTTCTGGTGTAACAGCCAAAATGTTGTATTATCAATTAAACACTTTGAATTTTCATAAGCCCTGTGAGTGCAGAACCCCTTATTCTGTGGTCTTCTGTATTATTATTTAATATTTCTGTTTGTTGTTCTTTCTTTTTTTTAAATTTGGAAATTGTTTGCTGTTCCTTGTATTTTTTCCGTGAATGTTCTTTGTGTTGACAAGCTGTGAGCTTGAGAAAAAAGGTAGTATTACAACACTGGAGGTACTTAAAAGGCAGAATTTGTCTAATGTGTTTTTCTTTACCTACCAATTTATTTAAAAATGAAAAGAGACCTATTTATCATGTGGGATTATGGAACATTTCAAATGTATCTGGGTGTCTTCCTGGATTTTACTTTTTGTAGAGAGCTGAAATGAAGGATGGGGAGTCAAGAGATTTTGCAGGGGAAAAACTAACGAGTGTTTTATGCCTTGACAAATTTAATTAAGGAAAACTTTGAATGTCTTTTTCTCTATATACCCAACTAGTCATTATATATTTATTTATATGTTTTATACGTATTAATTTACACACATATTTATAACAACCGTTTTTAAGAACAAAAATAGAATGCGCACATACTTAAATATTTAAGCATAACTGTTCAATATTTAAGACAGTGATGCTCCACCGAGACAGCCATATCATACCCAGTGGGGTTGCGCTGCAGTGAGCAGCAAGTTTTAATAGACTTCACACATTAAAAAAGTCAGCCACATTTGAGTCACAGTTCAACTTAGTGCCAAGGGGCACAATATGTTTCGTAGGTCAAAAGCACACGTCCTGAAGGAACAAGTGAACCAGAGCAGAGTCTTGTTGTTATTAATCCGGAAATTGCATTCTTGGAACATTGCTGCTTACTATTGGTGCTAATTTTTTCCCCTTTCGGCACTGCCTTGTCTGGTTGATAATGTCTGCTTGCCATAAGAACAGCACTCCTAGATTTATAATTAGCAATCAATAATACATTGCATTTATGTTTAGAAGAAATACTCTTGCGTAAGCAGATTTTTTTAACCATTAAATCCTGGAGCACATTCTTGTTTCTCTTGCTGTTTTCTATAACGATCCTATTGATGGGGTTCTTAAATAGTCTTAGATGGAAGAAGCACAAAAGGAACACTGGAATATTCTCAGCCTCTTGGACAGTGGAATTCAAACAGTTGGTGAAGTAAACATAAAAGTCTCTTTTGTTTCTTAAAATAATTATTTGAAAGTGCCGTACCAGGCTGCTCTGTGGTTTAATATGATTACAATGGGTGTTCTTCTAATTTGAATGTGATGTGTGATAATTATGATTACTGCTGTTGAAAATTTAAACCTTAAACTGTAATCAGGGTTAAATTATTTAAAAATATAGGCATTGATTCAATATATATATATATATATATATATATATATAATATTAGCAAAACTTTATTAAGCTTTTAAACAATATTTATGGGCCTAGAGGATAACAATCAAATGGGTTTTTTTTAAACATTAATTTAAAATTTAAAAATTGTGTGGGGGGAGAGATTATTTAAAAAGTTTTGAAGATTAAATATTTATTCAACATCCTTAAGATTACATAAATAAATTTTACATTATTACAAATGTATCAATCAACTAGAAAATGTACCCATATATATTTTCATGAGAGGATTTCACTGCACAGGAACTGGGAATTAAAAGATACTCGCTTTTTTCTTTCTAGTTGACTTAAGAAAAGTAATTTTGCATATATTTGGTGACTAGCATAGCGCTGCCTTTTCCACAATACTTAGATGTTAGTATATAGCGATTTAAGGTATATAGAAATGTGTCTGCTAAGGCATACAAACACTCACATTGTTGAATGGCAGTTTCTGTACACATTTCTGATTTACCGAGTTTTGTAGAGATCAGTTATCACAATAACAGGGACTTAGAATGACGTGTCAGTAACACATTAAATAGTTGGTTATATTTGGCTTTTCCTTAATAAAGAAGTTTACATTTATTGACTGTAAATCAAATATTATTTTCATATATACTTAAACTTTTACTTGAAGGAAATACCTTCTAAAGAAGAGATTCTTTATTGATTGTTTTTAATATTTAAACCTTTAATCATTTGTCAGATAGATTAATTTAAATGTTATTTACAAAGCTGAAGATAAGTGACAGCAATATGTGTAAATGCTGTTAAAACCAGACATAACGATCTCTTTCAGACTGCAGCTTCATTCAACTTTTGCCAATCTGAGTTACCATTCAGCTGATGTTGTTAATGGGTTTTTTGATTATAGCTGAATATTTACAGCAGAATTTTTCTAACTTTTAGCACTGTTTCCAGTGTCAATATTTGAAATAATTTTTTAATAAGATGCTAATATTTTATTTAAAATGCTAATGCATACAAATATGTTTTATGATTTTTCTATTAAGCGATATAGTTTTACTGTAATAAGTTAATCATATAGCTCTAATCAAGCAAGAAACACCTGGTTCACCATTAATTTGTTAGTATTCAATAAAGTTTGATTTTGCGTATCAATTTATCTGTCTATCCATCAACAACATTTAAATCTGTAGAATAATCTTCAAAGCTATTGACCAAGTCAGTGTTTTTTCTGAATAACAAATAATGCAGTGACATTTAATTTTTTTAAATTATATTTATCAAAAAAAAAACACTATATGATATTTTGTAGAAGCTCCCTTTACAAAGAAAATTTGTTTACGCCTTTACATGCATATTAATCATCAAAGTAATTTTGTGTCTTGCTACCTTGCAGAATGCTTGGTTTAGTTGAAATGCCCCACTGATATTCAAATTCAAATAATGCCAAAAATGCTTTGACTGGACATTGTAGCACATTCTGTTAAATATTCAAAAACATGAATACTGTTTTTAAGCCCTTTTTAAAATGTATTTATTCCATTTCCATTTAAAATGTTGTTAATTCATTTTTGGATTTATATACTTTAAAGATGATTCAAGGCCTTGTGCTTAATAGGCATTGCAAAACACATACATTCATTATGAGAGGTGTTGACCTTTCAAGAACATTAAACTATACATAATACATTTATTATAAAACATAATTTACAAAATCTTTGAAATTAGCATATGCTCGTGTGATCTGGTGCAAGGCCACTATTTGGTTTTCTTCTCTCTATTTTTAACTGCACCTGTTAAGCCAACTAGTGTAGCATACCATGCTTGATAAAGCAATACACACTAGTGTGCATGCATATTATTTGGAATAACATTGAAATGGAATGTCAAAGTAACAGAGGCAGGATTTTCTTCCATTTTGTTTAAAAATAACATTACATGTATAATAAAAAAACATTTCTGATTTATTAAAATTATTATCTGATTATATATTAAAGGGCATATTCACCCCCAAAATGAACTTTGGCGGTAAGGTGGGTAACCCCTACCCTCCCCCAACCGCCACAATATTTTTTTAAAAAAAATCCCCAGATTTCTACTTACACATCCTTCCCTCCTGTGCGATCCAGCCCAGCCTCCTGCTTGCAAGCAGGGGCCGGACCTCAGCCGTGTCTGTGGCAGAGAGGCAGCTAATCACAGACACGGCTGACATCACTAGAAATGCCATGGGAGATCAGGCTTTGTAAGTAAAACTTTCTTTTAAAGAAATATTGCGGCGGTTGTGCTTTTCTACAAGGCCATTTCCCTATACATAGAAGATACAGAGTGTGATCAGGGAAAGGGAACATTTAAAGTGAAAACCACTTGTCATTCTGTGACATCTATCCTGATATCACTGATAAAGCTGAAACTTAAACCCTGCAAAAGTTCAAAATGGTGCTAGTGACATGTGAAGCAGGGGTTTTAAAGCATAAGCTGCTGCGCCCATGATGACATCATGAATATCACATGAGTTGCTGCACAGTTATACTAGAGCTGAGAACTGTCCTCCTTGATGCTGCACACTTGGACTTGACTTCCTCCGTTTCCATTATGGTCCATAACCAGAGAAGTGCTTTGCAATTTGGAATAATATATTTTACATTCAGATATTTCCATACCAAAATTTGGTCAATTATTGATTAAAATGATTTTCTAACTATTAAAACAGATTAACAACTTTGATGTAGTTGTGGTTTAAGTATTGCTCTTAATTGTATGTTTAATATGTATATTGCATAGCACCCTTAATCAAACAACAACTCTTCTTTCATTTTGTTAAATGGTTAAATATATAAAACATTTGTAATTTACTTTTGTTCAACCGAATAATTATCTATAAAGTGTACATCATTGATAAGAGCATTTAAAAATTTAGAGATGTAGTATAGAAAGCCAGTGCTTTCTAACTGACCCCAATCTGGTCCCTGCCTGCCTGGGCCAATGGAGTATCTGCTTAGTTTTGCCCTATGAGGTACTGCTAATTCAATTATAATAGTATTGTAATGGATGCACTGTGATGTTTCCAAAAAATATTGTAAGAAAAAAAAGGAAAATGGTGCAGACCCCATGTAAAACCTAAGCTTATCAGATTCTTCGAGGGTCCCTTCCACCCTTATAATGACACAATTTAGAAGGAATGGTCTCTAAATGCCTCATGGAAACTAAGGTTTAGCGTGTACTAATGGCTATATTTGTTCACACCACATTCAGCAATTAGGTGAGCTGGTAATGAGCTTAAGCATGCTCAAAAAAGGCAGCTAGGGGAGAAGTATTCAGTTAATGGCTGTGATATCAACTGTCAAATCCATGATTGACATTTGCTAACTAGAAGAACCAGAAAGCAGAAATAGGGGCAACGGGACATTGTGCAGCATTTTAGGTTAGTCTTATACATATTAGCTTTCTAACTATTGCAATTGTAGGGTGATTTACCTATATACAATTTTTCATTTGAGGGCTGGATTTGCCCTCTAAGTAATGATGGTATTATTAAAAGGAGAATGAATGTGCCACACAATATACAACTTATGGTTTCCACATAGAGAAAAGAGACATATTGAAAACAAATTGCTTGTGTATAAAGGCATGTTTATAACATGAAAACATTACATACATTCAAAGAACATTAATATATGTTTTCAACAAACTGGGAAAAACAATATTTCTGCACTTTTGTTTGTGTTTTAAAAATGGAAGAATGTTATTGATCTTGCAATATTCTGTATGAAATGAAAAAAAAAAAGTTCTATACAATGGGTAGGTGTCTATTAAAAGACATTGCTCACAGCAAAAGAGTTTAACAACTGTTTCTACTGCATTGCAGGTGTGTTGTCTACCTGGAGCAGTTATGTAGGATGCCGATCCAATATACCAAGAGGTAGATGGATAGCTGCTGCTTCAAGCAAACCAATAACACCCATAAATTAAATATATTAATTTAACTTGATATGACAGTTATTCATATGTATTCTATATAAAATATTGTTTAGTCCTAATTTATTACAGTGGCTTCATTGTATAAACATTCCCCACATATTCATTTTCATGTTCAAAAAATAAATCTAAAAAAATAATTATACTGTACATATCCATTTGCTTTATTTGCACGTGATGTGTGTGGATGTGTCTGTGTATATAAACACAAAGGACACTAGAGATGGCCAAACTTCCTGAAGTTCGTTTCGTTTCTGAATTTGCGAACTTCAGTAAAAGTTTGAAAACAAACCCATTAAAGTCAATTGGAGGAAATAGTTTGAAAAGTTCTGATTAAATACAAATAAAATATAAATGGTAACTTACTGGAAATGGCTGTGGCACCTGGGAAATGGTCTGGGGAACACGGACATATCATCAAAACACATTTAAACATTTCTTTCCCCCACGATCGGGAAATCGTCGGGTTTCTACATTCGAGGGTTATGGCCAAATTGAGGGTTACCGAACGATACATTTAAGGGTTACCAAATATCAAACGATACATTCGAGGACTATAGAAAATCGAACGATATATTCAAGGGATATCGAAAATTACATTTGAGGGTTATCGAAAATCGAACATTACATTTGAGGACTATCGAAAATCGTACAATACATACGAGGGTTACCGAAAATCGAATGATAAATCCTATTGGGTAAAAGAGTTAAACATGCACTGCACTAAGGTTAAAATGGATACCTTTAGTTACATTGTTTGTGCAAACATGCTTAAGCTGCCATGCCCCTAGAAGGCAGTATCCAAGTGTCAGTCCTAACCTAGTGAGAAAAGAAACTCTGGGGACAACCAACTATACCTGCTTCTCTCACTATTTTTATCAATTTCATATGCTTTTAAAGTGATATTTACTGCTTTTTAAATTGGTTTTAAGTGATATCACTTCTGTTTTTACTTATCAATAACATGTTTTATGCAAACAACAAAGTGTGAACCAGCCCAAGTTTTTTGGATGGTGAAAGTATCTGCTGCATCTTTTTTGCCACAAAACTGGGACTAATAGGAATGCACTAAAGGACAAGCAACACCACAACTCTATCAGCAAAAGAGTAAGTGTTTAAAGGGCAACTCCACCCTTATAAGAACTTTTTTTAGAAAGAATGTCCTGTTTAAAATATGTTGATATATCATAGTTTGTCCTATGAATTCATTACTGTGTGCCTCCTATGCTTCTGGATGCCTCATGGAAACTGAGCAATTTAGAAACCTGTACTGAGCCTGGGCATGCTCAGAAGAGGCAGACAGGGGATTGTCATTCAGTCATTGGGTGTGATGTCTCTCCCTGTGTAATAAGCAGGGACGGAGGGTGACTTTCTGAATAAGGAAGGTTAAGGAAATGACCTCAGTACCAGGCAGAGATATCCAGTGCTAATTGCTCCTGCTCCTATTGTCACATTTCAGAGCAGGAAGTGCAAAGGATTTGTCGGTGCTGCCTCCATAACACACATAAAAATTAAAATGTCTTCAAAACTATGTAAATAAAAGAATAAGAGTATATCACAGAAATATCTTTACCTCTGCCTTTCTTCTTGCATCCAAATATCAGTATTCCTTCACACATTCCAGGAAACTTCAGTATAAATCCTTAACCCACCTACACTCCCTGTTTATTATTCTCCTTCTTGCTGCTGGGGATATTTCTCCCAACCCTGGACCCTGCAACATTTCTATCTGCTGTCGTCCTCGCCTTTCTACCCTCTGTACTTGTTCTTTTCATGGCTCTAATCTTTCTAATATCATAACTGTTCCTACTCTTTTACCTTCATTTCTTCTAGGTCTTTTTTTCCTTCTTTAAACTTGTTTCTATTCCACCCTCTGTCACTTTATCCTCATTTGAAGTCCATGCTGTCCAATTTTCCCACCCCTTATATCTAAGAGTAGCAGTCATATACAGACCCCCTTCTGCCTTAGCCCCATCCACTTTCCTTAAAGTGTTTGAAGCCTTGCACTCTATGTTTCTTTCCTCTGACTATTATAATTCTACATGACTTCAATTGTCACATTGACAACACAAAGCAATCCTGGCTCTCTCGCTTTCTCCACCTAACTTCCTCCTTCTACCTCCAGCAGTGGACCAACACTAGCATCTATAAGGATGGTCACTTTCTGGACTTGGTCTTTACTAGAGATGGCCGAACTTGCGAAAGTTTGGTCCGTTTTCAAACTTTCAAACTATATGGAAAGTTCGAAAGTTCGAAAACGGACATTTGAATATCCGAAACTTAAAAAAAAAAAAGATTTTATTCTATCGTGCGGTACTTTCGAGCTCCCGAGTTCAATTTTCGATAATTATCCCATAAACGATTCAAACATTCGATAATTATCCCATAAATGATACGAAGATCATTCCATTTTCGAATTCGATAATAAGTCCCAGAAATCCGGGTCTGGGATAGTTTGAGAAGTCCTAGTCCGTTCAAACTCAATGAGTTCTAGTCCATCTCTAGTCTTTGCTAAAAATCTTTCTGCCTCACAGTTTGCTAGCAGCTTATTCCCACTCTCAGATCACAATCTAATTACCTTTTCTACCACCTACTCTCCCCTCTCTTCTGACACTCCATCCAACCTTGTTCGCAACACCCAAGCAATAGACGATCCAGCTCTATTCTCTTTTCTCAGTTCTAGCCTTGCTGCCCTCATGTCTGATTCTAAACCTGGTTTGCTATTACATTTGTATAACTCTCTACTACTATTGATTCCTTTGCCTCCTTACAAACTCACTAGTCCAATTCAGATACCAAATTCCTACGCTACTGTATACTTGTGCAGCTGAGTGACTGTGGAAAAAGTCACGCAGTCAGGCAGACTTTTACCACTACAAGCTCATGTAGTTGTGTCTTAATTCAGCTCCTTCAGCCGCAAAACACTTCTACTTTAGCACACTTATAAACAATAACAAAAATTACCCATATCATCTATTTTTGCTATTAAGCCCTTGCTTACTGACACTCTTCATTCCATTAAAGGGCATGTCCACCCCCAAAACTATAAACCCACCATACATAGTCCACCTTCCCCTGTGTACTCTAGTACTCACATTTTTTTCTTTAAGCAGTGCAGTTTACTAGGATGGCTTGATTGAAGTTGGAGAAAGCAAGCACTAGGAGACAGAGAGGAGCCAAAACTTTCTGCCACTAACCTTTCCTCTGAGAGGTTTTCAGCATGCCTGCTGGCTCATTTCTCACTGAATCAGGAAGACTCCACTCCCCCCTCCCATCTAGTGACATCATGCATAAAATTATAAACGAGAACCGCTTTGTCTTGCCCACACAGTACATCATCCAATAGGAAAGCATTATCCCAGCAACCAATCAATGATCAGCCCGCCCTTATTCATGATCTGCCAATGAGAGCCAGACAATAATATTGGGACCAATCAGATGGCTGTAATCACGATCTCGGCAGAGCAGCAGAGCAGCAGTAAAAGCAATCAAACAGGTCTGAAAACCTTAAAATAAACTATTTCTAAATGCATTAACTAATGTTTGTTTATGATATACAGATAAGTCCTCCTTTCTGAAAATGCATGAAACCTATGAAATAGTCTATTGAGTGTTTATCTGTGCGTGTCTGTGAGATAGAGATTGTGTGTGTGTATCTGTGAGATAGAGATTGTAACTGTGTGTGTGTCTGTGACATAGATTGTATGTGTGTGTCTTTGAGATAGAGATAGAGATTGTATCTGTGTGTGTGTCTGTGAGATAGAGATTGTATCTGTGTGTGTGTCTGTGAGATAGATATTGTATCTGTGTGTGTGTGTGTGTGTGTGTGTGTGTGTGTGTGTGTGTGTGAGATAGAGACTGTATGTGTGTGTCTTTGAGATAGAGATTGTGTGTGTGTCTGTGAGATAGAGATTATGTGTGTGTGTCAGTGAGCAAGAGATTGTATGTGTGTGTCTGTGAGATAGAGATTGTATGTGTGTGTGTCTGTGCGATAGATTTTATGTGTGTGTGTGTCTGTGAGATAGATTGTATGTGTGTGTGTGTGAGTTTCAAAATGATGTTGCAGTAGTTTGTATAGGTGTCTCTATTTACATAACCAAGCTTTGTCTTTAGTGGTGCTCCCACCAATGGGAATTGCATGCTGTTACCTGGTGACCAAAAGAGAAAGTTAGATCTGCAGGACCAGCATTAGGGGGTGCACTAAGAGGAATACAGTTACTTAACAAACCAATAGCAAACACTGTACAGTGTATGAGTATTTACTTCCCTGTCACTGACTTCGGGAGAGGGTCTATGCATATTCATTATGCATACCTGTTCACCCACTCATCTTACTTGCATCGGACCTCGCATCCGAACTCGCATGCGCAGGAATGATTGACAGGCAAGGTGGAGACGGGCCGCAAATGTACTGTATCGGAAAGATGGAAATATCAGCACTTTTTAAGAAATAAAAAAACAGGGGTTCATGTAGGTGAGTACAAAGGGAGACATTGCTTAAAAGTTGTTTTTGGGGGTGGGCATGCCCTTTAACACTTCTCAGGATTTTGCAGACTACTTTAGAACTAAAATAGATGATATCTGCACTCTAATCCCCTCGGTCCAGGACAATTCTCACTTTCTTCTGCCTGCCCCACCACCTGCAGTTCTGGAATCTTTCTCCCTCGTCATCCATTTTTCGACCTCCTGTTGTCCTCGCCACTTACAATGTGTACCCTTTATATGTTGCAGAATGTTTGCAACTTTGTTGTATCATAAAAATAAGAAATAATCAAAAATTCTTCTGTGTAATGTAAAATGTCTCTGTGGCCATGTATGAGGTCCCTAACCTTAACCTTAAGTATTGTGGTGCAATGTATTTTGTTAATAGCCCTTGTGGTATATGCAAATGCATTGACTGTATGACATAAGGGGTTAAATGTGCAGTTGGATGGCTGGATTTACCTGTGACTTACCTCTTTAAGGCTCCCATTTAGCAACAACCACAAGAGCCTAAGGAAGCCTGTGATCTACCGAGGAGGGTGAACACACGTCGATCCTACCGTGCTTCATGGCGGATTAGTTGGATGTATTAGGAGTGTTCTGAGGAATGCCATTGATTGAGTGACCGTCTGAAGAATGTTTTGGGACATCACCAGGTGAAGACTGTGGCCATCTGAGGGATTGGTAACGTATTATTGTGTCATCATTTATGTGCCTTCCCTCAGACTAGGCTTCTCACTGCAGTTCCGGTTTTACAGCCAATATGTGCTGTTGTTGTTGCTTTGATTTGAATACAGGGACATGCACTTTTGTGGTCTATTTGACCAGCATGTGATGTTCTTTATCCTTAGCCGGTCCTGTATTTTTTTCCTATTTGGTCCGGTCACAAACTGCCTATTTTATCGGGAACACCCAATTTGGTATTTTTATGGTTGCTTCTTGTTTCTTCTTATTATATTACAGCGTATGACTGGAGTTCATTATAGCTGTGCTCTTTTCCTCCCATTTGTATGTACAGGAAGCAGACAGGGCAATTTGGCAATTGGGATAAAATAAATGTAATAAATGTAATCCTACATTAAAAAAACAGAATGTGGATATAATGATTAATGAAGAAATACAAAAGAAATACAAAATAATTCTTACCTACAAGTACCCAAGAGCACCAGTCTTCTATCTGTTACCGAAAATCAATAAAAACTAAAAACATCCACCAGCATCCCCTCTAGTTTCAGGTGTGCAATCCCTGTTACCACCATTAATGGCCACCATAAGGTGGCCATTAATCGTGTTCATTAATGCCATTAATAAGTCTTGCCTTTGACATAAAACCGAATCCTTAAAACACTTACAATAAAATATAGTATAGTATTTGAAGTTGAATAAAGACATATGTCCATCCAGTCCAACCCATCTAGCAATATCCTTGTGTCTTGCGTAACTGTTGATCCAGAGGAAGGCAAAAAAAAAAACACACCAAATTTATGAAGGGGAAAAAATTCCTTCCTGACTCCAAGTGACAATCGGAAATTTTACTGGATCAACACTTTAAGTTTCAATACCAGTAACTTGCAACATTTCCTGTTTGCAGAAACTCTTCCAGCTTTTTATTTTAAACTGACCCATGAACCTGCCATAACAACGTCCACTGGAAGACAGTTCCATAGCTTTTCTCACAGTGAAAAACCCTTTCCGAACTTGAAGCCTAAACCTTTTTTCTTCAAGTCTTAAGGGATGTCCACGTGTCCTCTGACATGCTCTTTTGGTGAACAATGCCCCATATAGTTTATTGTATGGCCCGTTAATGTATTTATACACAGTAATCATATCCCCACGCAAGCACCTTTTCTCCAACATACATAATTGGAACTTTTCCAGTCTCTCTTCATATTCAAGCTCCCCCAACCCCCTTATTAATTTAGTTGCCCTTCTCTGAACCATTTCCATTTTAAAGATGTCCTTTTTGTACACAGGATTCCAAAATTGCACTGCATATTCCAAATGAGGCCTTACCAATGCTTTGTAAAGATGGAGAATAACATTTTCCTCCCTTGACTCTTTATACAAGACAATACCATGCTGGCTCTGGCTGTTGCCACCTGGCACTGCTTGCTTCCATTAAGTTTGTTATCCACCAAAACGCCAAGATCCTTTTCCAACAGGGATTCATTCAACACAGAGCCATTTATCATATAAGCAGCACAAGGATTTCTAAGTCCAAAATGCATCACCTTACATTTATCAACATTGAATCTCATCTGCCACTTAGCAGTCCATGTGACAATCTAGACCCCCCTGCAACGATTGCACATCCTCTGAAGTTTTTAATGATCGACAAAGTTTTGTGATGCCAGCAAACACAGAAACCTTGCTGACAATACCCACTTCCAAATCATTAATAAATAGATTAAATAGAAGCGTCCCCAAGCCCCCAACACAGAACCCTGTGGCACCCCATTTAGCACTTTAGTCCATAATGATGAAGCCCCATTAACAACTACCCTCTGCATCCTATTCATTAACCAATTTTCTATCCATGTACAAATGTGCCTCCCCAGACCAACAGACCTTAGCTTATACATTAGTCGCCTATGGGGGACTGTATCAAAAGCCTTTGCAAAATCCAAGTAAACTCCATCAACTGCTATGCCAGAGTCTAAATTTCTACTTACTTCCTCATAAAAGCCAAGCAAGTTAGTTTGACAAGAACTATTCCTCCTAAATCCATGCTGGTTACTAGTTATAATGTCAGTCCTTGATACATACTTCCCCACCATTAAAGTTAAACTTACAGGCCTGTAATTACCTGGCTGTGAACGACTACCCTTTTTGAATATTGGAATAACATCAGCCTTTTTCCAATCCAGAGGCAAAAAAAGATAGTAAAGAGGATATGCTACTGTGCACCATGGACATTAAATCCCTCTATATGTCTATTCCCCATGAAAAGGGTTTGACAGTAATGGGAAAGTTTATTGGATTTTGGACATGATCCCAAAATTGTGCTTTTTATTTTGGACTTACCATTTTTCTTAAGAAAAACTTCTTTAGATTTAATAAGGAATGGTATATACAGGCACCAGGGACTAGCATGTGTGTAAATGTTTTGTCATTCTATGCTAACCTCTTTGTAGCCAAATATGAAATAGTTAACATCTTAAGTAATGACAGACAAAGGCAAAGTTTGTAATTATCTATGTTTTGTTTTCTTCCTATGGGAGGGTAATGCTCTGTCCTTTTTGGAATTGGGGAGAAAATTAATTATTAAATTTAAAAAAAAAAGTTTATTTTAATCTATGATTGTCTGATAATGATTATTATCAGATAAGCTACTTGGATGTACTGATAAGCTAAAGGAACTGTGAAATCACCACAAATCTGGTTATTAAAGGATATCTATACTTTTAAGAGATGGAAAGTACCCGGGGCAGGGAGGTAGGATTGATTATTCCTACCTCACAATATCATTTTGTTAAGGAGCAACAGCATGTATAGTTTTTATTTGCAAGGTTAGACCTGGACTATTCCAGAAAAACAGCAAGGGACCTGAAGATTTCAAGGTAAGATATCAGGATTCAGGAGCGACGGGGAAAAGTAATGCAAAAATGGTGTTGGGTGGTGAGCATAATCTTAATTTGTAAAATTGTATGGGCTTTATCATCAGCTGCAATTTTTAATAGAAAGACCAGTAGGTGTGTAATACTTTAGATCCATTTGATGAATTTAATAAATAATTTTATCCCCCTAATTTTTCATTACAATAAAATATAAACATAACAATATATCAATTATCCAGCCTGAGAGAATCAATTAATGTTAGTTTCATCTCAGAAAGATTTTTTGGGTTCAGGTCTAGTAGTAGGGGGCCAGACTGGGACAGCCAATGAGCTGCATGTGGCCCCCAGGCCTTCATTTGCCCAGGTCTGCTTTGGAGCCTTACAAAATAATAATGATTTCTTTTTGGATTGTTTAAGGGGACTAAATTTAAAATTAAACCTTTATGAAGGTTCCATTTCTGTGGATCTGATATATCTATAGGGTTATTATACTAAGAAGATAATCATTATTAACCTTTAGGAATCTTCAGATTTTCTAACCCACAAGATGCTATTTATGACACTGGATTAGGTGAAATGGACACTAAGGAGCATATTTATAAAGGTTTGTTAACTTTTTGACACCCTTTTCCCCTAATTTAGACTTAATGCCATTTATAAAGCCGTGATAACTGGCTGCGAAAAGTCATTACTGCCACGTTCGCCAATTTAGCTCATGTTGTCTGAAGAAGGTACCACACAGGTACCAAAACGCTGCATGTGTGAATAAATACACTGGATTTTCTAAAACTGGAGTGCGCTATATCTTTTTATCATATTCGCCAATTTAGCCGCGGTAACGGCTCTTTTATATTGATTTAATGCCGATAAGTGTTTCCTTTCATTAAGTTCAGCCATTTAAAATCCCCAATTCTGAGGTTGCGAAAACTCATAAATGCCCATATATGTAACCAATAAGTGGGATCTTGGAAGGTGTCAGTACATTGCGGAGTGCTTTGCAATACTAATAAAGGTCCAGGGGGGTGTTAGACTATTTTCCAGCATTTACTCTAATATGATCGGTGATTACCAGTTTAATCAGCATCTGATTAACAGTGATCCTTTACAAAAATGCCGCTAAGACTTTTTGAAATGGACACAATCGGGCCAATGCTGTAAAAAAAAGTTGCTTCTTACCTGACCTCCATGCTGTAAAGTCTGTTGCGAAACATACTACATCGCGGGATTCCAGTCAGGCAAGACACATCTTTTTTTATTACAGCATCGGGTCCATACGCCAAAGTGGTAATGGCATTAAGATTAGAGCAAAATTGTTGCGCTAATCTTAACTTAGCCACTGGCTACACCACGCTATTTCCTAATGTTCTTGGAAATGGTGCTCCACACTCTAGCTGTGCCTCAGTTTTGGGAGGGTGTAGATACATAGAGAGGAGACATATGCATACTAACTAGCAGTAATCTGAACAGGACATGAGGCGATCTAGTGATGGAGAGCACTGAGAGAAAAATGAATCAAGTTCCTGACCACATTAAAAATATAGAAAAGGATAAAGGCAAGTAATTATTTCAGTTTAGTGTCCCTTTAACATGCTATGCACCTTTTTTCCCTTTTTTAATTTTAATGTTTTAAAAAATAATAATAATAATTATCAGTGCAAAATTCAGCGCAAACACTCCTCCTGAACATTCATTTCTTCTAGTTTAAGGAAAACAGACTAGTCACCCTGGAATATACAATAACTTTGATCTACTTGATTGTTCTGTTTGTAGGCCTACTATGAGGAAAGATGTCAGAAAACATTATTGCTGCTTACTCAACTTGTGCCAAATTCAAGACTTTTGAAACTCCTTTTACAACTGTTTCCTATTTCCTCCCATGCTTGGACCATTGACTTTAGACTTTATTGTAGATCTTCCACCTTGTTTAAGAAATACTGTAATCTGTATAAATGAAAAACCATGGTTTGGTGTGTCCCACACTTATGGTTTGACTTTATTGGTCTCTACTCCCGTCTGTCCTGGTCCCAGCAGTAGTTACAACAATCAGCATAGGATTGGAAGAGACTCCATGCAGTATTCCATTGCAAACAACTTTTATTTCAGTTCTCTTTGCAACATGTTTCGGATCTTACATGGATCCTTTTTCAAGCATAAGTGAACACACATGAGTGATTACCTAATACACAATCCCATAAAACACATCCCTCACATATTACAAGTCCATTTAACCCTTAGTCGTAAAGTGACTACAGTGCTTAATATAAATCCCTTAAACTCAAAGTGCATAATTCATAAAAATACATATAATAACATTAAAATCACATACATTCAGTTTATTCAATAAATAACATTTACTAAAACACCCTTTGTTTAATAGTCATTAAAACCAAATTATTTATATTCATCCCCTTTAAGTGGGCTAACCTTTTATTTATATTAAATATGTAACTTAATTTCACAATCAATTTAACTTGTTCTTAGCACATAGTCCAAATTTGTGGGTTATATTTTCTCTCATCTCCTCATCGCATCCATTATTTGTAGTATGTTCTGAGGGACATATATAAATATACTTAAGGGGTATTCAATGGCTTGAGTAAAACATGATGGTATAAAATGGTATTA
This sequence comes from Hymenochirus boettgeri, assembly GCA_019447015.1. Taxonomy (NCBI): domain Eukaryota; kingdom Metazoa; phylum Chordata; class Amphibia; order Anura; family Pipidae; genus Hymenochirus; species Hymenochirus boettgeri. The sequence continues at coordinate 142,257,007 of CM033474.1, forward strand.
GAAACATTTTTAAAAATATTAATCTTAACAATGGTCACATTTAAAAGGTCATCTAAAAATGCTCACTTAAAAATTATCACATTAAGAGATGTAGTAATACCCATATCTACTCATGGTCATGTTAAAAATGGTTTCACAGATCTAAAGGAGACATACTGTCCAATCTCTTCGCTTCACTAAATTTTGCATATCTCCTCCTTGAATTGGTTTTCTAACTTGTTCTAACATGCACCATTTCAGTTGTGTTACTTGGTGACGTGTTTCTGCAAAGTGTCTGGAGGCTGACGTGTCTGTATATGTGCCTGTTGCTTTGTCTTCCATGGGGGTAACTCCCGATGTTGGGGCAGAGTGTATGTCTCCTTGCAGGTGGGTTATTTTCCTCCTCTGTCTGTGTCTGTGCCTGCTTGTTTATAAAAAATGCTCTGTTGAGGTGGTTTCCTCTTTACTACTGATATCTCTCCTTGTTGCTGCTTTACGTTTGTTTGTATTCCGGACCTTGCTGGGATCGCTCTCCCTTGGCTACCTTTTGCCCTTGGGGGTGTGTCTCTACATGTGTAGACGCGCTCACGATCATAGTCATCCTCATATCTCCGCAGATAAGGGGGGGGCAATAGTACTGATGGATAAGGATAAATATGTAAAAGAAGACACCTGCCAGTTATGTACACCGGGCCATTATAAAGCTTTAAAAGGGGACCCAACATTAGAAATAAAAAGGGAAGTGGATGGAGACCTGGAGGAAGATTTTAGTAATGGTATTATTACTAAAAATGAACAAGCATTTCTTAATGTTGATCACCCAAAAGTTCCGATCCTGTACCTTCTACCAAAGATCCACAAAATTCTGGAGGATCCCCCCGGGCTCCCAATAGTGTCCGGGGTTGGATCACTATTGGAACCACTGTCTCAATACGTTGATCATTATTACAGCCTTTGGTAGAAAATACAGCCACTTGCCTCAGAGATACATCTGATTTATTAAATAAACTGGAAGCTATTGGTGAATTAAAGGGAAAATATACCTGTGTATACATCCCGTGGTCTGACTACTGCTGCCTGCGTCTTTTGCAGTTATGACAGAACAATCGCAGTGCTGGCCTATTTGTCATTGAGTTCCGGACCCTGATTGCAGAGGTTACCTGGAACAATGAGGCATATGTAGCCACCTATTTGCAGGGCCTTTCAGACAGACTGAAGGATGACAGAGATCTACCGACCACTGTGGATAAGTTAATCGCCCTCAGTATTAAGATTAATACCCAACTTAGAGAACGCTTATCTGAAAAAGAATGTAATAAGAGGACATTTCCACCCTTGGCTCCACTCTTTAACAACCCTCCTCCACAATCTCCTACATCCAATTCCCTATGGCTGGATACACAGAATCAATGCAGATTGGTAGGGCCCATATTTCTGATAAAGAGATATTACATAGGTGTACTGCTGGCCTATGCCTTTATTGTGGGGTAAGAGGTTACTTTGCCAAGTATTGCTCTACCCTAAAAGGTTCTTCTTGTTTTTTTTATCCTGTCCAACTTCAACTCAATTCCTCAAACTTGGAACTTCTGGCATTTCTCAACTCTGGCGCGGCAGGTAACTTTATGGACTCTTTGTTTGCCAAACATTTAAAGATTCCTATCTTGTTACTATTCACCCCTCTCTGTGTCTTCCCCATTGATGACGACCCGCTATTTTCAGATGTTGTCTCCCAGACCACAGTAAAAATCTTTTTATGGGTTTGTGCTCTACATCATGAACATACATAGTAACATAGTAATTGAGGTTGAAAGACATACGTCCATCATGTCCAACCTATTCACCTTCTTTTTTTTTTAACACTACCTAACAGTTGATCCAGAGGAAGGCAAAAAAAACAAAAACAGCAAAAAAGGGGGGAAATTCCTTCCTGACTCCAAACGGCAATCGGAAAGTATCCCTGGATTAACCAGATCTATATGTATTAATACCAGTAATTTTCAATATTTTTTAGTTTTAGAAACTTATCCAGGCCTTTTTTAAAGCTATTTAATGAACTTGCAATTACCACATCAGCTGGAAGAAAGTTTCACAGTTTCACCGTTCTCACTGTAAAGAAACTTTTCCTAACCCGAAAATAAAATTTATTTTCTTCCAACCTTAAAGGATGTCCACGAGTCCTATGATATGACCTATTAGTGAACAATGCACCAGAGAGTTCACTGTATGGCCTATTAATATATTTGAATACGGTTATCATATCCGCACGCAAATTTTGCTTCTCCAATGTAAACAGCCCTAACTTGTCTAATCTGCCCGCATATTCAAGCCTCTCTATTCCCCTTATTAATTTAGTTGCCCTTATCTGAACTGCTTCCATTTCCAAGATGTCCCTTTTGTATATGGGATTCCAAAACTGCACTGCATATTCCAAATGAGGCCTTACCAGTGCCTTGTAAAGAGGGAAAATAATATCTTTCTCTCTTGAATATATTCCCCTCTTTATACAAGACAAGTATCTCTATCTTCATTATTGATTGTCCATCTACTCCTATTGTTCTGGGTCTCCCCTGGCTACGTCATCACAACCCATGCATCACATTTCTCAGTGGAATTCCTTTTGTCAAAACAATTGTCTTTGTTCTGCTTTCTCTATTCCAGTCAGTTCAGTGAATTTGAATACTCTGCCCTCCCAATACCAAGATTTTGCAGATGTCTTCTGTGAAAAGTCAGCAGAAACACTTCCTCCCCATCGTCAATATCATTGCCCTATCGAGTGGCTTCCTGGGTCTATACCTCTAAAGGGTTGTATCTATCCTTTTTCTCTTACAGAGACTCAATCTATGAAGCAATATATACAAGATAACCTCCAACAGGGTTTTATTTCTCCTGGAGCATGATTCCTTTTCATTGAGAAAAAGGATGGGGGCTTTCATCCATGCATCGATTATCAAGGCCTTAATAAAATCACCATCAAGAATCGATATCCTCCATCCCTGATTTCTAAATAATTTTAGCAACTAAGAAGTGCCAGAGTTTTCACCAAACTTGATCTGCAAGGAACTTATAACTTGATCTGCATTTGTCCAGGGGATGAATGGATGGTGGCATGTAATACTCGAGACAGGCACTATGAGTACCTAGTCATGCCGTTCTGTCTCTGCAACGCCCCTGCCATCTTTCAAGAATCTGTTAATGACATCTTCAGAGACCTCCTAGGTCAGTGTGTGGTAGTATACCTGGATGATATAGTAATCTTCTCGGAGGATCTACATACTCATAGAGACCAGGTAAGAAAATTCTCTCCCGTCAAAATTCTCTGTACCCCAAACTAGAAAAATGCCTCTTTGAAGTTCCAAACATCATGTCTCAAGGGTTTTTTGGAATGGACTCTGCCAAGATCACTTCCATCGAAGATTGGCCATTGCCAACCAGCACCAAGACTATCCAGAGATTAAGGGGTTTCATCAGTTACTATAGGCAGTTCATCAAAGGGTTCTCCTACTGAATTTCTCCTATCCTTGCATTAATTAAAAAAGGGGTAGATCTTATTTTTGGAAGCATTTCAATCCCTGAAAAAATCTTTTTCTTCAGCCCCAATACTGAAGACATGCCAATCAACGTCTTCCTTTTTTTCATTGAACGGTCCCACTGGGGAAGGGAGTATTTTAACATGCAATACTCAACTTTCCGGCCATTCCGATGCCTCCAAGATGGCGGCACCCAGGGTGCCGATATCACCACGCAATGCGCATGATGTCACAGAAGGGCACCATTCAAAGTGAGCCAGTTTTAGTATTCAGATGCCTGAATATAACATAGCTTTCCTAATAGACTGTTCTGGGTTCTCTTGTTATTTAAGAAAAGCAAGATGTGTGAATATACAAAACAGCAGATAAAACCACTTGCTAACAATAAGGTGGGTCCTTCACCTTGCAAACAGAATAGGTGGACCATCTATCCCAAAGAACAAATAATAATTATTAGCAAGGGAATAATATAAGAGAAGTGCTGAAAAAATGAAATATTCCTTTTAATATGTACCCACAAAACACATATATGTTACCATAAAAATACATATATAAATATATAAATACAAAATACTAAGAAAGATCCATAAAACCTTAGAATAGACCAATATCAAACATAAAAGTGGCAAATAAAGTGCATTAAAAGTACATATAACAACTAGTGTGTGTCAAGTCCAAAAATGAGTAATCTGACGTAAACGTGGTAGAGTTCCTGACAAGTTACAAGTAAATACCATAATAATGAATACCTTTAGATATACAGACTTGTAAAAGATGACTGAGCACTGTATATATAGAAATAGAATTGAAAGGGTGGGAAGGTGACAGAAATTATTTTTGATATTTAAAGGAGAACTAAAGTTCCCAGACAACATTGTCCCAATAGGCAGAGCACATTCAGAAACTCACAACAAGCTGTGTCTCATCCCTCCCTTTGCTGTGGATACTGGGTGATTTATGAAAATAACCTGTGAGTACTAAGGGTCAGCTACCATAATTCACCTTATCTGGGAACACCCCGCTAAGTGTGCGCAGTACACATTTACAGGAAACTGCAGTCTTGCTTCCTGGAAGCTGACAGCCAATCATGTTACAACTCAGATATCCCTCCCTCTGACACAGATCACAGATTTCAGTGCAATTGTTTTGTAAGCACATTACAAATGCTCCTGTCCCTAACAATGATACATTCCTTTGGTTTTCATACAAAAAAGAAAAGTAATCTTTGCAGTATATGTCTTTGCTAGCATGGATGAAAGAAACAGAACATTTAACATTTCAGCAAAAAATAATAGTAAGTATGTGTAATCGAACCAGCAACCTTCTATACTGTGTCTTTCTGAAAACAAAGCTTTCTACCGCTAGGCCACAAGGGCTTATAAATAATTATCTAGAACATGTGGAGTCTTTATCTTTTGCTAGACACATAATAAAAACAAAAACAAAGGGTGCATGGGGAATCAAACTTGTGACCCAATAATCTATTTTTTTACTAACCCAGCACTTTAGCAGAACATGCCACCAGTGAACTTGCAATAGAAAGAAGTACATTTCAGTAAATGTCAGTAAAATCAATTCACTATTTTGTTTTGCTACTGGAAGACTGTCAGCAATTCACGCTGGTTGGTAAATAAATAACAGAGCTGCTATATATAAAGTTTGTATATATGTAGAAACTTTATATTTTTCTAGAAACATGGGGGGGGAAGCAATAAACTCAGGCAGTAGACTATGTTATATTGTTTCATAAGGAAACTCTGGGATTAGAACTTGTGACTTCTTGGTGTGTTTGTTCCTAAAAACAGCATTTACTGGTGACTATGAGTTGCTGGTGGAGCACCATGCTCCACCAGCAACTCAACTGTGATCACAGCTACATTTAGAAACATTCAGGGAGATTCAATAAAAGTTCTTATCATTTAAAATGGTGCTAATTTTACCCCAACCAATCAGATATCATTTAAAATTTGAAAGCTAACATCTGATTGGTTGGGGCCATTATTGAATAACCCTGTTTATCTTTTGCTAGAAAGAGAAGCTAGAAACTTTGTGCATAGAGACAGTGAATCCTGGGGTCAAGGGGCATGGCTCTTTGAAGCCAACATGGACTATGAGCTGTACTGGCAACAACATGGAAGCCTCATTTGTTACAGAATCTATTACTTATATCTACTAAATGCAAATAACTAGAAAAGAATCTTTCAATGTATAGGTGTCCTGGGGAGAAAAGCTTTCACATTAGGTTTTTAAAAAATTAAGTTTAGTTCTCCTTTAAATTTAATGATCTTAAAAGTAATGTAAACATATATAATATTGAATATTTCTTTTTCAATAAAAAAAATTTTAAGAAAATGTATTGTTGATCTGTTGGAGGATGCATTAAAATGCGTTTTTTAAAAAGACAAACTTTATTTTTTAGAAAAATAGGGGCAACGATGGGTGCGGCCATGACACCTGTATATTTGAATCCTTTTATGCATAAATATGAACAGGGGTATATATTGTCTGAACATGCTGAATATCTTATTGCTTATTATAGGTACATCAAAGATGTCATTTTAATTTGGCTTAGATCCATACATTATTTTGAGGATTTACATTCCAGGTCAGTCAAACTGAAATCTTTTTTCTGGATCTTCTGGTAAGGTTGCAGTATCCAAAATACATTAGTCAAAAACGAAACCAACCACAATACTACAATCTTCCACCAGCACTGAAGAGAGTCCTACCAATATTACAATTCTATATCCTCATCAGGAATAACTTAGTTAATACCCAGAGTGACAAACAATTATATCAAAGGATTGAATCCAAGCCAGAATAGAGGTGTATGGGGGGGTGTTTTAAACAACTTTTGTCTGCCACATTCACTTCTATTTTGACACCTTACACTGGTAATTTAAATAACATTAACTAGCTACAATCAATTGATACCTTGCATTCATGAGTTCTCTGACACCTTGCTGCTTTTATATGTATATTGATACATATTGTGTTTTACTGTTGGTGGGGAAAAATGTCTGATTGTAGCCCCCAAATGTTTTACCTGTGAAATCTACTACTTAAGAGAACTTTAATCTGCTGAATCTGCAATAAAGTGAAGATACGGGAATCAGAAAGATGTATGTATGTATGTATAAATAGTTTATTTATAAAGCGCCACTGGGGGACTCAGCACTGTACTATAACAAAATACAATAAAGTCATACAAGGGGGATAAATACATAGATAGTTCAGTACATAAATATATAAATTATATTTTTAAAAAGTGCTAGAGCTTTGCCACAAGAGGAATAGAGGTTATTGCCCTGTAGAGCTTACAATTTAGTTAGGTGGGTAACATACAGATACAATGGAATGGGAATAAGGCTCTGTACACATGGAGGACTATTTGTCCCGACCAAGCGCTCGCTACGAGCGAGCGCTTGGCCGGGACAATGTCCTGTCGGTTCAAACAAACGGACGATATTGGGCGGAAAATTCAGAGAATCGGTCGGTCAGACGAAAATATCTCCTGGTGTGTACCCAGCCTAAGTGCTGGAGTGAGACATATGCAGTGCAAATAAAACAATTATACACTGTGCTGGTTACCAGAAACGTAGGATATAAGGCTAGATTTAAACCTGCTAATTGAGGTTTCTTGACATAGAGAGAGGGGAATAGAATTACAGAGGATGGGAGCCACGTGAGAGAAAGGTTTAAGGCGTGAGGAAGCAGTTCAAGAGGGAGGTCTGCACAGGAGCTGTTTCTGCGATGAGCGGAGGGTATGGGCAGGAACATATGGGGACACTAGAGAGGAAATATAAGGATGAGCAGCAGAGCGAAAGGATTTTAAGGTTAGGAGAATGATTTTGTATACAATGCACTGTTTAATGGGGAGCCAGGTTGTTGTCAGGTAAAGAGGAGATTTGCAATCCTGTTTATTAGAGAGCAAAACAATACGTATGACGTGTGAAGTATAGACTGAAGTGGAGAGAGGTGGGAAGCTGGAAGACCATTAAGTAGCAGGTTGCAATAGTCCAGACGCGATAGAATGAGAGCATGCTTAAGTATAGCGGTGGTTGGGAGAGAAAGGAATCTGCGGATTTTGGCTATATTGTGAAGGGGAAAGCATCAGGTTGTCAAAACATAGTTAATGTGATTAGAAAAGGAGAGAGAGGAGTCAATAATTATCCCTAGGCAGCATGCCGATTGGATGGGGAAAATGGGGGTACTGTCAACAGAAATAGAGAAAGGTTGGACAGGACTAGGTTTAGGAGGGAAAATGATCAGTTCAGTTTTGGAAAGGTTTAATTTGAGGTAGCCTTGAGACATCCAGGAGGAGACGGCAAGGAGGCAGTCTGAGACACGTGATTGGATATCAGGAGTTAGCATAGGTGTGGATAGGTAGATTTGTGTATCATCTGCATATCAATGGTACATGAAGCCAAAAGAGCTAATGACTTCTCCCAAGGAAATAGCGTACAGGGAGAACAATAAGGGTCCAAGAACAGACCCCTGTGGCACCCCCACACTAAGAGGAACTGGAGAAGAGGTGTTGTTAGCATAAGATATAGAGTAAGTTTGATTAAAGAGATAGGATAGAAACCAGGATGCCACTTAATTTTGAATGCCCAAGTAATGAAGTGTCTGCATTAGGAGGGAATGATCGACTGTGTCCACAGCAGAGGCTCTCCTCTGCTGTGGACACAGTCGATCATTCCGTCCTAATGGATTCAAGGAGAATAAGAATAGAAAAGTGACCATTGGCCTTTGCAACCTGCAGATCATTCACAACCTTACACAGAGCCATCTCAATGAAATGTGCAGGATGGAAGACCAACACCATGACCGGTGGAGCAAGGCAAATGGGAGAAGCAAAGCCCACCAAGAGCAAGCGAGGCTTTGATAGACGTGTCATGTTGGGAAAGCCAGGTTTCGGTAAGGACATGAAGGTGAAAATTATTAGAGCAGAAGAGATCATGGATGAGGGTAGATTTGTTAACTAGTGAGCAAACATTAAGCAAAGCACAGGAGAAGGGCAGACACAACGGTGGAATCAGAGAAATAGAAAGTTGAAGGGAATTAAACCACAACAGGGGGCGAGAGAAGATAAGACGGCATGGACGATGGCAGAACGAGATATTACATGAACCAGGATTTGGGGACACATCACCAGCAGACAGAAGTAGAAGGACGAACAGAGACAGAAGGTGGGAGGAGGATTTGTAAGTGGTTTGGTTATCGGTATTCGAACAAGAGCTGCATAGCATATGGCTCCATAGCATATGGGAGCAGTAAGGGGGGATAGAGAGAAGAGATGGAGTGATACAAACAGATTTGGGAGATTAGTAAGGAGGGGTGGAATACAAATACAATTTAGGGAACATGGTGCTGAAAACAGTGAGACATAGCCACAGTATATACATAATGTTTATAATCAGATTAGGCTGATATAAAGACTTAGTTGAAATTGGATCCTCAGCTTCTTCTGTAAATTCTTTGTGTTGATCTCCTTGTTGAATTACCTTGTTAAACTCCAATATACTTAGGATATCTATACTTAACTCCCTTGTTAAACTCCTATATACTTGGGCTTTCTATACTTAACTCCCTTGTTAAACTCCAATATACTTATACTGTAATTTCTTTGTGTTTATCTCCTTGTTGAATTACCTTGTTAAACTCCCATATACTTAGGATATCTATACTTAACTCCCTTAATAAACTCCAATATACTTATACTTAGGATATCTATACTTAACTCCCTTGTTAAACTCCAATACACTTGGGCTATCTATACTTTGGATGATCTAGATTTGGGATGATTCTTAACAGCACAGCAACACAACCAGCACAGCTAACCCTAGCACAGCTTCCCCACAGGCCAAGGTAATTAAGTGATCTCCAGATGTGCTACAAGGGCTGAACAGGCAAGACCATCTCAGGAGTCAGCGTAATATGGAAAATAAGCAAAAATACTTTCACTCCCTTTTATAAAATATGAAACATAGGAAAGGCAATGGAATGCGTACAAGATATGATTTAAACAGTCACAAATAACTATGAGGGTACAGGAGGAAAGGTGATGGAATGCGTACCTGTTGGAAGAGAGAGAGAGGAAAAATGTCAGATCAGCAGATTACCTTGTTAAACTCCATTATACTTGGGCTATCTATACTTTGGATGATCTAGACCTGGGATGATTCTTTTCCTGCACAGAAACCCAACCAGCACAACTAAAGCAAAAATAATTTGTCTTTGTAAATAAGTCAGGACAGGTTTAAAGTGTGTGAGGGCCCCTGGGCAAAATTTTTTATTTGCATCATAAAATAATGATAAAACTTGTTAAACCTTTCAGTATTGTTGCTTTATAATATTGTAGCTTTATAAATACCGCCCAATATCTTGGCAAAAATGTATTTTATTAGGGGTTATATCAGAAAATTTACTTATTTTAATATTAATAATATTATAATAATAGCTAATCAAATTAAGCAAGACTTCTTAAATTGTCAATATTACAAATGGGGTGGTTTTACACATTTTTTTGGAAGGCTATTCTGATGAATGTACACAATGAATACATGTTCTGTTCACAATGAATACATATTTCCATTTTATTGCAAACCTTTTTCTAATAAAACAATTTCAATATATGTGTGGATCAGTCATAAAATCAAACACAATATTTTGTGCTTAGTGTCTTCAATTTATAGAAAACTGAACTGTTCAAACTATTCTATAAAAAGAAGTCTCTGTGGCTATGTAGTCATGTATCTGAGATGATATAAAGTAGGCAGATACAACAGCAAAAAAAATCCAAGTTCTTGAACATTGCGGGTTTCTGTCTGATGAAGTGCCCTCGGAGGTTTGAGAGCTTGTGAATTTTTATTATATGCTGGCCCAATAAAATGTATCTTACATTTTATTCCATCTGTGTATTTTATATTAAATATTATCCTGGGGCAGTCTGTAAAGCCTTGGCCACTTTATTTGATTTAGTAGACATTTTATAAAATTCACTGGCCACTTTTAATAATCTTGTCTTGTTTTTATAATAGTTTTTTTTGCATTTAACACTCTTTTACTTTGGACACTCGGCATGTTTTCTTGAGAAATAAAATGACTTTCTTTAACAAATAGCATGAGTGTTGAAAACTAAATGAGAACTAGGTGCAGTTGGGTAACCATTCCCAGAATTCCAAACAAACAAACTCTGCAATAGGCTGGAAAGGGAAAGTTTGGGTTTATAACTGAAAACACCTTTTTACTTTAGGAGGCATTTAGGCAATCTAGGTGCTTCTCTGTGCCTCACACATACATCTTAAACCCCATGATAAATAGCTATGCATTAATGTGGCTCACAGACACTCCTGAATTGGGATGGCCGGTTCGCGGATCCAAACCCGGATCCACCGCGGATTTATCCCGTTTGCGAACGGCGGATTTTTCCGGATTTTCCGCCTTCCGAACTTCCGTACCGCGGATTTCTCGTATTTTCGAAAATTTTCGAAATTACGAGTTTTCTCGTATTTTCGAAAATTCCCGAAAATACGAGAAAACTCGTAATGTCGAAAATACGAGGATTTCTCTTATTTCCGCAAATATGTATTGTCGAAAATTTTCGAAATTCCGAGGATTACTTGTATTTTCGAAAATACATAGAAATACGAGAAATCTCGTAATTTTGAGGATATTTTTCATTTTAATGGGTCCGCTCGCGGATTTTCGAATTTTCGAAGCGGACCGGATTTTGCGAAGTTCGGACATCTCTACTCCTGAACCCCCATAACAAATACATGTCTTTTTAAATGATACCATATATCACGAAAGACTAAACAGAATTAAACAGTAGTCAAAGTTCACTGTTTACCCATAGATACTTGGATTATCTTGTACATTTACTGATCTCACTTAGGGCTTCTGCAATATTAGGACATTTAATACTTCTCTCTCCCATTCATGCTCTGACCATTCCACATTCTGACCTACTAAAAAGCAGAAAATTACCTAATCAAACATGTCCTTTCTGCAGCATGTTGTCTCAAGATATTGTCTCAACAAAAAGGTTCCCACTCTCTTGGAACTCATAAACAGGATTAATGATATACAGGTATGGTATACTTTACAGCTTAAACCAAAAAAGTATGAGGTCATTTGAGGAATATGGTTTAAATACTCTGGCCAGGCACTTTTATTAGGATTTCTGTTGCTGGGAATATCAGCCCACTAGAATTCACTTTATATTGCCGCTTTAAGAAGAAATTCCCATGCCGTTGTGGGCAAGGGGGAAGAGAGCAATGGTATGTACTCAGGTATAGGTGTATCTGGGGAGCTGTTTATTTAGTTTTGTTTAGTTTTATTGTGACTTGATAACTATATTTTCTGCCTTAGCAAAAGTTTAACTTTTCAATTTTTTTATTCAAACTGAAATGCATAATTCTCACCAAATTTGGGTAATAGTCCAAGTACAGGCTATACTTGGGCTAGTTATAAAATATCACAATATTGAGAAGCACAAATCTGATACTAATTGTCTATATGTTATATATTAAACCTATTTTTTTGCAATTGATGTTAATTGATATTTAATATATCCCTGCTTAATTAAGTGTAATTCAATTTAATTTAATCCCTTCTTAATTAAAAAAATGTTTATTTCATTTATTTGGGCTATTTGCTATATGGGGTTTTACCCACAGTGTTATATGATTTATAGTGTTACATATGTTGGTAACATAGGGTCAGTTCTGTTGGTAGATAGCATCTTTCCTTTATATATATTGTTTACATTTCTAGTTTGTATGTTGAGAGTTCTCTATACTATCATTTGATGAACTTTCAATTTCCTTTTATAGGGCTTGTTTTAAATTGTCTGCAAAGTGCCATTACAGATGTCATTAATGTATAATACCTGGGATCCTACCACCGTGTAATCCTGAGAGGGGAGAGACGATCCACATAGAGGTCCGGAAGCCTCCAGCCAAACATCAATCCAAAGAAGCAGACCAAGGCTCAATCCCGTCATGGGTAAAAAGTAACTTTTATTCGCCATTCATTAAAAATCAAACAGCATTAGGAGAGAGATACCCTGACGCTTAACACGTCACTTCATCAGAGGGCTATCACAGATGTACAATAACATAATAGGTAACAATTTCAAATGTTATTTTTTTCTTAACTCCTTCTGTGTATCCAAATAAAAAATATCCTAAATTAATTTAGGGTGCTTATTAACCTCCTAATACAGTGCATACCCTTATGTTGTACACTAATCCACTCTCCCAAACCACACATAAATTGGAGTAATGCTGTATTGTGGGTGGTTTCTGCATTTTTATAATGGCAAACAGGATTTACTTTCCTGTCACTGTCACTGTGTATATTAGGCCACAAACCATAATGTTTAGGATACTGAAACATACGCATGAGAAAAGGGGCCCTGATTCCTGCTGTTTTCCTTTATACACTTGAACTTGTGGAGTGTACTGATTATGTTTTTATTATTTTGGTTTTGCAGTTTCCAATAGGCCCAATAAGAAGATAATATAGAATGCTGCTAGTGTCCCTGAACACCCAGCTTTGTACCCTGGGATGGTGAGGTGGAGCTTAGGCATTTCAGGGACATAGTTGGGGCATTCTGGGGGGGGGGGGGTTGGTATCAATGGCAGGAATGTGCAGAGCTTAAAAAGGCCTTGCCCCAGACACCTGGTCCCCTGGGTGTATGTTTACAGAATAAGGTCTCCACTCTTTCCCCAAAAAATTACTTTAAAAAGAGCTGCACAGAAACAGTCTTTTGGCTCTAATCATTGCTTTTAAAAGACATTCAGCAAGAGTCCTAAGAAATGCTATGTATATTAAAGAGGAGCTGTGGTCTCCAAACAAGGAACGAGACCCACCCAGGCTTTTATGGCCTAATTTACCTGGGAGTGCTGCGAGCATGTAGTGCTCTTTTCAGCTCTTAAAGTCACGCAATCTTTTGTCTCGGTTTGTGGTGGCTGTGCGAGTACCAGAAGAGGCAATCGGGCAGCTGTCGCAAGCCTATTTACCAGAGGCTGCACGGCTGTTTGCACGTAAGTATTTAATGTCAGGTGATAGCATTCAGGGATTCACCCAGAATCAAACTGCCTCTGGTAAATATACAACGGGAGATTTGCCCAGAGCGCTTGTGCCTCTGGGTAAATCTCAGTTGTAGGTAAATAGAAGGGAGGCATACTCTGCAGATAATTAGTCAATAATTCATTTATTTCTGTGCTGAAAAACACGCCAAAACACACTACGTTTCAGGGAGACTAAGCCCCCTTCTGGGTAAATCTCCCTGCATGTGTTTTGCCACCAGTGTCACTGTCTTCTTGCTATTTTGCTGCTCTCAATTATTTGTTTAGAAGGTAATATAAGAAAAGTATCTCCCTTCTTTTATTGATGGTATCAATACAAGTAATTATGAAAATTCCCAAGAATCATTGGTTTACATATGTTAAAGAAATAACAGTCCCTCACTTAAAAATAATACATTGGTAGAATGCGATGTTTGCACAAAGGCAAATATTACATTTTTGTGACTTTCAGGTGTACATGCCTTACTTGTGCAGCACAAGAAGTATAAGATTTTTGCTTGCATATATTATCCCACAGTGTAACCTGCTGGTGAGAAAAAGTATGTTAAATGTTGTGCTATATAATTTAGTTATTAGTATATATACTGGCAAATGAAGAAGCTAGTGTGGGAGGATCTATTGCTGTGTGAAATGACAACTCATCATAACAATGAAAGATTGTCAAAAACATAGCATTCATATCTATAATTATGTGTAGGGTAGCCTAGGGCAACTCACAGGTGCAAACTGACGCAATGGAACAGGGCGTGCAAACATTGAAACCTTCCTAAGGTCAGGAAAGATCTCAGAATCTTGGATTATCCTAATATAAATATAAACAATGCAATTTTAAGATTAGTAAGTAATTTAATGATAACATGGTTATATTTTTGTTACTAAATTAATTGTTTTTGTGTTCAACCCTGTACTGTTTGAACTGATACAATCTCTCTTCTGTGTCTGAGAGGCAGTATCTTCTGAAAAATTAAATGTGTCTCTGCTGTAATATGATTTGCTGTCACCTTCTAGGAGGCAAGGCTGCAACTTCCTTGTTATGCTGGGCTTTTAGACACACGCCAAAACAAACAGGTAGATTATGGGAACTGACCACTTGTACCCACTGGTTATTTTTATAAATAAATCAAGAGTCGCAGCAAAGGGAGAGATGTGACGCAGCTTGTTGTATCTTTGTGAATGTGCTCTGTCTATTACAACAATGTTGCCTGGTGGCTTTAGTTCCCCTTTAAATATTTGTATTTAATGTAGAGATGGACAAAACCTCTCAGCTTTGTTTTGCAAAAGTTGCCAATGTTTGTAAAACTGCTACTACACCAACTAAACTATTTGAACTTTGTGGAAAGTGATTATTTATGTTCTCTATATATATGCAAATAGAAAAGTAAGAGAGCATAGTGGAATAGAAATACCTAAACTATTATTCCCTGTCTTTTCCCCCAATTTGAATAAAGCCAGTGTGATAAAAGATATGTACATTTTCAAAATTCACACTTTTTTTTAATTTAAGGAGCCATACATTACAGACATGATGCGAGCAGAGCCTATCTTTAGGCTTCACTCAGCATCTCCTCTGGCCTGCCTAACTTCTGGACTACCTGGACACACCCCAGAAATTGATCATTTCCACCCATTGCAGGGCAAACTTGTCAGTCTGGGGCAATAAACAGAAAAAAACACACTTCTTGCAGACAAGTAGGGAACACTGGGAAATAATTCAGGAGAAAAAAACCCAGTTCCATCATGCCCTGATTGCAATTTACCCAGAGCCGCAACTGCTATGTTAAAGTGCCGGGAAGGCAGCGAGTGCCTCTCTCTGTAAATTCCCCTATAAATTTCCCTAAAAGAGATTTATCATCTGAAAATGGAAACATAAAAAAACAGGTTCAGGCAGAAATCAATATGTAATGGACAAGTAGTTGTGTTACATGCAAAAAGCCCTTAGACACTTTAAAATCCTAACATAAAGTATGCTAATACCTTAAAAAATTGAGAATGTCAAAAGCAATAATTATAGCATGAAAATATTTCCTGTAAGGCATGGATCAGTTTTCAGTAATACACCCCTCAGAAAACTATCATCATTTATTTACTAGTTTTACTTTTACTCCTTTGGTTTTAATGTATTATGACTAGAAGACACTGTGACTGTCCTTGTGAAAAATAATATCATCTAACCAAAGAAAATTAAAAAAATAAATAAAGAAAAAAAAATTGTGTAAAACAGTGTTTAGAAACCAAATATAATATATTTTTAAAAATATTTAAAATTCATTTATTATAAAGCTTGAAAATGAATTTTCCATTAGCAGTTATATTTAGAACCTATTAGACACAACAAAACGTTACACCTAATTACACCTAATGGCACACGAACATATAAAACCTATGTAATGGTGAGGCTTAATTAAAACAATTAAATAGGATGCGCTGAACTAATAGTTTTCATGCATCATAAATGATCAATATACCTTCCTTTTAAAGTATAGTTTCAAGCCAAGAGATATTAATAGAGAAAAGGAATGCATGTTTTAAAGGTATAACTGAACTACAGTGCCAGATGTAAATAAATGATCAAAGGTAAATGTTAGTAAACTCTGCATACAAATTATGCCATGAATCAGAAATGAATGAGAAACACATTCATCTAATCAAAATCATTACAAAAAAACAACAATTAAGCATAGGAGGTACCACAATCAAAACATGTTATTAAAAAAAATTACATTTCCAAAAAGTGCAAATGAGCTAATTTAATCTCATTTTATAAATGTCCTGTGTACCCTAAACACAAAAGTAATTTTCTGGTGGCACAGGAGGTTAAGTCAATAGGCAAAACACTAATGACAATATAAGGTGTCCTGTATAAAAAAAGGCAGCACTTGGAATACACACTTTGTTCATGAATACATACAGTTGTGTTCAAAATTATTCAACCCCCACTGAAATTGAGTGTTTTGGCCAGTTTGACATTGATTTTGATCATTTTAGTCATCTTGTTTACAATTAAATCAAAGAGACACTTGTAAGTCAGACAAATATAACATAACATTTATAATGAAATAACCACAAATGTCTTTTTCTGTGCTCACATC
Source organism: Hymenochirus boettgeri (assembly GCA_019447015.1). Taxonomy (NCBI): domain Eukaryota; kingdom Metazoa; phylum Chordata; class Amphibia; order Anura; family Pipidae; genus Hymenochirus; species Hymenochirus boettgeri. The sequence continues at coordinate 142,273,702 of CM033474.1, forward strand.
AGTATCAGTTTTATTCAACCCCCAAGTGACATTCATTCTTAGTACTTAGTACAACATCCTTTTTCAGTTATAACAGCTTTTAAACGTGAAGCCTAGCTTGACACAAGTGTCTTGCAGCGATCTATGGGTATCTTTGCCCATTCTTCATGGGCAAAAGTCTCCAGTTCAGACACATTCTTAGGCTTGCACGCTGCAACTGCTTTCTTTAAGTCCCACCAGAGGTTCTCAATCGGATTTAAGTCTGGTGACTGCGATGGTCACTCACAAAATGTTACAGCCTTTAATCTGCAACCATGCTCTAGTGGACTTGGAGGTATGCTTGGGATTATTGTCCTGTTCAAAGGTCCAACGTCTCCCAAGCCTAAGGTTTGTGACGGACTGCATCACATTTTTTTCCAATATCTCCAGGTACTGAAGAGAATTCATGGTACCTTGCACACGCTGAAGCTTCCCTGTACCTGCAGAAGCAAAACAGCCCCAAAGCATGATTGACCCCCCGCCATACTTCACAGTAGGCAAGGTGTTCTTTTCTTCATAGGCCTTGTTCTTCCTCCTCCAAACATAGCGTTGATCCATGGACCCAAACAGTTCTAATTTTATTTCATCAGTCCACAGAACACTTTTGTGGTTTGTCCACATGACTTTTGGCATACTGCAGTCGACTCTTCTTATTCTTTGGAGACAGCAAGGGGGTGCACCTGGGAGTTCTGGCATGGAGGCCTTCATTACATAGTGTGCGCCTTATTGTCTGAGCTAAAACTTCAGTACCCGCAGCTGACAAATCTTTTTTCAGTTCCTCAGCAGTCACATGGGGACTTTTCTCCACTTTGCCCTTCAGGTAGCGCACAGCAGTCGAAGTCAGCATCTTCTTTCTGCCACGACCAGGTAGCGTTTCAACAGTGCCTTGAATTTGTGAATGATGCTTTCTATGGTGTCTCTTGGTATGTTTAACATCTTTGCAATCTTCTTATAGCCATTGCCCTTCCTGAGAAGAGAAATCACCACTTCTCTTGTCTTCCTGGACCATTCTCTTGACTTCACCATGTTTGTAAACACACCAGTAAATGTCTAGAAGGAGCTAAGTATCACAGTCATTTTAAATCTGCCTAATTGGTGCTTATTATGCTTGATTGCTGCTCGTTGACATCCACAATTGTTTTGAATACCTGATCGAAAACACTTGAATTACCCTCTGTTCTTAAGAGTGGTAGTCTTTAAGGGGTTGAATAATTGTGTCAATGAAGAAATCACAAAAAAAATCATTTAATACAGTATTACAAAAAAATTAATGTAATTTTAGTTGCAATTGGTTCTTTAAAAAGTCCTTGTGACTCTGAACACAATTACAAATGTACACTGAATTCCCTAAAACCCTTTACAGCATTGGGGGTTGAATAATTTTGAACACAACTGTATATATCTATTTTGACTAGATTAGAATTAAAATATTTCTCAAGCGGAATTTTGGTTCAGTTCGTGAAGTTACCTGTGAGACAAGCCTAAGTTACTTTGAGCATCTCTATAAGAAGGAAAATATTTTGCAAAACGTTAAAAATATTTTAGCGAATGACAGAATAAACAAGATAACACAAAATCACTTTTGGAATTTTTAAAAAGTCTAAGAGAAAGAACCCTAGGGTCATCTTTGTGAAAACAAAGTGATACCTCAACTTACTCATTTTAGTTTTTTCTTGTGTGTAACCAGGTGCAAGAATTTACTTTAGGCATCTAAATACAAATTAACTTCTTTTTAATGCCTAATTATCCTTTAATAAACGTGAAACCACTTAATTGCTGGCAACTGGTTCATGTCCTCAGATGCCTAAAGAAGATAATGAATCTTGCATTTGCCAAGGGTACACACGTTGCAGATTTGTACTAGATGACAGATTCCATTGCAATCTGTCTGTCATCTGATACAAATCTGAATGTATACTTTACTGATTTGATCACTCTGTATAGGGAGATTGTTTGGTTGGTCAAACAAAGCAAAAGCCACTATCTGATACCTGAAGCAAAGTATTGGGAGCTAACAGCCAATGGAGATTCTAGGTCAAAACCAAATGGCCCAGAGGCATACAGCAGTAGTTTTCTTGCCATGGAATAACATGATTTGTCTTTTATTATCCATGTGTGTAGCTTATACAGGGTACAACCAACAGAGAAGCCTTACTAAGCAGCAAATGACAAAAAAAGGATTGTATAAATACATGCAATGCTGCCACCAAAAAAATGATGTACCATGACTGCCGCTGCACTACTAAATTTGCTAAGGAGTAGGAATATATTATATGCTGAATAGAGATGGTCGAACTATTGAAAGTTCGGTCCGTTTTCGAAATTTCGAACTATTGTAAAAGTTCGAAAGTTCGAAAACGGACCCATTAAAGTCTATGGGAGGCAAATAGTTCGAAAAGTTCGAGTCAAATACAACTAAAATATTTATGGTAACTTAATGTAAATGGCTGTGGGACCTGGGAAATGGTCTGGGGAGCATGTTCCAATATCCAGGACTTTCGTAAAATCGATTTTACTCCCACACGCGCTACTTTCGAGCTTTCGTGTTCGAACGTTCGAGGTAACATGGACATTTTACTCGCAGATTCGATGCTCGCCTATAGGCTTTAATGGAGACTTTACTCGCAGATTCGATGTTCGCGCCTAGATACCATGTACATTTTACTCGCGGATTCGAAATATCGAAAGTCCGCAGCCGAGATAGTTCGAGAAGTCCGGGTCCGTTCGAACTCGAACAGTTCGGCTCAAACTCGGGTTCGAGTTCGAGTTCTATGCCATCCCTAATGCTGAATCTATTGACAATGAATCCAAGAGACAGGATATATAACAGAAGATTTACAGTCAATGTTTGCTTTTTAAGATAGATTAAATCTTTAATAATGCATCATGGGCAGTGGCGTAACTAAGAATCACTGCACACACACACCCACAGTGTTTTTCTGGGAGGAGGCTTTATCTGTCATAGGAAAAATAAGAAGATGGGGGCCCCTTGGTTTCCAGGTCCTCCTGCTCCCCTGGTGTTTCCACCCCTAATCATAGGAGCTGTAAATTGGCAAAATGGGAAATTTATTGAATCTCCTTGAAAGTAACTAATATCATGAATGCATTATCATTAATGGCTATAGTATTAAGTATAGTGATGTTCTTCCATATTTAAAAATAATACAAATAATGTAGCTAAAATAGTTGTTACCATTTTGTCGTTAAGAGTTCAGGGCTGGCCTCAGGGTAAATGACACATTGTGGTAGTGACCCTCAGCAATTGAAGACAGCATCCAATAATTCCAAGTAGAGCATAATACTTTTTGTTTGAATGTCTCTTTGGCCTTCTCACTAGTTCCCAGCCTACTCACAGCCTTTCTGTGTCAAAGATTCAGCAGTGGCTTTTGTTGAAAATAATCTTTCTGCTTTTTATCTTACTGCGGTTAATGTAGCAATAAAGAAGATTTGTTAGAAATCTCCATTTTATAAAGAGAAAGAAACTAGTTTTAAATCTCCCCACCCAACGTATACTATACACAGCCACATTGAGAAAACAGCTAATTAATTTAAGCAAAATTGTTTAAACCGATTCAAATCATTTTCTTTTTTATTAATACAGCTAAGTTTGTTTCTTATTTATCATAATTCTTCCTTGTACATATTTCATTGGTTCAAATACTAGTGGTGTCTATATGCTATATATAAAATAATGTTATGTATAGTGCATTTTAAATGTATTTATCCCATGTCAATGTTCCCTATCAAAGGATTGCATTAATATTATGCAGAAAATATGACTGTAAATTTGCTAAACTCTTTTTTTACTTTGTAAGTTTTATTTCACTACTTACTTTATGAACCTGAAGTAGCTTAGTTTAAATATATAAAATCCTATATGCAAATACTAACCTACATCTAATACATATGTCACCCTAGAGTTGAAGTTGTAAATGCTTGATAAAAGGCAAAACATAAAATATGAAGTAGCTAGCAGGCATATATCTTACACAGTGGGTAGCCGTTGATCACAGGCTAGACTAATCAGAGAGGGTGACAACCTATTTCATTTAATGACAATCTGACATATTATTATTCTACTAGCATCAGCAGTGTCATTTGTCATGCCAAATTCAGACTGCTTTCTTGCAGACAATGTTCCACGTAAATTCTTGATTTGTTATAGCAATAGTTTTAGAGCTACAGTACATTGGTAAAAGAGGAAAATGTTGATTTGCACATGCATATATAAAGATCACACTTCAAAAAGAATTGTAGGAAACCAAGAAGCCCAGCTTGAACGATTAGAATTTAGATTTTTTTTCCAGAAACAAAAATGTATTAAAAATAGTAAATATGCTTCCTTATTAAAAATGTACAGTTTCTTGTATTTAGTCCTTATTAGGCACAAGGAAAAATAAATGAATATATTTAGTCACTCATATGGTGGATCAGTCATTAGCTCTAATGTCTTGCAAAAATAATGTCCTGGGTTCATATCCTCTCTTGGCCATATCAGCAAGGTGTTCATGTGTTCTCTCTGTGCTTGCATAGTTTTCCTCAGGGCACTCCCCCACACTGTGGTAAAGTGCTTTGATTGCAAGCTCTTTGGAGCAAGGTCTGATGCAAATGGGTGAAATACATGTAAAGAACTGCAGTATATGTTCAGTGCTGTAAGCAAATAAATACAATTATAGATCAGTAAAACATGCAATGCAGCAGAATAATCGCTTCTACCTTATAAGGATTAGGGAATTACTGAACTTTTCTCTCCAAACATTCTGTCAGGCTAAACCAGTGAAGTCCAACCTGTGGCCCTCCAGACAGTTGTAAACTACAACTCTCAGCATTCCTTGGTTGAATTCTGCAATGCTGGGAGTTGTAGATTTAAACACCTGGAGGGAGGAAAGTTTAACATCCCTGGCTATAGAACCAAGCACTGTAACATGTCTGACATGGGGAACAGACTAAGGTTACTATGAACATTTATCTGCAGTAGCAGCCTCAGTAAAATGACAGTAAAACAAATGTGGGGATTTTGTTTGATACTAAAATGTGATGCTTTCCTTAACGTATATGTTAATGGAGTTGTGTGTATAAAAACCTGAAATAATAATAGCTTAGAAGAAACAAGGTTCTAAGAAGGTTGAAAATTATTTTTAAATGATTTTATATTTCATTTTATTTTCATATCTGATATTGAACTGGTACACAAACTGTTGCACAATGTTAGAGGAATAATGATCACATTGATGCTAGGTGAACTGTATTATTCTGCATCAGACCAGGGTTCCTATCCGGCAATGGTTACATTAACAAGGAGTTTGTATTTCCTCCCTGGGCTTGCATGTCACTCATTTTCTCCCACAATCATGAAGATCTTGTAAACTGCATACTTAAGGTGCTTAGATTGTGGGAGAGAATGATGGAAAGCTTTCTAGACAAAAAGTTATTTTCTCATTTAACAAAGTTTTGGACCTTTGTTTAAACACATAAAACTAAGCCAACTAACAAGCAAATACAATATTTATCAAAAAAGTGAGAACAAAAGGTTAATAAACAGTATGGGTTAATAAAATATCCCAGCTAATTTCCCTATAGATTAAATGTAAAATGTGCTGTTCCTTTGTCATTGCTATGCTACATATGCTAATAAAAGTGAATTCCTGGAAATGGCATTTGTTGGTAGAATGTTGCAACTTCCCAAGCATCACTCTCTGTCTGTTGGTAGCATTTTATAGCCAGTCAAATATATTTTTTATACCAGTGTCATAGACTTAAATAAAAACACAATCAACAGATTTAATGATCTATGGGGATGAAGAGGGGGCAAACCCTAAAAAATCAGATTGTTATGCATTTATGGTTCTTTAACTAGTGGCCACCAGCTATCATTGGAATTTGTATAAACAGTAGAGGAGACACATAAATACTTTTTTGTCTTGAAAGCTGTGGATTGCAGACTTCTTACATCATGCATATCCCAATGATGAACAAAGAAGTTGCTTTGAATAATTTTCCCTGAAGGAATAATTCAGTTCTGTTTGAATAGCCATCTGTGTGCTTTTTCCAACTGTCAATAGAGTTTGAATTTTGACACCTGTGCAACACTACACAGATGTGCAATCTTGCAATCAATCAATCAGGGCTTGGTTATATCATCAGAAATACATTCCATATCTATAATAATATCTATATATAATATTTTAGTTATATAGACAGTCAGATATATACAGAAATTTGTACTAGAGATGGGATCCAGGTCCGACTCGGACCCTGATCCATCACAGAACCCCTCAGTTTGCAGGGAGGAGCACAGGGGGAGGAGGGCTGACCTAGGTTTTAAAGTTTCACTTACCTGTTTGTCTGTAACATCCTGAGGACGGCTGCTTGTGTCAGCTGAAACGCATAGATGTACAAATAAAATATATTTATGTGAAGACCCACGAGTGCTCTAATATGTGGAAGGTATATATATATATATATATATATATATATATATATACAAATTCAAAAAATATGCAGCTCAAACCTTAATTCAAAAAACGTCTGGTGTGGTGCAAAGAGGAGGAACGGCAATAGATACATTACACAAAAGTCTCCCACTCAACTACACATACAATTATAAATGAACAGGGTAAAGAGTTAGACATGGATGCAGCAATGAAGGCGAATCACCTGCACTTTTAGTTCAAATGGATACCTTTAGTTACATTGTTTGTACAATGCTTAGCTGACACGCCACTTCACGGCAGTATCCCAGTGTCAGTCCTAACCTATGCGAAAAAATATATGTTCCCTGGAGTTACCAGTCACCTGCTTCTCTCTTTATCTAGCATGACCTTTTCCAAGGACTCAATGACTTACAAGCTTCTCTATCTTTTAAAAACCTTTTTAAACCTTCCTTCTGGACTGCCTTAAAGGGGCGGAGAATACATTTATACAGGGAGCAAAGCATACAATAGGGCATGCCGTACTTCCCTTATTTAAATACAAATTCAAAAAATATGCAGCTCAAACCTTAATTCAAAAACACTTTCTGGTGTGGTGCAAAGGAGGAACGCAATAGATACTTACCACAAAGTCTCCAGCACTCAACTACACAACAATTATAATAAACAGGGTAAAAGAGTTAGCCATGGATGCAAGCAATGAAGGCGAATCACCTGCACTTTTAGTTCAAATGGATACCTTTGTTACATTGTTTGTACAAACATGCTTAGCTGACACGCCCACTTCACGGCAGTATCCCAGTGTCGTCCTAACCTAGTGAAAAAATATATGTTCCCTGGAGTTACCAGGTCATACCTGCTTCCTCTTTATCTAGCATGACCTTTTCCAAGGACTCAAATGAGCTTACAAAGCTTCTCTATCTTTTAAACCTTTTAAACCTTCCTTCTGGACTGCCTTAAAGGGGCGGAGAATACATTTATACAGGAGCAAAGCATACAATAGGGCATGGCCGTACTTCCCTTATTTAATACAAATTCAAAAAATATGCAGCTCAAACCTTAATTCAAAAACACTTTCTGGTGTGGTGCAAAGGAGGAACGGCAATAGATACATTACACAAAAGTCTCCAGCACTCAACTACACATACAATTATAAATGAACAGGGTAAAAGAGTTAGACATGGATGCAAGCAATGAAGGCGAATCACCTGCACTTTTAGTTCAAATGGATACCTTTAGTTACATTGTTTGTACAAACATGCTTAGCTGACACGCCACTTCACGGCAGTATCCCAGTGTCAGTCCTAACCTAGCGAAAAAATATATGTTCCCTGGAGTTACCAGGTCATACCTGCTTCTCTCTTTATCTAGCATGACCTTTTCCAAGGACTCAAATGAGCTTACAAAGCTTCTCTATCTTTTTAAACCTTTTTAAACCTTCCTTCTGGACTGCCTTAAAGGGGCGGAGAATACATTTATACAGGGAGCAAAGCATACAATAGGGCATGGCCGTACTTCCCTTATTTAAATACAAAGTCAAAAAATATGCAGCTCAACCTTAATTCAAAAACACTTTCTGGTGTGGTGCAAAGGAGGAACGCAATAGATACATTACCACAAAGTCTCCAGCACTCAACTACACACACAATTATAAAAACAGGGTAAAAGAGTTAGACATGGATGCAAGCAATGAGGCGAATCACCTGCACTTTTAGTTCAAATGGATACCTTTGTTACATTGTTTGTACAAACATGCTTAGCTGACACGCCCCTTCACGGCAGTATCCCAGTGTCGTCCTAACCTAGTGAAAAAATATATGTTCCCTGGAGTTACCAGGTCATACCTGCTTCCTCTTTATCTAGCATGACCTTTTCCAAGGACTCAAATGAGCTTACAAAGCTTCTCTATCTTTTAAACCTTTTTAAACCTTCCTTCTGGACTGCCTTAAAGGGGCGGAGAATACATTTATACAGGAGCAAAGCATACAATAGGGCATGGCCGTACTTCCTTATTTAAATACAAATTCAAAAAATATGCAGCTCAAACCTTAATTCAAAACACTTTCTGGTGTGGTGCAAAGGGAACGGCAATAGATACATTACACAAAAGTCTCCAGCACTCAACTACACATACAATTATAAATGAACAGGGTAAAAGAGTTAGACATGGATGCAAGCAATGAAGGCGAATCACCTGCACTTTTAGTTCAAATGGATCCTTTAGTTACATTGTTTGTACAAACATGCTTAGCTGACACGCCACTTCACGGCAGTATCCCATGTCAGTCCTAACCTATGAAAAAATATATGTTCCCTGGAGTTACCAGGTCATACCTGCTTCTCTCTTTATCTAGCATGACCTTTTCCAAGGACTCAAATGAGCTTACAAGCTTCTCTATCTTTTTAAACCTTTTAAACTTCCTTCTGGACTGCCTTAAAGGGGCGGAGAATACATTTATACAGGGAGCAAAGCATACAATAGGGCATGGCCGTACTTCCCTTATTTGCCGTGAAGTGGCGTGTCAGCTAAGCATGTTTGTACAAACAATGTAACTAAAGGTATCCATTTGAACTAAAAGTGCAGGTGATTCGCCTTCATTGCTTGCATCCATGTCTAACTCTTTTACCCTGTTCATTTATAATTGTATGTGTAGTTGAGTGCTGGAGACTTTTGTGTAATGTATATATATATATATATATATATAAACTGCTGACGTTGGTGAAATTATATTATTTTCTGAATGCAGGGTTGTGGAATCCCTGTGGGGTATATGTGATTATAATGGAATGTATAATGAGGTAATTTCCTGTTCTTGGCCTTAAAAGATGGCCGTATACCATGACTAATGTATTTGTCTGTTTGCTGAGTCTGATGAAGGGAGCAGTGGCTCTCGAAACGTTACTTAATTGACACTTATGTGTGACTTCTATAAAACATAATTTTTATTCAGTAACACATAAAATGTTGACGAGTTTCTGCCCTCAACGGGCCGTCATCAGCAAGTGATTCTTCTGTTAATCCTTATATACCCACCCCCTATGAAACACCCCCACACACACAGCTGTAGGTGATAACATTAAAGTATCATGTAGTTACATATGAATGACATAAAATTAAAACCATATATAAAATTAAAACCAGTTAAATACATATACAGGGATAAAATCTTATTTAACATTTGAAAGTTAACATCTGATTGGTTGGGGAAAATTTAGCACCATTTTAAATGATAGGAACTTTTATTGAATAACCCTGATAGTCTCCAAGCATGCTCACTGTGGAGGAAACACATAAATATACACGTTGGACCAATATTGGGAAGTGGTAGAACAGAGTATGTAGAGAAACATGTTAGTAACTTTTTTATATATGTGTAACCACTTGAAACCAGGAACATCTAATTATAAAAAACAATGTAGCAACCACTGTTCGTTCAGACCTCTGGGATTCTGAGTATCCAGTTTGTGTGTCCATTTGGATTCTTTCTGGAGTAAAATTCAGCTGACAACCCATCAATTATCATGCATTTTAGCGATGCCAAAGTACGAGACATCTCTTTAAAATGCCTGGCCACATCCAAATCACGATATTTAGTTGTAATATCTGCTATATTGCTGGCAGACAAGGCTTGTCTAATAGACGAACAGTGATTGGCCAATCTCTCTTTAAAAGTGTTTTTTGTCTTCCCCACATAGTGGAGGCCGCAGGGACATAATATAAAGTAAATGACATATTTACTGGTACAGGTAAACCTGTATCTAATGGGAATCTTTGTTCCATTGTGAGGATGGGAAAAATGTTTACCAGTGAGCATGGAGCGACATGTAACACAGTCCGGGCATCAAAAACAGCTGTCAATTCCTGACCCAAGTAATCTATATCGGGGATTTGTACATCAGTGTGTACTAATAGATTGGATAAGTTTGTGCCCCTTCTGTATGTATGTTGTATTCGTGTGTGCTCAAAGGGAAGTTGTCTGTCAGTTTTTACTACCTCTCAGTATTTGTTGGTACTGTCCCTGATAAGCCCGCTGAGAGGGGTATATGTTGTACAGAAGTCAATGATTTGCCCAGATCGATGTTTGACATCAAGTTGAGGCTCACCTTGGAGGTTAACACGCTGGAACAGTTCTCATATACACAAACGGATGTGACTAGAATTTTGTTCACGGACTCTACAGCACAATTGGAAGTTCCCCCTAAGGATTTGTACTCCCGATTGCTTAAATTTAAAAAAAAGGGCGATCAACTACCAACTTCACGGAACATACTTACCGGATTACTACAGGGCTCAGCGCATCCCACGAAGGTTTAGGGTGAGAAACACTCCTACAATCGGCAGGTATGATCGAGAATTTTGTAGCTGCTGGTGCAGAATTTTAAACAAATGTTCATTTGACCTGCTATTACTGGTGATTGAACAGGCCTCTAAAGAACTTACGATAATTAAAAAAGAAATCTCTGACTTTGAAACAATTGACTTGTCCAAATTAGAGCGTGACAAATCCCAAGACTGGTTTAATAGATTGGGGGAACAAACAGAAAAATACAAAGCGGACATAATAGCTTTTAAACTGACAAAATTTTTGAATGTGGAACGTGATTATAAAGAAAAAAGGGCATACGGGTGGTTAATAGGTAAAAATGAGAACACAAGATTTAAACGCCCTAGATACACTCGTGTCAGGAAACCAAGGAAAACCATTGACTCTTTGGGGGAATCACATAACACCGACAGTGATGAAAACACCAATGAATTAGGTGCCTCATTTGGTCCAAAATTGTTTTTTTGAGGGGTAACCACACGGGCTGGAGCAGTGGCCTGAAAAGACCACATCCCAGATGGGGGGGGGAGCATAAAAGTAACTGGCAAACCACCGAGGGACAAGAGACAAGATCTTCTTTAAGGACTTAGCTACAGACATGGAGTACAGTGATCCCTTTAAGGTTAGGAGTACATTTGATCCTCCCAGTACCCCTGCAGCTATAAAGATCTTCCATAACATGATGAGTAATGAGATCAGACATACTATTAGGACACCTGTCCATAAAAAGTATGACAATCTCTCCTCTGAGGAAAGAGAGGGAATACGTACCCTCTGTGATGATAAAAATCTTATTATTCACCCGGCGGATAAGGGGGGTTCGATTGTACTCCTGACCTGTGAGTACTACCTGTCGGAAGCATTATCACAATTACATGATTAACAAGTATATGAAAAATGTGTGGGGATCCCACTGATCGTCTCACTGATCGTCTCAAAAAGGAACTGGACATTAGGTTATCTATGGCACTGAACATGGGATTGATTACTAAAAAACAAAATGAGATTTTGTCCACTGATCACCCCAGATGTCCATTGTTTTATACTCTCCCTAAAATTCACAAGGACAATAAAGCACAACCAGGGAGACCTATTGTTTTATCTTATGGGTCTCTGTTCAGACCTTTGCCCAATTTTTGGACCATTTTATGCAACCGTTGGTAAAAGTCATGCCGTCTTATCTGCGTGACAGTGGACATCTTATTGGTTGGTTAAATGAGTTGGAAATGCCCAATGGGGAATTTATATTGATGACATGTGATGTAAAAAGTTTGTACACTATAATTCCACAATTAGACAGCATAATAACATGTCGAGAAGCATTTAATAACCATACCAAGGGCCCCTAGTTGAGTTCTGTGTCTAACAATTACTTTCGTTTTGATTCAGATTTTTATATACAAAATAAATGGGATTGCTATGGGTTCTAATGTGGCACCTACCCTGGCCAATCTATACATGGGCTGGTTTGAACAACAATATACATTATATATACCCTAAAGCCCACAAGTTTTATGTTTGTTATGGTTGATCTATTTTTTGTATGCAAAGGCTCGTGGGAGGAGGCAGAAAGGTTTGTGACACAGCTAAATGTCTTACCTACTCCAGTTAAATTAACTATGACCTTGAATAGGGTAGAGTTTCTATATGTATATATAAACAAGGAAATCGGCTTTGGACCACCTTGTTTAGAAAGGAAACTGATAGAAACTCAATACTGTTTGGGACCAGTTGCCATCCTAGAAGAGCAAAATTGGGTGACAATTTTTACGGGTGTTACGAAATAACACTGATCCCATAAGGGCTGAGATACAGTTGATGGATATGTACCAGACACTGTTGGACAGTGTTTATAAATCCCATGCCCTAGATGCTCAATTGGAACGAGTCAAACCTAATTTCCAAACCAAAAATACAGAGGAAGCTCAAATTGATGTCAAACATCGATCTAGGCAAATCATTGACTTCTGTACGACGTATACCACTCACAGCGGGTTTATCAGGGACAGTACCAACAAATACTGGGAGGTAGTAAAAACTGACAGACAACTTCCCTTTGAGCACACACGAAAACAACATACGTACAGAAGGGGCACAAACTTATCCAATCAATTAGTATACACTGATATACAAATACCCGATATAGATTACATAGATCAGGGATTGGCACCCCAATAGGTCGGCTGTTTTTGATGCCCGGACTGTGTTACATGTCGCTCCATGCTCACTGGTACATTTTCCTCATCCTCACAATGGAACAAAAATTCCCATTAGATACAGGTTTACCTGTACCAGTAAATATGTCATTACTTTATATTATGTCACTGTGGGGAAGACAAAAAACACTTTTAAAGAGAGAATGGCCAATCACCGTTCGTCTATTAGACAAGCCTTGTCTGCCAGCAATATAGCGGATATTACAACTAAATATGGTGATTTGGCTGTGGCCAGGCATTTTAAAAAGATGTCTCGTACTTTGGCATCGCTAAAATGCATGATAATTGATGGGTTGTCAGCTTCTGAATTGAAACAAAATATTGACAGGGACGGAATTTTACTCCAGAAAGAATCCAAATGGACACACAAACTGGATACTCAGAATCCCAGAGGTCTGAATGAACAGTGGTCACTACATTGTTTTTTATAAATAGATGTTCCTGGTTTCAAGTGGTTACACATATATAAAAATGTTACTAACGTCTTTCTCTACATACTCTGTTCTACCACTTACCAATATTGGTCCAGCGTGTATATTTATGCGTTTCCTCCACAGTGAGCTTGGAGACTATATGTATTTAACTGGTTTTAATTTTATACATTTAGTATTGTTTTTATGTCATTCATATGTAACTACATGATTCTTTAATGTTATCACCTACAGCTGTGTGTGGGGGGGTGTCTCAGAGGGGGTGGGTATATAAGGATTAACAGAAGAATCACTTGCTGTCCTGATGATGGCCCATTGAGGGCGGAAACGCGTCGACATTTTATGTGTTACTGAATAAAAATTATGTTTTATAGAAGTCCCGAAAACTGTGCAGGCACACACTTGAAGCTCAACGATTTGCTGGGTGCTTCCTCCAAGGAAATCTTAAGACCTAAAGGGCCATATTTATAGTTAATTAACGATCGCGGTCGTAAATGTACGATTGCATATTTTTGACTGAATGCTCATTAATTAACAAACATTTGATCATAGAATACCGTGCGGTAGTAAACTACCGCAATGGTATTCTATGGGGATCGTAAATCTATGATTTCATTATCGTAGATTTACAATCGGTATTGTAAATTTATGATTGTTAAACCGATCATTAACCTCTGATCGGTTTAACAATCTTAAATTTACAATACTGATTGTTAAAGTCAAGGTATCGCTAAAAAGCGATACCACAGCTTTTTAAATATGGCCCATAGAGAGAAGAACTTCAAGTTATTCTTTACAGTGATTTATTTTAAGTGTATAGCTATAAATCACTGTAAAGAAGACCTTGGAGTGCACCTTTTTTCTTCTCTCTTTAGGTATATATATATATATATATGTAAAACAAATATGACCAATTTTTTCCTTTTATTTATAAAAAGTGTGGTAAACAGGCATCTTACATGACTGTAAGTAAGTTAAACTGCTTTTGGCAGAGGCTATTACAGAATATTTTATCATGCATGAAGATTATCTTTTCAACCAGACAGAGAAAAAAGCATAGAGAGTCAACAGTTTTTCCCCTAGGGATTCCCTCAGGAAGTAAAGTAGACTTTTCCTTCATTTCGCACTTGTAAGTCCCAGAGGGTAGAATAAGGGCTGACTTCAGAACTAGCTCTTGCAGCCAGTGAAGCAGAGGTATTTAAAAGCTTGACCAGATTTTCTTTTTAGTTGATGAAGAGTCAATAGTGCGTTATTCCATCAAATTAAAAATGTCAACATCAATTTCAAACTCTATTTAATATAGTAGGATACTAATGTTTCGGTAATAATGCATTTATGACAAAGTGCTGTGATACATAAATGGATATTTTAAATGGTACAGGATTACACAAATGGTTTTAGATTTTAAAATTGTAAGTGAAAAAAGCACAAACTGCCCCAAAACTCAAGTTGATACATTGCTAACTCTATGAACCCCTTAACCACATTACTTGGGGGGCAATATACCAGTGTGGATATGTCCTAACCGATATTCTGCTCTTCAGCTGTCTCTACTTACACTGCACTTACAAGATTTCATACAAGCTTGCACATGTGCAAAGCTCGTACAGACAAATAAAGGCTTTGAAATTAAAGATCCTGGAGTGAACTAGAGTTTCTTTGCATGTTTTATTGATGAAATAAGAATAATATCAATTTGTTTAGTTTTATAAAATGGAGCCCAAGATATAAAATAAACATTATATATTTTTAAGGAACATACCACACAACATTGCTCGACT
Organism: Hymenochirus boettgeri; assembly: GCA_019447015.1. Lineage (NCBI taxonomy): Eukaryota > Metazoa > Chordata > Amphibia > Anura > Pipidae > Hymenochirus > Hymenochirus boettgeri. The sequence goes on from CM033474.1 coordinate 142,288,904, forward strand.
TTAGATTATCTTTGTATAAATATGAACACATTTAATTTCTATTCCACAAATTTTGTCAATGCACCATTATCCATTTGTAATAAAAAAGCATACCTTTAAACAGTGATCATTTAAAGACCGATTTTTTATACAACACTATTACATAGTAAGTTAAACCAGCAAAATTTTACTCTGTGTTGTCAAAAAGAGACAGGCTGATAAAAAAGATAGCTTACTAGTCATGGTTAATTAGGAATCAATCTTCTTTCTTGCTCCCCAAAGGAAGATTATTTCTCAATGGCTTATTAATTAACAGTGAAAAATGTGAATTGGTTTTCTTGAATAATTGCTCTCTAATGAGCAACCAATGTTTCTGAAGTTTGCACTGTAATGAAAAGGCATATCTATCATGCTAAATATCTATTCTACACGTGAACATGGTTCTGAAATAAATCTATTGACAATACACAGGTATTCCTAACGTTGCACAATGAAAAATTAAGACAATAAAGTTGATTAATTCAGACTTCTGGAGTCACTCAAATACAATAAATGTACTGTAGACAGTAATTCTAACACCACATTGCTGCAATAAGAAAAAAATCTTTATGACTGTAACTTTTGCAGAGATGTTTATTTTTTATTCATCTTTAATATATGTATTTTAATATATAAAAAAAGGAACTATAATTAATGCCTTGCCTTCTCAAATGTATTAAATCTCAATTATCACAGATAATTCATTGATACCATCAATTATAGCAGTAGAATTCTGGAAAACCAGGACATTGTATTCAGACTATTAAGTGACTAAAATATTAACTTTCATAGTGCCCATATTTTTAACTTGTCAGTGGGCTATGTTTTTATTCTATCAATCAAACTCTTACAGTAGTTTGTAAATAAGGATATGTTCGTTAACTGTAGAGTTACTGTTATTTTTAATGCATTGTCTCCCAAAATAGTACTCCATTCTTAAGGTTCTGTTTGCTGTCCATTTATATTTTGCATTTATGCCTTGATATAATGCCTCTTGGGTGCAGAAAGGGATGTTTTCCACTAAATATACATCATATAATAGAAATGCATAACTATGCTTCAAAAAAATGATTAATTTTTAATTTATGAAAATAAACTTTGATATCAGCGCGTGTGTATGTATTTGCTTGGGTGTCTTTCGTTAATCTGCCGCGGCAGAGCATCTAGAGGTCTAGAATATAAAGATTGTTTAACCAATTTTCTCACTCCCACTTCCCTCCATAGAAAAAAACAGGCTGCTTGGCCCTGGCTGAGCAAGGATGTTTTCTGGTGATACAAACCTATATAGGTGTAGGTCATTTCAGTCTAGACATCTTGTTGAACCTAATGCTTCATTATTGTAGTTTTCTACTTGTCCTGTTCCTGTTGTAAGGATGAGTATTTTTCACCATTGTATTTGTGCATGGTTATTGTCCTATTGCTTGTGCCCTATTTGGTGTACTGATCTATATAGTATATTGTAGAGCAGAATGAACAAAAGAGGGAAAGATATCTTTATGTGATATGCTGGAAAGTGTCAGAAATCAAGATCTTTTATTTGTTTCTAACAGCTGGAATTATTTAACATGATTGTAATCTTGTGTGGCCATATTTGTTATTTATGACAAGTGCATGACCAGGATAGCAAGCATACAGTTATGTAGAGATGATAAAATCTGATCATGAAAAGATGCGTAGCCGTAGCAAAATATTTTACCATCAAAACATTTTTTCAAGAATTTGAGAGATCTTGACAGATCTTGTGTTAAATTGGAAACACAGGCAGCTAGAAAGTAACAGGGATAGTTGTGCAAACTGAAAATCCCACTTTTAATATCCACAAAAAATAAACATTTCATTAATTGATGTAAAAAAGCGTCTTTTCATCTGTCAAATTTCTTTTTACTTTTTAGTGCTTAACAACGTGCTAATTAGATCTAAAAATCAGTTGTAGATTCAAAAATGCTTAATACAAAAAAGCTAATAATTAATATCTGTTGTATCCACTTAGATCAACCGGACTTAAAGTTTAGTCCATGAAGATGTTTCGCTAGTCATCCGACTGGCTTTCTCAATTCAGAATAAACAACTTCGCCTTAATGTATCTGCTGCCTTAGCCAGTGCTAAACCTTCTTCATCTAACTTGACCACACAGAAAAGAAGAGCCTTAACATCCCCCAAGAAAGATTCCAGTGTCACCATTCTGCCGGCAGACAAGGGAAGATGCACAGTGGTACTCAACACCTCAGACTAGCATGCTAAGGTGACCACACTCCTAGCTAATAACAACACACTGAGGCAGCAATTGGTAGTTCCGAAGGACCCAGTACCGAAACACAAGAAAAGCAACATCATATATGCAGTGCAGTGCAGTGAAGAGTGCTCTGATCGGTGGGGGAGACCAAATAGCAACTGCACCAACGTATGGCCCAGGACAGAAGACTCGATTTATCGGGTAAGGACTCTGCCGTGTACCTGCCTCTTAAGGAAAAAGGATTGTAATGTCAACATCTTGGCAAAGGCATTGAAAAAGCCAGTTGAGAGAAACACGTTTGGGGGTGCTGAGACCCCCCTCAACCTCCATCATGTGCCCTGGTCTCCTGGATTTCAGCCTCAGTACTTTGCAATACTTTTGGTTCCATGCATGGACTATGACTGACTACTAGACTGCTACGTATTATAGGGCTGTGGGTTACTTAGACACTGTGTACATGGTGTGGGGTTATACCATCTAAAGTTGGGGGTTTGTTTAGGTTGTTAAGGTTTTCTTGTACTTACTATTTTGACAAACAATTTTTGATACCTTTTAACTGTTTGAAATAAAAGATATGTTTAATTAGCCATATATCCTTTGTTTCTCCATATTGTCTACATATTTATCTTAGGATAGGCTTTTTTACTTGAGGATATTATTATCTATTAGGAACATGTTGGCAAAGGAACATGACTGGTTCAAGTGAGATGTCAAGGAGGTGGGGGTTTGTCACCAATTGGGGGGGTTGACACCAACACCTCTTAGCCACAATGCAATCACACCTTGCATTCAGAAGGTCGCTAACACCTGACTGTCAAATTCTAATTGGGACTTTCCAGGGTATTTAATTGCCAACAGATTCTTTTACAATTTTGAATTGATAAAGCCAGTCGGATGACTAGCTAAACTTCTTCAAAAACTAAACTTTAATTCCAGTTGATCTAACTGAATACAACAGATATATCATGACCTGAATGAATGAGGACCATCACACTAATAATTCATAATTTCCTTTATTTGATGTCCAAGCTGATCAATAACCAAATACAAGAAAAATAAAGGGAAAAATGTTGTATATGAAAGAGCAAGTCCACCTCTCCAATAAAATTGTACACATGTAAAAGGTGTGCAACTGAAATGTTTTTTGTAATCTATTTTAACATCAAATTAGACTATTTTCTAAATAGCTCTTATTTGCATATTTTACATTTGAAAATACAATACAAAAAACTGTTCTTCAAACCCATACTGCTTACTATTACTGGTTAGCACTTTTTTCAGATTATTGTCTTCTCTGATTATTCCTCTATCACATATGCATTCCCTTCATATAATTAGATTTATATTTTGAAAAACATTGGCCCAGAAAAAAATTATTCTGTTCTCACTTGACTTTGAGTTTCTGAGAATTTTAAAAAAAAAATTATATAAGGAATAACGTGACACAGTGTAATATACGGAGATTGCGCAACTGATGAGTTCCCTGGCCATGTGGCCTTATCGTTTTATACAGGTCAGGGAACCCTGAGGTAAAGTAATATCCTTATATTATAACGTGAAGGGGCACATTATTTCTCATAATACATAAGGTTATAGGTTAGAAGCATTTGTTTTTTCTTAATTTTTTTCCATGACCTGTCTTTTTTGTTTAAGGTATAACATATTAGCGTACAACATATTAGCGTACTGTCCCAGGAAATTAATCTTCTGTTTGCGACACCCACGCAAGTATCGGAAGAGACACTGGTGCAGCTGCCGCAAGCTTATTTACCAGAGGCTGCGCACGTATTTAATGGCAGTGAAAACTGGCCTTCTCTGCTTTCAGATACTACAGTGGTAGCAAATAACTTAATAACAACAAGAAGATGCACAACAAAAAATGTAAGTTAATGTTTTCTAATTGATGTTAGATACCAACCTGTCCAGTCGAATACTTTCCTGTACCAATGGAATATGTCTGCAAGATGTCTGCTCCCTTTTCCTCATAACTTCCTGTCTTGATCTGATCTCCGCATACCTGCATGACTTTACAGAATCTTTACTGGGAAAACTGCAGCGAGTGTATGAAGCTACTTTTTTTTAGAGACCTGAAGCCATTGGATCTTTTAAATGCAGATTTATAACCTAGAGCTTCAAGGAATATTTCATGAGGTATGAACTGCTGTTAAGAATATTTACAACTTTACCACTGTTGGAGAAAGGGCCTTTACTAAACTGTAAAGAACTACCTGCATTCAGCAATGAGTCAACATCATTTGAATAGTCTTGTCATTGGAAAAGTCATCTCCATTGAACATGAGCTGGCAAAAAGGATAGACTTCTCAGACCTAATAAAAAACTTTGCAAACCAGATAGTAAGACTACTGACTGAAATAGAAATACCTTTTACTTTGTAGTACTAGATTTCTATACATAGATTCCTTTGTAATTACTGGGAGAACTTAAATGGACTTTGACCAAATACCCTACTTTATTTACATTTGTTACATTTGACAATAATAAAATGTTTATATATGTTACATTTTGGACAGTATGATTTCTAAAAAAAATTATATTTTGTACTGATATTCTTCACAGCATTAAACATTTATTCATGGTCAGTGTTCCTGATGCCCATCCCTCAATGCAGACCACAACTGCAAACCACACCCATTTTGACAGACTATATAATGTTAAAAATTGGAAAATGCAATAAACACGAAAGGCCTCATTTACCCTGAGCTGCAGTGATCTTTTCTGCTTAATGCAAAAATGTAAGTTTGTTTCTAACTGATTTACTGAAGAACGGGAGATAAATGCAGTCTCTTACCTCCCGTTCTTCAGTAAATCTTACAGGAGAGGAGGAGACACTTACCCATGGACCCGCTCCGGCGCTGATATCCCTGACGCCTCTGACGCATCTCCAGTCCTTTGCACTGTGCGCGCATGCCCAAACAGTGCAAAGGAGCAAGGAATTGTTTACAATATAACCTGTACCACCAGGGATATCAGATGCTTTTTTTTAAAAGTGGCAACAGTAGAGATTTACAGTAGAGAGATTTAAAGCTACCTCAGGTGCCCCTAAGCATATGCCTACTGTGCTGAATGGTAAATCCAGCATGGCATTTATTGTATAATGCTGTTAAAGTAGCTGTATACTTGTAGATGTACTTTCTATACTAATTAGGACAAATGATACTCTTTTGGCCATAGACTCTAGCTTATTATTGAACCACTGTTGGCCTAAGAGGCATTATAAGAGCAAAAAAATAAAAATTTGGCATAAGTCGATTTGTTTGGTAGTATCATCTTAGGTTAGCTTTAGATATATTTGATTAGGTTAGGTGGGAAGAGTCTACCTTGATGTGGTGGCAGGTTTAGAAATATTTAGTTTTTTTCTCGACGGGGAAAGGGGGTATATGAGTCACGGATATGACATTGTGGGTAAAAGTGTGTGTGTGTGAGGGGGGGGATAATGGTATGGCAGGGGTTGAGAAATTTACCTGATAATCGGCCAAAAGAATTCTGATGAAGGCTCTGCCACCATGCAATTTACACAAGAAACTATCTTGCCCTCTCTGTCACTCTGCAAATTGTTACAGCAGAACTGTAACTTTTCTGTACAGCAGCAAAGTTTATGCTAATAGAGTACTTGATTAACAGAGAAAATCTGAAGGTTTAAGGGAAGATACCAAAAGAAATAGGTGAGAAATAATTTACCGGAAAACATAATGCTTATTGAATAGAGGCTCAAACAGACAGATATTACCTGACTGCGATCCCATGAAGTAGAAGTGAAGTAACACCTGTCAAAAATATATTTTCCCAGTATAGATGCCTTTTAAAAGTGCAGTATTAGTAACATTCCTTTATGCAATCAGAGATTAAAATGAATAGGAGCAACAGTGGAATATTTTCACTCAGCTACGTAGCTAAGTGATGATACCAACCCCCATCCCCTTCTACCATGCAAATTCACACAAACCAACTTTCATAATTTCAGCTACAGCAAAACTGCACACAGCAGAAGAATTTTGGTTAACTTGGATCTTGCCCCACAGGCCAGATGTGGCCAATCACATTTTTGATGGGAGTGTCATTAATGGGAGTTGATTGAGGCAGACAGGGGGAGTTGAGGTGAATAAGCCTTATGGCTTACAGAGGTGCGATAGTGATGCCCTAATGGTTGACTTGGTTGGGCACCACTGAATTAGATAAACATCACACATGTATAAGGACAAGTAATGTTAAAGAGACTCTTTCTGGTGGTGCTCATCTGAGCCATTAGGTTTGTAGCATTGCCAATGTGTGTACTAGCTAGTTAAAAGAGCTGCTATTTATATTGGAGGCTTATTCAATCAAACATAGGCATATGGGGGCTTGATGGAAATGTTTTATTTTCTATAATTAAAAATAGATTGCACATTTTGAATAGCTCTTTGCAATGTAGAAATGTAAACTCTGAGTAGGGACTGCAATGTGTCTTATGTTATGAATGGTTATCTAGAGTGATAGTAATGTGTTTATTACAATTGCAGCAGTTGTGTTTAATGTGTAATATCTAATTATTTGCGATCAAAGTAAGTAAATGAACCCAACATATTAATATTAAGTTTATTGGAGAGCATGAAACTTAAAACTTGTTAAAATGTAATTAGCCCAAAGCAACACAAGGTTAAACCATTTCATCCATGGTTTACATATTTGTTTTGCCGAGAAATACATTTGTTGAGGTACTTTAATTACGTTACATTTAGAGAGCACAGTGGGTATGATGCCTAAAATGTTGTTATCTGATTCAAATTTAATCGTCTTCAAAATTTTCAGGTTAGCACCTGAGCCAAATTAATTATTTCCCGCTATGAAGCATGTTAATTACATTAGACAGGACTTTCAACAAATGAAAAGGTGCATACAATTATAAATGGGAAATTATTCTCACTCTCTTAGGAGCAAGATTGAAAAAAATTAAGAAATATATTTGATTTACTGTGATGTTTAGTGCATAGCCTGCACTTTTCTTCAGAATGAGAAAAGTGTAGATTGTGCACCTAAATATCCCAATAAAGCTACAATATTTGCGAGCCTGTGTGCTCTGGTACTTTTCTGATGATTAATGATATGGAGCTTGCACAGTGGCAGCCTACCAGTAGCACCCAGCCTCTGTACTCGGTACTATTAAAAAGCAACTATGCTCGACACCCCTCCCAATATTTAGCAAGTCACTTTCCCAGAAAGGTAGGAAATTATATTCCCCCCTCTAATTTGCAGAAGTGGTGAGCTGTCAAAATACCGCTCATGCAGTGGCTGACAAAGAAAGGTTACTGAACATCACTATAGTTTAAAACCAGAAAGAAAGGTGCAACATGAGCACCAATAAAATGTTTTCCAGCATAGGGATACCAATTATTACACAAATTCCCCACATTTATCTGAAATGCTTTAACCTTTTTATTTAAAAATATAAAAATGTTAAAAACTTTATTACGTCTATTAGGATTTACTCTGAATTAGACCAAACTTTGGAAACACTAGTGGTAACTCCCAGTAACTTTTTAAAAAAAGAACTACTGAAATGCAAAAATCAGTGCTTGGCTTTGTCCACGATAGTCACAAAGCTTTTGTCAGTCACCTCGCCCAAAGCAGCCCTTGAGCAGCAAAAGCATATTGCTGATGCACTTAGGAAATTACTTATTCATACTGAATCTACTGAATACAATGAAAATAAGGTGCATTATGTTAGAAAGCATTTTATTGCAATCCTAGTATCTTATTTTATGCAAAAATGAGTAAATGGGCTACCTTCTAATGACATAGCCGTGTTATTATCAAAGTGTATATTGTCTCCTTGAAGATGAAAGTAGCATGTTTGGAAATCCAATTACAAATTCTTTCAATCAAACATGCTGAGAAAGCACAGAATATTTTTCTGACCTAAAAAATATTAAAAATACAGGTATAATGTACATTTAACACACCAATGGTCTTTGAGTTTTTTTTATCCTTTTATTTCTTTGTTTGTCAGAAAGAAGAAAGAAAGAAATAGTCATGTCAAGCTCAAGTAACTTTGACGGGTTTCAGCATGGCATCTCTCCTTGACGCTAGAATATTTTTCAAATGCTTATTATTGGGATGGTTTGCTAAAATACTATGACACTAACTATACTGCTCTGGCTTGGAAATGGCTTCATGTTTAATTCATGCTTATCACACATCAAGATGACACTACAGACAAGGGAAGTGTTTGTGTGTATAGATAGATAGTTAGATAGATAGATAGAGATAAATAGATAGATAGATAGATAGATAGATATAGATAGATAGATGATAGTTAGATAGATAGATAGATAGATAGATAGATAGATAGATAGATAGATAGATGATAGATAGATAGATAGATAGATAGATAGATAGATAGATAGATGATAGATAGATAGATAGATAGATAGATAGATAGATAGATAGATAGATAGATAGATAGATGATAGATAGATAGATAGATAGATAGATAGATAGATAGATGATAGATAGATAGATATAGATAGATAGATAGATAGATAGATGATAGATAGATAGATAGATAGATAGATAGATGATAGATAGATAGATAGATAGATAGATAGATAGATGATAGATATATAGATAGATAGATAGAGATAGATATATAGATAGATAGATAGATAGATAGATAGATAGATAGATAGATAGATAGATACTGTATTTACAATATTTAAATTTACTCCCCATAGCATTTTAAGAACTAGGACAGTGTCCATTCCCCCCATAGGAGTTGGAGAACAAGAACAGTGACCATTTACCCCCACCACCACCTCCCATAAGAGTTTTAGAATCACCACAGTTGCCATTCACCTCTAAAGAAATTTCAGGATTGGCAATGGTGACCATCCAACCCCTAAATGTGTTTAAGAATCAGCACAGTGACCATTCCCCATCATAGTCTATTTAACAGGTAGTAGGCATGCCCAATTTTTTTGGCGCTCACAATGGGCCCAACAGCTTAGGGCTCCAGGCCTCCCAGTCTAAATCCACCAGGATACACAAGGAGATTAACCCAGAGCCACAAGCTCTCTGGGCAAATCTCCCATATCAGATTTAGCAGAGGCTGCGCGGCCCTGACTGAATCTCACTGGCATTAAATCCTTACGTGCAATCGGCGTCAGCTGCACAAGATTTTCTTCCAGTTCTCGAGCAGCCACCACAATCTGAGGCTTAAAGATGCACTAACTGATCGTAAAATGGTTTAGTGCAACTTTAAGAGAAAGGATCATTGCGTGCCCACAGCGTTCCCTGGTAAATATACATTTATGGAGCATCTATTTTGGGAAGTACATTTTAGATTTTTTTACTTTAATTCAAAACTTTGAGGAAAGACTTGAATATAATATGATATAAACTGTTAAAACTGTATTCTTTGCTGATTTACCCCATATAACTAGGTTATGTGGCAAACTTGATTTAACATTGTGTCAAATACAATACTGCATGTGCTAGTATTCTCCATTATATTTTAAATGTCTGCAAATAATGTATGGAATATTGTGGGGGTTCCTCCTACTTGTAAAATTTCACTAGGGTTTGGACCTTCTTTGCAGGAGACTCTGTACCCTTTTTACACTTGGTTCTTGTTTCCTGAGCATAGAGCTTATCTTTGTTAAAACTAAAGCCTTGTAATTAGAGATGTCCGAACTTCGCAAAATCCGGTCCGCTCGAGGATCCGCGAATTTTCGAAAAAATTTGAAAATCCGCGAGCGGACCGATTCAAATGAAAAATACCCTCGAAATTACGAGATTTCCCGTATTTTCGAAAATTTTCGAAATTACGGGGTTTCACGTATTTTCGAAAATATGAGAAAACAAGTATTTTCGAAAATATGTATTTCCGAAAATACGAGTAATCCTCATAATTTCGAAAATTTTCGAAAATACGTACTTATGGAAATAAGAGAAATCCTTGTATTTTCAAAAATTTTCGAAATTACGTGTTTTCTCGTATTTTCGAAAATTCCTGAAATTACGTGAAAACTCGTAATTTCGAAAATTTTCGAAAATACTAAAAATTCGCGAATCGGAAGTTCGGAAAGCAGAAAATCCGGAAAAATCCGCCGTTCGTGAATGGGATAAATCCGCGGTGGATCCGGGTTCGGATCCGCGAACCGGCCATCCCTACTTGTAATATGCTTTTTAGTATGTTTAACTTGACCTGGAAAACAAGTGTCACTATTTGGACAGCCTTTTCTAGCTAGGTACCTGGACAAGTCTCCACGCACATATGAATTAAAGATGTAAATGACATGCATTAAATAGAGCACTTGCCTAAGTGAGTGTGCATTTGCATCTTTATTTCTGGTTTTACCACGGGTATTTTTAAATGGCACCTCTAAATTTGATTCCAATGTTACTTGGTAAGCTCCATGTGTATTTGTTGGTATCCTGTTGTTAGCGATAATGTAGATTTTTGTACAGTATAAAATAATGCAGTAATGATTAGATGAATTGGTACAACAACTTTTTTTAATAACAAAGAAGCATGAGTGTGCTGAGTTCTTTATATACAATTGCTGTGGTACCTAAGAGATATATGGTAATAATTTGTGCTTTCCATTGTATACATTTGTGTGTACAAATATATGTGTTTTCTGTGTGTATAAACCCTCTGATTTTATGAAATGTTTATCTGAATTGAAAATCTTTCCAGATCAGATTATTTTCTCTTAACAGTGTAAAAACAAAGTCAATGTACTTTATTTGAAATGTAATCACCGCTTCAGAATATGCTGAGTTGTCTGTGATTATCTTTTACAAGGGAGGTTAGACAACTGAATGTGAACTACAAGTCAATTCTTTGTATGTCACATTAAGAAAAACAATGAGTTCACTTTTATTCATTACATGGGAGGAAAGCAAAGGTACGGGGGCTGTGCTGAATTAGAATTCTGTGCCATGGCTGAGAAAGCTCTTTGGTGTGGAAAATAGAGCTTTCCAAAACTTTGTAATACTACTGAGTATTTAGAGGAAACATTTTATATACATGGTGAACTAGAAAGCATTATAATTTGCAGTTAAAATGGCTTGATGTAGTCTTCTTAAAGCAAACATGTCTGTTTTGGCAATCAATTTGGAAAAAAAGACTAGATTTCTGAACATTAATTAAACACAAATACGTTTTGGGTCTTAAATGTATCATAGATAATGGTATGTCATTAATATGATGTTTATTCAATAGAAATATATACCTCCTTCAAAAAAAATTAATCAGAAAAAAGAATTATGAGTGCAAGGTCCATAATAGCATATACCAAGAAAACTAACTTAACCTACCAGAATTATTGGATATTTTATTCTAGATTACATCACCTAAGCATTACCCATTGAAGTATATTATAGTTCTTAAGAAAAACGCTGCACAAAATGAAAAACAAATAAAATGCACGTTTAGAATTGTATAAGTTGTTTAAAGGGGAACTAAAGGATTAATTTACCCCCCCGCCCCCCCCCATTCATTTATCTACTGATATCCAGTATCAGGACTTTAAATGGCATATCCTTATCCTTGGGGGTACAGAAGATAGAATTCTTACCTGCAAACTACCTCTCCTGTCCTCCCCCTCCTTTGGACTAGTGAGCCAGGCCCTTCTCTGGCAATGGAAACACATGCTAAAGAAAATGGTCAGCATTTAGTTATATATAATAAATATAAAAATATAAATAATGATATGCACAATATGAATATTATCACCTTTATTCCTATTTTCTTCAGATTTACTAATTTTAACTTCTTCCCCATCCACACTCTCTCACTCTATTTTATTTTGAAAGGAAAACTAACTAACTAACTTGTTAACCCTATATGTAAAAGCCTACCTTCTCAGAACACCCATCCATGTGTGTATTGAAAGCTAACCCATGCATGGACTGTAAGATACTACTCCAGCAGTTTGCATTTACTTACAAGTAGGAAGTGAATTCTGTAATTAAGAAGGCGTCCATGTTGTTACAAGTACATTTCACAGCGCAGCCCATGTAGTCTTTAAAAAACCCTGTGTGCATTTGCAACTAATAGCAACACTCCTGACTCCAGTATTTGCTGTCTCAATTCACAAAAGTTTTCTATACAGATCTCTCTACACCAATATAAAACTAATAAAACTTTGAAAGCAGATGTTGCTCTGCAGTTTATTTTCCATATAAATTGTAGACAACCTACCTGAAACAATACTTAACCCTTTCACTGCCAGGAGATTTTCATTTTTTTTTGCGTTAACTGCCAGAAGAATTTTCAGGATTTTGCCCTCAATCGCTTTAGACTAATTTTACAGTAGGAAACCTTGCAGTAAATCAAGAATATTATACATTGTTTTTTTCAGCACAAAGTCTACTTTAACATGGTAACAGAATTTTGTAACTTTTCTGGAAATTTTACTGGAATTATGGGTAAAATATGTAAAAAAAATGAAAAATTTGCAAATTTTCATGGATTTTTCCCATTTTTACTGATAGTTATCTTAAGGTTACGCACAAAATTCTTACTGTTTCTAAAATCTCAGATACTCCCGAGTACAACGATACCAGATATATGTAGGTACCCCACTTTTCCTGTACAGGAGACCCCCTCAAACTAAAACTGCACCTTCAAGAATATTACACCAAATTAAAATGTATAACCACTACTGACAGTTAACATAGAATATCTTCCAAATTAACTAAAATATCCCCACAAGTGAGATATTTTTAGAAACTACACACCCGCAGGATTTTATGAGTGAGGTTAGTTTTGATCAAAATGCAGATACCCGGACGCAGCTCTTCGTCCGATTGTAAGTTATTTTCTCACATTTTCCTTTTTTTCCTCAACTGTAAAATCAGAGACAAAATCAAATGCGAATTTCAGCTAAAAACTGTGCAGGAAAGTTCAAACGCATCTCAAATATGAAAGCCTAACCCCTCCCGAATAAAACGGTATGCCACATTCATGGGTGTACCCAGAGACATGGCTACCAACTAACCCAGAGCGTGACCAGTGCCAAATGTCAGTAGCAGCAAAAAAAAATTAGCCAGTTTTGTATTTGAACAGTCTGCAGTTTTTCCACAAAACACCCCCCCAACTCAGAAATACCCCCCACAAACTATATATTCCTGAAATCTACACACCTTCAGCTATGTAACACTGTAGTTCGTTCATTCATACCATCAATGGTGTGGGCGCAGTTCTTCGTAGAAGTTTGCACTTTTACCAGATTTTCAAAAAAAATGAACATCAAACAACATTCAAAAAGGTAGAAATCATGCCAAAACCCTATGGAATGTAAAAAAAAGTTACCAAATATCAATCTCCCAAATGTCCTGAATCAAACGGTATGCCATATGTGTGGTTACACACCCGGACGTGGAAGCGAAAAGCCACAAAGTGAGACAATGCACGATGGCTCAGAAACGGCAAAAATATTTAGCCAACTCCGAATTTGGACAGTCTGCAGTTTTTTCCACAAAACACCCCCGTAACTTAGAAATAACCCCCACAAACTATATATTCCTGAAACCTACACACCTTCAGCTATGTAACACTGTAGTTTGTTCATTCATACTATCAATGGCGTGGGCGCAATTCTTCGTAGAAGTTCGCATTTGTCTGAAAAATGAACAAAAAACAACTTCAAAAGGTAGAATTCATGCCAAAACCTCATGGAATCTAAAAAAAAGTTACTAAATATCAATCTCCCAAATGTCCTGAATCAAACGGTATGCCATATGTGTGGTTACACACGTGGACGTGGAAGCGAAAAGCCACAAAGTGAGACAATGCATGATGGCTCAGAAACAGCGAAAATATTTAGCCAATTCCGAATTTGGACAGTCTGCATTTTTTTCCACAAAACACCCCCGTAACTTAGAAATAACCCCCACAAACTATATATTCCTGAAATCTACACACCTTCAACTATGTAACACTGTAGTTTGTTCATTCATACCATCAATGGCGTGGGCGCAATTCTTCGTAGACGTTCGCATTTGTCTGAAAAATGAACAAAAAACAACTTCAAAAGGTAGGAATCATGCCAAAACCCCATGGAATGTAAAAAAAAGTTACTAAATATCAATCTCCCAAATGTCCTGAATCAAACGGTATGCCATATGTGTGGTTACACACGCGGACGTGGAAGCGAAAAGCCACAAAGTGAGACAATGCACGATGGCTCAGAAACAGCGAAAATATTTAGCCAATTCCGAATTCGGACAGTCTGCAGTTTTTTCCACAAAACACCCCCGTAACTTAGAAATAACCCCCACAAACTATATATTCCTGAAATCTACACACCCTCAGCTATGTAACACTGTAGTTTGTTCATTCATACCATCAATGGCGTGGGCGCAATTCTTCGTAGAAGTTCGCATTTGTCTGAAAAATGAACAAAAAACAACTTCAAAAGGTAGGAATCATACCAAAACCTCATGGAATCTAAAAAAAAGTTACTAAATATCAATCTCCCAAATGTCCTGAATCAAACGGTAATTGCATAGGTGTGGTTACACACGCGGACGTGGAAGCGAAAAGCCACAAAGTGAGACAATACACGATGGCTCAGAAACAGCAAAAATATTTAGCCAATTCCGAATTCGGACGTCTGCAGTTTTTTCCACAAAACACCCCCGTAACTTAAAAAATAACCCCCACAACTATATATTCCTGAAATTTACACACCTTCAGCTATGTAACACTGTAGCTTGTTCATTCATACCATCAATGGTGTGGTGCAGTTCTTTCGTAGAAGTTCGCATTTATCTGAAAAAATGAACAAAAACAACTCAAAAGGTAGAATCATGCCAAAACCTCATGGAATGTAAAAAAAATTTACTAAATATCAATCTCCCAAATGTCCTGAATCAAACGGTATGCCATTGTGTGGTGTACAGAGACGGGCCACCAACTAGCTCAAATCGACGCATGCACATGTAATTACAAGAAAAAAATCAAAGTGCTCTGTAATTTCAAAGCCCCAAAACTTGGAAATGCCCCCCACAAATAAAACCCCCCACTAAATATCAATCTCCCACATGTTTGAATCAAACGTTATGCCATATGCTGGATGCACACAAAGACGTGGCCACCAACTAGCTCAAATGGGACGCATGCACAAATGCAATTACAAGAAAGAATGAAAGTGCTCTGTAATTTGAACAGCCTACACTTTTTCTAAGGAAACAGTCCCGAAACATGGAAATTCTCCCCACAAACTATATATTTTTGGAATCTACACACCTTCAGCTACGTTACGATGCCATGCTTTACATACTATGAAGAATTCCAGACCCAGTGATCCAAAGAAGTCAGTGTTTTTACGAGGTTTTGTGAAAAAATAAAATAAGATGATTCAAGGGTTGAAATCCTACCATAAACCCTTTTGACAAGCAAAAAAACCCACTAAATGTCAATCTCCCACATATCCTGCATCAAACGGTATACCATTTGTGTGGGTGCACACAGAGACGTGGCCACCAACTCAAATTGGACGCATGCACAAGTCCAATTATAAGAAAAAAATCAAAGTGTTCTGTATTTGAACAGCCTAATCAACTTGGAAATACCCCCCCACAAACTATATATTTTTGGAAGCTACACACCTTCAGCTACGTGATGGTATCATGCTTTCGTATATACATGAAGAATTCCAGGCACTGTTATCCATAGAACTCCGTGCTTTTAGGAGATTTTGTGAAAAAATAAATAAGAGGACTCAATGGTTAAAATCCTACCTAAACCCACTCGGCAAGTAAAAAACCCACTAAACGGCAATCTCCCACATGTCCTGAATCAAACGGTATGCCATAAGGGTGGGTGCAAACAGAGACGGGGCCACCAACTAGCTCAAATTGGACGCAGCACAAGTCCAATTACAAGAAAAAAATCAAAGTGTTCTGTAATTTGAACTGCCTAATCACTTGGAATTACCCCCCACAAACTATATATTTTTGGAAGCTACACACCTTCGACTACGTGTATGTATCATACTTTCGTATATACATGAAGAATTCCAGGCCTGTTATCCATAGAACTCCGTGCTTTTAGGAGATTTGTGAAAAAAAAATAAGGACTCAATGTTGAAATCCTACCTAAACCCACTCGGCAAGTAAAAAACCCACTAAACGGCAATCTCCCACATGTCCTGAATCAAACGGTATGCCATAGGTGGGGTGCAAACAGAGACGGGGCCACCAACTAGCTCAAATGGGATCCATGCGCAATTGCAATTATAAGAAAAAATAAAAAAACGCCACAACCCACCCCCCACCCCTATCCCCACTCCCCCTTTTAGTGGAAAACCAGTTAGTACGGAGAGTCACACAAGTTTTTGCACACTTTACTGATCCTAAAAAATCAATACGGTCTTTTTTTGGTACCTCTGCAAAATTTCCTACTAAAATAGGCTTAGTTTCCCTTGAAATCCAACAAATAAATGATCCGCGTTTACTTTACCGATATCACCGGGGACATTGGGAAGCTTGGAGAAGACAAAGTTTTTTGCTAATTTATAGTTTTAGGGTAAAAAAAAAAAAAAAGGTGTGTGTATCACTTTAAGATTTTTTTTGTGTGCATTTCCCCTTTTTTGGGGGGATCATTCCCAAAGATGATCATCAAATCATCTTAGGGAATGATACCGAACTTGGAATACGGGCATAAATGCCCGTTTTCCAATTCGAAATCCGATCGGAAAAATCACTTCCCGGAAATCATTTTCCAGGAAGTGATTTTTCATTCATTGGCAAAGATCAATAATTTGGTGATCAGAAGTGATCACCAAATTTTGATCTCTGTCCCCATTTTTTTTCTAAGTCTTCGCTAAGTAGCAAAGACTTAGAAAAAATCCTATTTGTGAATGGAACTTTGAGTTCCATTCACAAAATGTATAGTAAAGCTGGCAGCTTGACAGCTTTTGCTATACTAGGTACTGCTGCATGATCTAAATGTAGATCTAGCTGCAGTACCTCCACTAGACCACCAGGGGCAGCATCTTACCTCTCTAAGGGAAGACCCCGGTGAAGCAGGAAGCTGAGTGATGTCACCGGGGTCTCCTTTCCGCTTTGAAGATCTCCTCCTCACCTCCTCTTCGTGGGACCGGCTGATGCATCTCAAGGTACTGATATCTCCCGATCCCTCCCCTCGGATTTGGACGAAACCGAGGGGGGATCGAGGGGGCTAGGGGGGCAGTTGAATGCTGCCCCCCGATCGCTCCTAGCAGGGGGGAAAAAAAATTTTTGCAGGGGGGAAGCCACAGATCGTATATTCACGATCTGTGGCAGTTTGAGTATTCACTGCACAGATCGTGAATATACGATCTGTGGCAGGGAAAGGGTTAAACGTTAGATGCTTTTGCTTACTTTCTTTTTTTGCTTACATTCTTTTCCTTGCATAAGCTTTTTCTAAATGTTTCCTATTCACTGTGTGTTAACTCTGGTTGTTTAGTGGACTAATCCATGAGGTTACAGGTTCAAATATACATACTTCTGAATTTTTTTTTATTCATCCAGATATTCAAGAACGATGAGTTAAAAAAGAAAGTATTATGTTGCAAAAAAATTGCAATCACCAGACAGGAAGGAGCTAAAAATCTGCCATTTGGCAATTTGCATTTAGCCTTTGTTGTCCATCATATGTTTGCTATCTGTACAGGGGCTAGGTATACCTGATGTAAAAATACTGTATACATTTATTATTATTCATCATTTAGTGCAGGAGAATTCTTTACATCTGGTCAAATTAGGTAGATATTGCCTCCATTTATCAGCCAAAGTATTCAAGTATATATTGTGCTTGCAGCATGATCATATATAGTTTAAAAATGTTACTTTTTTAATCTAATTGTATTAAAATTGGCATTACTGGATGTAAACTTATATGCAATTTAGGTTTAGTAATGTATGCCAAAAAAAAAGATCCCTTCAGATAAAAACTGAACACCGGATATATTTAATTTGACTAGCTAGGTAATAAAGATTAAAACCTGGAAGAGCAAGGCCTGCTTGATGTTTATGAACTTGTAATTGTGCTAACCGTACCCTATGACTTTTATTGCCTCACACAAAGTTAATTAAGTAATAAAAAGTGATAAAAGTATTTGAAACAAAACTTTGTTCAACAGCATACAAAAGTTTTAATAAGATAAATACTTCCTATTAAATTTAAAGGAAGATGGTTCTATGAACTAATTTAAGATTATAACAAAGTTTGTGGAGTCCTAAAACAGGTATGTTGAGAGGTGCACCCCCTATTGTCTGTGCAACATCAGGTAAGAATATATCAACTTTTCAATGGGAGGCACACTCAGATGTAGCTTCAAGGTTCAATTCTATTAAAGTGCTGAAACCAAACACACAAAGTTTCGGGAGGCAATGCCCCCTTTACACCTGAGGAAGGGGGCATCGTCTCCAGAAACGTTTTGTGTGTTTGGTTTCAGCACTTTAATAAAATTGAACCTTGAAGCTACTTCTGGGTGTGCCTCCCATTGAAAAGCTGATATGAACTAATTTAAACTTTAAATTGTAACAAGTGATAAATATTTATATTATTTTAAAAAATGCAATTTAAATGCTTGTACTGTGTGAATTTAAAAAAGTAGTTGGTTTCCAGGCTAGACTTCCCATCCTATATAAAGTAGATTTAGACCAGTTAATATAAAATCCAGTGGACCATATCCTATAATTGTAGTAACTGTAGCTTCTAATGATTTATATTATTATACATATACTGTAGTTCTGGTTGATCAAGGGATACATTCTGATTGCCGTTTGGAGTCAGGAAGGAATTCCCCCCCTTCCCTTTTTAGCAGGGTTTTTTGCCTTCCTCTGGATAGAGTTAGGTAGAGTTAAAAAAGAGGGAGAAAATTTGGACTTGATGGACATATGTTTTTATTCAACCTTAATTATTATATTACTATCTGTAGCAATTAATATAAAATAGTATTGTCCGTCAATTAATTCAGAGTATAGACCAAGATGTAGAGCACAAATTTGTGGGTGTGATCATATTTTAAATGCTAACATTTAGCTTGGGCAAATAAATATGGAGAGAGGGGGCATCTATATAGAAGGTGATATTGCCGGAATGTTGTGTGTTGAATACAGCACTATTAATTAAACTATTTTTGCATCTACATGGAGTATATCATAATATCTAAATGTCATAGATACATTTTCAATTGTTCAAATGCTTTGTCTGGTGTCAGGTAAAGTGACAAATTTATATAACACATGAAATAAATAAACACAAATGAGGATCTCCTCTCATACATGTTAGTGATCCCCAATATCACAACCAGTTTTAGTAATTTTGTGGTCTACCTTTTTTTCTATTCATATTTCAATGTTGTTCCTCTCTCTCTCTCATCTCTTCACTCATTTATCATTTGTGTGCTAATTTTAGCAAATGATGCAGAGATAACTTGAGGATGAAGTCAGGTCCATCAACAGTAGATGTTTGCCAACAACAATCTCAGGAAGTTACAACAGGGAGCTTTATTTAAAAAAACAAAAAACAAAGGGAAATTGTGCAAATAGGTAATTAATTTCACAAAAATGTCCTCAAGTAAACTGACTAACTTTTTATGTGTTAGTCAAGGGCCAAAAGCAATTTATTGTTATGTCCTATATCAAAAATCTAAACATTAAACTTCAGTTTAACAAATTCAGTTTTATTGCATAATTTGAATGCCTTGTGCCTAAAACCCTTTGTTCTGTAACGTATAACTCATATGTATTTATTATTCAATAGTCTGTCTAATGTCTGTGAGAATAACGCAATCTGACTTTGAGTTAGGTAAAGGAAACTGTAGAATTGTTATTTTATGACTTGCTTTAATTAGGGATCATAATCCATTTGGTGACCAAAGGGAGCCTTCAAAGTTCTGCAAACCTTAATGGAAAATTCAAGTCAGTTGTTCAGGTATGGCACATAAGCTGCTGAAAAAAAGATGATGTATTGTATTTTTGATAATATATTATTCTCATATAGTTTAATATTTAATATATGCATTTTCAAGAACTTGTGCCAAAAGTGAGTGCATGGGTCATTATAGAAAATATCCATCTTAATACACATTGTAATCATTGGAGGAAACATTGCATATAATCAACAAATAAAATATGGTATTTTGCACTTGTCTTTGTAACCTAAATGCATGTTGGCAAATAATATTTAGCAATTACCTAAAATTTGCAGATCCACGTCTGCTGTAAAGTGCAAATACCAGTAATTATATTTTACAGCAGTCAGAAGGGACTTTATTTAAACTTCCAGTAAGTGTTTATCGAGCTGCTGTCCAAGATGGAGGAAGTTCCTAATATTTTTAGCATTTCAATAGCCCATAGTCATTAGATGGAATTGTGAAATGGATTGAAATTTGATAAGAAGTACCAATTAAACTACACCACCATGCGCTAATTTTCTTGTGTGTCAGGACCTATTTAGACCATTCTAGCCAATTATTTGGTGGTCAGTTTTAGAGATGAGGTCCTGGGCAAGCACCCTGTTTGCACCTGTGATAAAAACCATCCCTCAACGTGAAAATTATGGCTTGGCAGTGCATTTTTCTTTTTAATTTTTTTAAAGGGCATGTTAACCCTTAAATCAAAAAACTGGTCAACCCCAACTGACATATTTTGCACTTTATTATCTGCATTACTAACCAGATATTTATCAATTATTATTGTCCCCATTCTGGTAGAATAAGCTGTCCCCTCCCTCCAGTCAATCAAAGCTGTGACTGCTGAAATCACAACCAATGATTGACTGCTTTTTCACCTGCTGCCTCACCTACACATGCTCAAGCATATAAAAAGCTCTTTGGGCAGAGGGAGGGGGCAGGTACATTTGCCAAAAATGAACAGAACTTATCAATAAATATATGGTTACAAATGCATGTGATAAACTTGAAAAAATAGCATTTGTGTTTGTGGAAAACTGACAAGTCACCACTTTTTTGTTTTAAAGGTAGACATGCCCTAAAAATGATTTTAAATAATGAGAATACACATCTATGTGTACAAAACTGTAGTATAAACATTAGTTTATTAGTATATTCAACTACAAATCTCCCATATAGTGGAATTAATTACAAATAAAAAAAAAGGTAGCAAAGACAACATAACTCGTGCATTTTGAACACTTAGAGAGCTAATCAGGGTTTTTATAGTGCATTGAGCATGTGCAATAATAATGGGAATGGTTTTCTAACAATACTGTCTTCATAGAGAGTGGTGTTATTTTTGATATCTCCTAATTATTATTTTAATTAATCTGGCCATATACACTTTAAAAAAAAAAAAATATATATATATATATATATATATATATATATACCTTATATTATGTAAATATATTTATATCTTCATAGGAGATTGCATTGAGTTTTTAGGAGCTACCAATGTGGTGGTGGAGGTATAGGATATTACATATAGGAAAGGTGGATATGTATATGTGTACTATCTCACTATTACCATTTAAATGACTATCAATAAATGTATATAAAGTATAGCACTGACTTATATTAGGTACAAGACAAAATATACGCAATATATAAACTTACTTACAGAGCTGAGATCCCTATTTCAACATGGTATGGTCAAAATGGGAGGTTAAACCACACCACTGTGTCTGCTGCATGTGAAAGGAAGTATAATCCAAAAAAAGTTTCTGTCTGCTACACAGTGATGTGTATTGTAATGGACATATAACCAAGGCTCCTTATATACCACCTCCAGCATGCAGGTGGTATCAGTGAGTGATAAAAGACAAGACATCCCTGCTCTCTATGGCTAGGAGAAGTGAAAGTAGATTGTGGTGTGTGCTTTGGAGTGATATTGACTGTAACACAAGATCCTGTGTATAAGATCCTGTGAGTAAGATCCTGTGCGTAAGATCCTGTGCGTAAGACCCTGTGCGTAAGATCCTGTGCATAAGATCTTGTGTATATGATCCTGTGTATAAAAGTGGTGCACCATAGACAGTGCCACCCCTGATTACTGCACATTCCGAGGAGTCAATTTGCTCGGGTGGATCATATTGTGAGTGAGAGTACAAGGAAGAAGGAACAAATTAGTGAGATGTATGAGAAATTTAGACGCAGAGGTTACCCCAAAAATGTGCTTGATGATGCCCTGGGTAAAATGGGTAATAAAGTTCAAGAAAAGGTGAAGGAACCCCGACTACCTTTTGTATTAAATTATGGGATTTGGACTAGCAAAGTAATTGGGGTGGTGCGCAAGCACTGGCATATACTTGGGAAGGCGTACCCAGAGATTCCTGAGTTTGCCAGTAATCCTCTGATCTCTTATCGCAGGGGATGTAACATCGAGAGCAACCTGGTTAAATCGGGTATGGGTGTCAGTGGCAGAGACACACAGTCCCGACTGGGTTGCACCCGAAAGGGCATGTTCCCATGTTTAAGGTGTAAGCAATGTAGATTTGTACAGAAGGGGTCTACATTCGTTCACCCCACTACTAAGGAATAGTTTCAATTAAGGGGATATTACACGTGTGACAGCCAGTATGTGGTGTATGTTTTGTGGTGCCCGTGTGGGCTCCTATACGTAGGGGAGACCACCCAACCAATAAAATCCAGGATCTCTCAGCACAGATCTAGTATAAGACTTAGGGACGCTAAATTGCCAGTATCCAAACATTGTCTGGATAGGGGGCATGATGCTGATTGCCTTAAATATATAGTATTAGAGATGGTCCCAAGGCCAGTGAGGGGGGGAGACCAAAAGCTGAAACTCCGCCAGAGAGAAGTATGGTGGATTCATCGGCTTCGGTCCCTCGCCCCCAGTGGTTTCAATAGGGACTATGACCTATATCTTTTTATATAAACTGTATATGTAGGTCCAGATGTGTTGTCTTTCTTCTGAGCCTCCACTAGATGGTGGCTCTGGTATTGCACAGAGATTTGGATTTGTACTATGAAGGGGGAGGTGTAGGGGGAGGAGTTAGAGTTAGGTCATTTCCTGTTATACCCTATAAATCAGGATGCACCTTATGTGTGTAGTAGCAGTAATTTTTTCTACCTGAGGAAGGGGACTTTGTTTCCCCGAAACGTCGTGGTTCATGCATACATTGTTATGAAATAAAAGATTGAAGCAATCATCTGAGTGCAGTGTTTTGGACAATTATATATATATATATATATATATATATATATATATATATATATATATATATATATATATATATAAATTAACATCTAATATTATTATTATTATTATTATTATTATTATTATTATTATTCATACAAAAAGAGGCAATGTGGATACATCGCTTTGACACACTTGCCCCCAAAGGATTAAATGATCAAATGAGCAACTTCTGCTACACTGCTTTTTGTGATTGATTGCAACATTATAGTTCCCTCCCTAATTAATGTGGGAGTTTTTCTGCCTTAATAGTAACAACACGTGGTATGAAGTGTAATTATTGTTACAAATTTATGTTTTGTTGAATACAAAATAACTACATGTATATATGATTTTATTGTAAGATATTACCTTTTAATCCGTTGGTATGTTTCAATTCATAATCTACACTAGGCTGCCTTGTCTGTGGGTATAAAAATCTTCTTACCTGGACATGATGTCACATCCTGAGGACGGCTCTTGCTGAGATGATGTAACTTTTTTATTTTTGTGTTCTAATAAAAGCTAGGTTTTATTTATAAGACTTGTGAGTGCCTGCGATTCTGCCTTATATATTTCTACCATTAATGCCAGCCATACACTATTTAGACATTAGATACATTTGACGTCTGTTTGTTGAATCTATCTAATATCTTTCTTGTGCATTTTAGACCTGGCAGTTCTTACCTTTCAACATTACCTTTTGGCCCATTCTTTGGTTATTTGGTATCTTTCGTTGTTGGTAGATGAATATACAGTGTATAGGCACCTGTAGGTCTATACTGAATATTACAAAAGATTGCTTGATGATCCCTGATGTATTTATTTGTATGTTTAATGTATTTATATAATGTATATCTTGTTAACTTATTAAGCCCTGTGTATTGTATGCCAGCTGTTCCAATGAAAGGTGTACATTTTATGATGCTTTCATAGCTAACTTCTATTTTAAAGGGTAGCATGTATTTAGCGAATTTACTAATACAGCAAAGAAATGAAAAAGTCATAAAAAGATATATGCAGGGAGATACAGTAAATATTAATTATTGATTACAAGATCTTGAATTCCCTTATTCTCATTCCAAGTCTTTCTCTCCAGCTAAATAGCAATAAGGTTTATTATTACGACAATATTAACAGATCCTTTGAGTACCTGAAAGGTGTAAGGTTGCAATAACTGAGGAGCACGATCATTTGAAATATGAAGTAGAGGAAAAAAATTTCTATTGCTAAAAGTGATCTCAGTTCTCAGAGATTGTACAAGACTGCCCTGCTGTAACATGTTACATTTGGTATCCATATATATACAGTATATATTTAAAAAAAACAAACACATACACATACATATATATATAAATATATGATGTGCACACATTGATCATTGTCTATTAGTCCATTAGTTTTAAAAACTGCTTCAAATAAACGTTCTAGCAAAAATGGTGATTAAAATGACCTTGTTTATATTATTATTATTATTATTATTATCATTATTATTATTATTATTAGTATTATCATTATTATTATTATTATTATTATTATTATGTGACTAAACTAGTGCACAGTATAAAGTGATGGGGTTAATTTATCTTCAAGCCAAATGAAGAGACAAAAAGGGGCTAAGAAAAGAAAAAAACTCTGCAAAGTATTGGTATATGGATGCATTTTATTGTATACATAGCACTTCATGTACTGCAACACTAATCTCTTCATCTCTCACACAAAACATATCAGTATGTCTTTATGATCATGGGGGAAACCACAGGGTTTCACTCCTTGTGAGTGAAAATAATACATTTAAGTATTTTAAGATAACACAATAAAATTGAAAGGGGGACTAACAAAGGAACTGGTAGATAAATGTATAGGGGGAAAGGACATTTTTGAGACTTCATGTAGCAATGTAGAAAGCATTCTTGACCTCATTGGGTATGCCAGAAAGATTTTTTTATTCCATTCATACTACAATTTGCAATTATTTTTAAGCAGGCCCATTATAGAGAATTGTTTACAAACAAAGACAATGTAAAGAACCATTGGACTTCCAGAACAGAACACCCTTCATTTATCATAAAAACAAGAGGACTGTAAAGATTCTGATTTTCACTTTTTCTTTAAAGGAGAACTAAACCCAAAAAAATCAAACTTTAAGATAGAAAGTACTTCCCTCAACATCCTTCTCAGCATGGAAGATTCCACTCAGGGGCCTTTCCTTTACCTCTATGAGCTCATTTTAGGTTCTGTTTGTTCCCCAAATCTGAAGCTGACATTTTCTCTTGCCTGCCAGTACTTTTGCCTTGATTACATTTTCAGCCCCTGTGTGATTTCCACTCCCACCTCTTAACACCTATGATGTATGAATATATTAAATCAGCAATATTCAAATTGGTGGTGCAGCTGATTAACACTTTCCTAGTAGCAGTGTTGTAGTGTGATGTATATAGTTCTGCTTATCTAGCATGTCCGGATCTGAAATAATGTATGTCTCACCTACGGCTTTCACTCCACCAATTCCGATATATAAACAATAAATTGCAGGTGAAACATACAAAGACACAGGTCTGTAGCTGTGAATATTGCAAGTTTATTGCAAAACATGCGTGCTACATGTTTCAGACCCACTCAAGCACTTGAGGAAGGACAAGTGGGTCAGAAAGATGTAGCACCCATGTTTCGCAATAAACCTGCACTATTCACACTTACAGACCTGTGTCTTTGTATGTTTCACCTGCAATGTATTGTTTAAGTGTTGGAGGGCCATATTTAAAAACTTGCAATACTGTGGGTTTTTGTTACTGTACGACCATGGCGGTAGTATACCATGCTGCAAACTATGTTCTATGGGTGTTCGTAGATTTATGTTCGCTATTGTACATTTATAAGATTCCCGATAGCGATGATAAATTAACGATCACTAAAGAAGGCGATACCACACCTTTATAAATATAGCCCGTAGTGTCAAGGTCTCTAGCTCTCCCTGTCAGCTGCAGCAATATTAGTGAAAAGTGTAGCTTCTTAAAGGGGAATGTTGGAGGGTAGGAAGAGTGTGTTTTTATAGAAACCACATGGTGTAGAACTGTAGGGGGAGGATAGTGAAGTGAACCTGATTTTAGCACAGCTCTGTGCAATACATTTCTCATCAGTGTACCTTATTAAAGGGAATGTTGGACGGTAGGAAGAGTGTGTTTTTAATTTAGCTGTCTGTATAAAAACAACAAACTAGTATAGAGCTAAGCTAAGAAATGCATTACACAGAGAAATCCATTGCACAGAGCTGTGCTAAGATCAGGGTCATTATATTATCCTTCACCTGCAGCACTGCACTATCAGGGTTATTCAATAAAAGTTCTTGTTGTTTAAAATGGTGCTAATTTTCCTCAACCAATCAGATATTAGCTTTCAAATGTTAAATAAGATATGATTGGTTGGGGCAAAATTAGCACCATTTTAAATGCTAAGAACTTTTATTGAATCTCCCTGTATATTCTATAAGTGTACGTATTAAAGGTTAATGTTGGAGGGTATGACACTTGCAGCTCTGCACCATGTTGTTCCTATAAATGTACATTAATAGGAGTTATTGGAGGGAATGCAAATTAAAGGGGTACTGTTAGAGGGATGCAAACATGTTATATATGTTATATAAATTAATGCAGCAGATGGGCTGCCTGTAGGAAGTTTTGCATAAACAAAAACCGTCTTCCAACTAGGGTTCCCCCTTTGCCTTTAAGACCCGAACACAAATACAGGCCTATGTATAAAAGGTTCTTATCGTTAAAAATGGTGCAAATTTTGCCCTAACCAACTTTTATTACATAGGCCTGATAATATCTACAAAACAAAAGGTTGTTAGAAGCATGATGCAGGCTGAAACAGTTTGTATTTAATGTTATGGTACTTAGCACTGCAACATGTAGATTTAATATGTGTTTGGGTCTTAAAGGCAATGGTGGCCTGTAAAATGCATTGCACAGAGCTGTGCTAAGACCATGTTCAAGTCAATATGCTGCACATGCAGCTCTGAGCTGTTTTGTATTTATAAGTGTACCTTGTAAAGTGGTCAGTTCAATTCTACTGGGGTTGCCACCTTTCAGTTTTAGACTCAAACTCTTAGCACTACTCCCCCTAGCACGTTTTGGATTGTGGTTTGTGATCCCATTGTGCTAGTGGCAGTGCCGGCATTTAATAGCTTATGGGACTGGCCCCACTACATGCAATGCGGGTGATTTTTGCATAACCCCTGCATCCAAAGCTAATATGGAGTTAAATTTGCGCTAACCGGTAGAGAACTGGCTAGCACGACTTTAACTCCATATATCTGCTCAGCGAGTCTGGGTAAATAAGCCTGACAGTCTCTTGCAGAAATGCTCACAAATATAAAGGGTTAATACATTACTTCCTTAAGACAGATGAAAAGGGTTAACACTTTCCCCCACTCTGTTTGAGCAAGGAAATCTGCTAATAATATTCACTGCTATCTCTGATGATTGGCTGGGAGACAGTGGCAGGTGGGGACTCTGAGTTCAACTATTACATGCAGCTTAACATAATGGGAGTGGGAAACAAACACAAGGTAGCTAGTTAGCATGTGCAGAAGAAATTTTGGTACCTGGACCACCAGAAAGAGGCAACACTAGAAGCCAGCTGTGACATCATAGATTGCCAGTACTCAGAAATGTTCTATAAATGATTTCTACACTAAATGGCTGAATTCAAAGGTGAGAAACAAATAATTTTACTAAGTGACAGGTATAGAGTCTGTGGAGCTGCCTGTGTATTTTGGGTTTAGTTCTCCTTTAAGAAGTAAACAACAATGTGAATATTCCACAAATGTATCTCATGCAAACCATGGTTAAAAGTGATCACAGCAAGGAAACTTCAGTCAAAGTGTAGTAACGAATAAAGATGATTAATTTGATCAATACTTTATTTATTACCCAATTATTTTCCTCATTATTTAACCTTTTCTCTTGTTACTGCAAATATAATAGACACATTTCTTTGTATAAATGATCAGTGCACAGATAAACCATGTGTTAACTGATTAAATCAACTGAAATCTCTACTACTTAACAATTTTAAAAAAAAGCAGGTATTGCTGATTCCAACAATGCTGATTTTTTTTTTTAAAGGTGAATAGAGATTTTAGTTGATTCAATCAGTTAACACATGGTTTATCTGTGCACTGATCGTTTATACAAAGAAATGTGTCTATTATATTTGCAGTAACAAGAGAAAAGTTTGTGGGGTAAAATAAAGAGGAAAATAAATGGGTAATAAATAAAGTATTGATCAAATTAATCATCTTTATACGTTACTACACTTTGACTGAAAATCTATCATTTTTAATTTTAGATTATCTGTAAATGTGCATTTTTATTTTTTGTATTTATTATTTTATAATTATGAAGCAAAGTAGATTTGTAAACAGCAGCAATTGACAGGGGAAGGCAACATTTTGTCTGAGAGAGCTAGCATTGCAGGCACACTGTTTCCCCTTTGGAAATGTACAAAAATGTATAAAAGTTTCCTAAGAGAAGAGTTTTAAATGTATCCATTCAATCATACTATCCAATCACAGCAAATCTAGAACTAGCATTGTTAGACATTCATATAATATAATATCCACTGGAACATAAATATATTATTAATCACATTTTAATAACAAGCAATAGGATAATCAAAGACTGGAAAAAAAGATAACACACAGTATGGAAGGTTAGTTAGGTGTATTATCACACAAATGAACACTTACATAAAATGTGAAAAAGCCTACTGCCTAGCTTATAATACTGTAGATTTCCAGTTCATATTTAATAAGCTTGAGATATATGGAATGACCAATAACTTTATATAATGTTCAATCTTTATGGAGAACTATTTGAACAGATGCAAAATTTTCTGTCCCTGCAGTAGGATACAAGTGGGCATTTTTAAGCCAGGGGCTTGCTGGTGATGGTGATGTCACAGCCGTGTAAGCAGGAAGCTTCACCCTTGATATTGCTGTAAGTTTTGAGAGACTGTAGCTAGAATCATGATCCTAGAGTCATTTTTACAGCTAGGAGTGTGTTTTTTAATAGAAGGTACTTGTATGAAGACCACAGTTCCCCTTTAAAGATTGTTTTAGGAAATATCGCAAAGGAATACTCCTATTTTCTAATTACATATATTGTGTTTGTTGACATTTCTTATTTTCATGCAAAAATGAAAAAATGAAAACCAGCAGTTTTTTAGTAACCATTACTTAAAAATTACTTAAAACTCTGACATAGATGGTTTTAGGTGAATCACTGAAAAGGAATGTCTGGAAAGGGATCTGTTAAAGCTTCAGAATTAGAAAGAACATTTTGGAAATATAGAGCTAAAGAACAATAATTATCTTGGATTTCTTTATATCCTTGTGTTATTCAAATAATCTCCGCTACTGACTGGAAAAATATTAAAAATATCTTTATATAGTTAACTAAGTAAAACTGACACCACTGCAAACAACAGAAAAGACACCCTATCTATGCACCGTACAACCAAAGAGGCAATTTAATGGTCTCCATTAACACGGATTTCAGATGGCATTTTCATCAGATCCTACTGTAATCCATAGCTTTAAAGCATATTGAATTACAGCTTTCAAGCTCTAAACCACACCATAAGCACTATGGTCGTGTGCATTAAAGTCATGTTTTAAATTTGAACATTTCATGTGCACTTGTTCAATTCTTTTCTACCGTACAATGTTTCTTAGCAGGCATTTTTTTTACATCATCCCTTCTAAAGACAAAGGGAAAGCCATGAAATATTGTCATTTTGTTTCGCTTGCAATGGCTTTCTTACTGGACAGGAAAATACTAAAGCAGGCCACTGACATGTTTGAAATTCACTTTAAAACATAAAAATCAATGACTGCTTAATTATGAACATATGCAGTATTGGCATTTTATTAGCCGTAGAAAACAGTCTAAATGTTTATTACTGGCATTTTTATATGAAATCAATATTAACTTTTGAGAAGATGTCCTTTTTTTTTTATTTAGGGAAAAAAGTCAGGTACTAACTTCTTTTAGATTTTATAAGTAAGACCCTCCTCCATTACAGCTAGCTTTTATGAGTTACCTCAGGGAAGGAAATAAAAATAATTGAAAGTCTTGCCTTAAAGCATTTTGTTTTTACTTTCCCTCCCCTGAGTTTTAAAATAGCCTTCCGTTTGAGTCCTTCAATTGTGATTCTAGAGAGAATCAGACTGAGGGGGGTATTCAAACCTTACTGTGTGCATTTCCCTTCATGGATAGTGCAAGGTCTTTAAACTGTTTTATTCCCATTAATCTAGGGGTGGGTTGCAAGGGATATATTTCAAAAGTATGCAAGAAAAAAGAAGAAAGAGCTGCAGCACCACAAGAAGGCTATAATAAAAACACAACTTTGCTCAATACCTGTTAAAATATCTCTGTCAGATGGGTCACAGCAATATCCAAAGCAAACATCACCCTGACATGTTTCAGACAAGCATGTATGTTGTCCTTAATCATAGGTCTTATAGTTCAAAAGAATGTTCAACAACATAGGAAAAAAATGAAGTGCCCTCTAAACTTCTACATAATGCTTTTCAGTACACACTGTGCATTTCATTGCTGTTTAACTTGCTAAAATGACATTTTTTGAAGCATTGTAAATAATATCTGGCTTTCCAAATTCTTGTTTTTGCAATCACAGGGAGTGTTTAAAGCATGTGATTTGTTTAACCTGCCCAGAACCAAAGAAACCTACATTACTATACTATGAAGTATAAGGAAAAATAATAAACCTACTGACAGGCAGAAAAGTTTAACTTCACCAAATAATCAGGGGTTGTTTAGTGTGGCTAAATGTTCAATAGCATCAATCCCTAAGGTGTGTCCGCTCACACACAACGATCCAGCAGAAACCACAATAACAGCAGGGAGACCAGGCAACCACAGTTTGCAATTCAAAGTGAATTTTAATGCTGCTTCAACAGGATCACAACATGTTTCGAGGGTTCAAGCGCTCTTCTCAAGACACTGAGAAAGACGCTTGAACCTCTTGTGATCCTGTTGAAGCAGCATTAAAATTCACTTTGAATTGCAAACTGTGGTTTGCCTGCGTCTCCCTGCTGTTATTGTGGTTCCTGCAGAAAAGTTTAACTTGGCTGTAATTTGTTTTAGGCTTCACTCAATAAATACATATCATAAGTAACTAGAAAATGCACTAAAATGCAATAAAAAATAATATAAATAAAAAATATATTGTAAACAAATAATTAGTTCCCTAAACATCATATATTAATGATAATTTAAGGACAGCAATAGGATCCAATAGACCCCACTCCATTTGAAATAACCAGGGTGAGGACCTAAACTGCAAGGTCCTCACCTGGGGTTAGCTGGTAACTCTAGCACTAAGCTGTTGTGATAGCCAGCATACTGTTCCTCATCTTCCCCTCTCTGCCCAAGGCAACACCAATAGGAAGACACACTTCTTGAAGAGCGCTTCTTTGTATTGATCAGTTCTCTGCACTGAGGTAGGAAGTAAGAACAGCCCTCTACCGATCACAACTTTAACAGGTTAGTGCTGGAGTAATAATCTCAAACCCAGGGGTGAAGCCCTACCAGTTTAGGTTCTTACCCTTGGTTATTTTAAAGGGCCAAAGAAGAGGATTGGGGCTGAGGTGAGTATAGTTGTCCTTTAAGAAATAAACACATATTCCACAGTTCATCAGAAAAAATATAAAAGCTGATCTTTTATAATGTGTTTAGACATTGGAAAGAAAAAAACAAATCTAAAATGGTATAATCATAATACAATTTTAACAAATGAAACAAATGTTACTGCCAGGATTTTTAAAATTTAGATAGTGAGTTTTTAGTGCTATTTCCAATATTTTAGAATTGTGTTGGATTAGTTATATATTTTAATGTCCAATATTTTTACTTGTATTAGGTTTTCCTGTATTTGGAAAATTGACAATGGTAGATAGATAGATAGATAGATAGATAGATAGATAGACAGACAGACAGACAGACAGATGGACAGACAGACAGATTGACACACACAGATGATAACAATGATTACAGACAATAAATTAGCCCATTTCAGACATGGACTCAGTCCATCACAGTTATCTGTGTTTTTATAGTCACGCCACAAACATACCTGTCATACTCAAACCAAATCCTCTTATATATCAAACTTTCAAACAATCCAATTAGTCTTTACAACATGTTATTATTATTATTGTGGATTGATATAATGCCAAAATCTTCTGGGGCACTTAACAATTACATACATATATTCATGCACTCCCGTCATGCATTATATTTTCAGGGATACCATAGATATGTTAAATGTGTATAACCAGCAACTGAAACTATTCTTTGGCAGAGGGGTCAGCCCCTTAAAGCTTACAATCTAAGGGAGATGAAATATGCGCTAAACCATGTAACTAACGTGTTAGCAAAGGTTTTGCACTGCCTGCACCATGTCGCAATTTTTTTTTCTTTGCGCAAAGAGATGCAATAAATTTTGTGCCGTTTTTTGCACTACTTTTTTGCATGACAATTATCACCTCT
Source organism: Hymenochirus boettgeri (assembly GCA_019447015.1). Classification (NCBI taxonomy): domain Eukaryota; kingdom Metazoa; phylum Chordata; class Amphibia; order Anura; family Pipidae; genus Hymenochirus; species Hymenochirus boettgeri. Next base: position 142,321,889 of record CM033474.1, read on the forward strand.
TCAATGGAGTCTTTAAAATATGCACAAAAGATCGCAACTTACCGCTAGCGGTTTCACAACGGTCACAAAGTGATTAATACATTGCGGAAACGAGTGCACGTAGGTTGCAATAGCGAAATATATTGCATCTCCCTCTAAGCACTTTATTTCACACATACAACCTATCTGTATGTCTTTATGATTGTGGGGGTAGGAGTTCCTGTAGTAAACCAACGCAAGCAAAGGGTAAACATACTTACACCTTACAGATTAGTGTCCAAGGGAGGATTCAAACACAGGCCTATGTTATCCCCCTTCTAATGGACTATAAAACTGACCATTATCTATATGGAATTTGTAAATAGGCCTGAACGAGCACCCACAAGCTTGGACGCCAGGCCCCTGACACCCCCCCACTCTGGCCCAGTCAGCTGTTTTTAAACAGCTGATTGCACGTCTACTGTAAAGATACACATGGTCAGCTGTTTAAAAGACAGGTACTGGTCATCCTTTTATCGGACTGCCTTATTTTAGGGTTCCCATGGTAATTTTGCCATTTATGTGCACTAATATCCAGCAAATAGATCTATATATACATGACTTTATATAAATAGATCTATATATACATGACTATGTCATTTTAGGGGGTCCATTATGCAATGTGTGTTTTTATATGTTTTATATGTTTTATTGGATATATATATAATAAAGGTCTGTTTGTCCTCCTATTTTTGATTGTGTTACCTTTTATGCAGTGTAAGTGCTCTTTGCCCCTTGTTTTACCTGGTCTAATTTTTTTCATTTTCCCCCTCTTGTTTCTATTTTTCTTTCCCTCTCTTTTCCTTCTCTTTTTCTTTCTATTTTTTCTATCCCTATTCATAAAACAAAGGTAGCCTATAACTTCACACTACATCAATATAAATTCACACAATTTAATAAACTAATAGCTATGGAAAAGAACCTCAAGGACTTCCAAGTCCCACTTGGTACACCAATTACACTGCATAAATTGAAAATAAAAGTCAGTGTTGCAGAAGGAATTTTAGCAGATATGATCAAACACATCTCTCCTTAAAATGCAGAGTGTACTATCAAAATTATTAAATCTGGTACTGTATGTTAGGCACTTCCCTGGATTCTGGGACCAATGCCGGATAACTCCAATTCACAGGAGTGGAGACTATTATGATTCAGCCAACTGCAAAGGCATGTGTGTGAGCAGCCTACTGGGAAAATGGTACAACAGCATCTTGACGTTCCTGATAACAGCCAAGCTGGTTTCTTGACAAAATATCGCACCACTGATCACATCTACACCATGTCCACAATACAAGGAATGAGAAACTATTTAAATGCTCTGTGGACTTTAAAAAGCCCATCAAAAAGGCACCCAGGACAATTACAATAAAACTGGAGAGTGAAACAGGTGGAAAAAAATCGTCATCAGAGCTCATAGACTGATAATAAATGCAAAGTAAATCAGAAGGTAACTTCATACCCCCTGCAAGGTTGAGGGGTCATAAAAGTCTGCAATCTAACTCTTGCCATCATATACACTAATGAACTCGAATTCTCAATAGCAGTGGCACTAGGAGACACTTTGCATAACAACCACTTATTATTGTAAGAGTTGGCACAACTTTGGCACTACCTATAAATCCAAATAAAACTAAAACCATGGTGGTTCAGAAGACAAACAATAATTCTGGGAGTTTTAAGCTAGCTACATAGGCTACATAGACATAAAATTTAAGGCCTGATAAACCTTCTATGCTATCAAAAACAACAGTTGTAATTAAAACCACCAGGAAAAGTTTGGTTTAAAATCTTTATCAGTTTCATATCCCCAGTTCAAGTAGAAAATTATGGTACCCTGATACATATCCAAGTTAGAATCTGGCCCAACAGAAATAATCCTTCTGCAATTTTGTATTTGTGTATAAATACATTAAACAATGCTTGTCAGGGTGGGCAAGGCAAGTTTCCATTGTTGCTTTAGATGCAGAAAATTCTGAGCTTATCTATAGAACACTAGTCACCATTCATACTACCATAAAATGGTACACAACAAACACCAGGAATAAAAAAACATGTGGCCTGAAAGAACTTATCAGCTCCTTGCTCAACCCAAACACGTGTCAGCAGAGCTCACACCATAACTAAATTGGGTAACATGACTGAATAAAGGAAGGAAATAAAAAAGTCACAAATGCTAACCATATACCAGTTACTGCAGAAAGAATAAATACTTACCTCATACCTGGAAAACAATACTTGGAAAACAGCCAAAGCCCAAAGACAGACAAGTCATAGGCTGAGCTCCCACACCATAGGAATTGGGTCTGGTCAACACACACAAACATAAAAATCAAGAAAAACAGACTGTATCAGCACTGTGGAGGATGAGGCCCACTACCTTCTGCGTTGCCCCAAAAACAGCAATCAGGGACACTATCTTACTCCTTTTAGAAAAAGAGAACACTAAATTCTGCTGGAGAAGAAGAAATCTACAGTTCTAGAACTGAAGCCTTTTATAACCCTCGTATTTCCCCATTTTTCTTACTTTTGTTTTGCTATGTCAATGTCAGTAATCCTCGATACACCTTACGTTTCCTCCATTCTCATAGCGTTTTGTCGGCTTCTTCTTCCTCACATCGCCCTTTCAGCTGTGTTCAGCTATTTCAGTTTGTGCGCGCACTCTTGGTCATTTCCAAAAACAATTGTGTCTTTTCAATTGCTGTTCTCCCATTGGTCCCTTTGCCTCTGACGGTATATTCAAATTCTCAATTTCCGTTCTTCTTGGTTTCATTTTTTTCACTTTTCTGATTGGTCTGCCTTGCCTTTGCCTTTTTTTGCCTTGGTGTGTTTTTTTGCTGTTCTGATTATCATTTTTTGGCATCTGCTCTTCTTCTTGTTACTATTGTTTGCCGCTTGCCTTGACCTCTGCCAGCCCCTTGACTATGTTTATTCTTCACCCCCTCTCTTTGCTGACTGATTTTCTGTGTTTCGACCCTTGGCTCCAACATTGATTACAATTTGCCTATCCCTCCTGTACTTTACTTGTCTCAATAGCTGGTTTGTGCCCATTCTGCCAGATTCAGTCTTCTCAGGTATCCTTCTCCTCAGAAAATAACCAGCACAGTATCTTATACTCTAAGTCCTGGGGGCAATCGTGCCTAGTAAGTCACGTCAAGATGAAGAGAGTTGTTGTAGATCAGGGTATCTTTGCTGAAAGGATACTCTGGGATTCAGGTTCATTAGTGTCAAGTTGCCATTAAAACTATTTTTTCATTCATTTTAGAGAGAGCAAGAGAGAGAGAGATCGAAAATGTGAAGATATAAGTATATTTACCCCTTTTTTTTTAAGCTACTAACATATAATTAACAATAGTTTACTAGTTTGGTTTATTTCTTTAAAGTTTAACATACACTACAGCAGTTTGATTAAATGTACTTTGTGTTAAGGTTTTCATTTGTCTTAAGCCTCAGAAAATGAATAATTTACATCTTTGCAGCATACATGCTGCTCTATTACTTCATTCTAAGAGAATGTAATGGCCTCCCACTGTCAAAAATAAAAGAGAATTTGGAACAGAAACATTCTTTTTTTTTTTCTTTTAATTTAGGCATTTATCTTTTAAACTTGTGTTGGGTCACACTGTAATTTTATACATTAGTTGCTTTAATTATAAATATTCCCCGTGAAACCTTTTTAAAAAGTGGGTTTCATGTTGTGTTTACTTGTATATGTGTACATGTGTAAAAATATATATATATATATTACATTTAATTAAAACTCATGCTCTTCAAAAGTTAATCGATATGCAGAGCCAGTCTTTAGCACAAGCACACAGATGCTGTAGGTCTCTACAGGCCCCTACAAAATTTTAATGTAGGATTTCTAATGAATGACAGTGAAATAGAAGGTAGGAGTACTTGCACCCATGCTTTATTCTTCTACATTTAGTTATATTTATGTCTATTCACCCTTTAAAGGGCGTGTCCACCCAACCAACTAAAATTTCCCCTGATAAAAGTACGGGAAACTGAAGAGTAGAGAGCCTCTCTGAGTGTAATCCATCAATGCCTCCTCTTGCTCTGAAAGGTTTGAAGTATGCACAGTGTAGCTCTCTCCCCTCATTCTCTCCTCCCTCTGGATACTTTTGGTTCTGCATTGGTCTGAGGCAAAAACAAAACTTCTGATAAGATAAGGGAATCCCCCAACCCTAAACGCTATGTTTAAAACCCCCAAATCAGCTCCTTAATTTACTTACCATTCCCTCGGCTACTTCTGCTGCTCTTCCACTCAAAAGCAGCAGAAGGGGCCGGACCAGCAGCTGCGTCAATGATTGACTGAAGTTTAGCCAATCACAGACGTGGCTGCCGGTCAGACCCCTTCTGTTGTTCTGTGCAGGGAAGCATCAAAAGGAGCCAGGAATGAGGGAGCGTAGGCTGGTAAGTACGTTTAGAGACTCATTTCTGAGTTTTAAACCTAGCGAGGTCTAGGTTAGGGGAGATTCATTACCTGTTTGGTTTTGGGGGTGGACCTTTTTACAACAATGATCATCACTAGAAATGTGAGTAAATTATTGTGTATTAAGTTGAGTATGAATAATTAATATATTATGCACGGTATTATGAATATATTTTAGAATACCAATATCAGGAAAGGGGTTAACGCAATAGGTCACTTTAGAAGACACGAGTCTGATTTAAAAAAACAAGCAGGTGCCTCTGGTTAGACAAGAAACAGGAAAAAATATTGGGAATTTGGTGGTTATTATTGCAAACAGGAACAGACTTACATTTTACCAAGATAAAATATTGGTGTAAATATTTAATCATTCTTAAATAAATTGGCATTGTAAGTCAACATTGTAAAAAATGTGCGCGTTAATTATTTGGTTTGCCCCCCCCCCTTCTTTTCTACTAAATGTTTTTAATTTATTATGTAAATGAATGTGTTTTTTTTTTTTTTACCATCTGCGCAACTGCTGGCATCATTATTGGACTTATTTACCTAAACCCTCTATGAGGTCTAGTGGAAATTTTCACCACTGTTCTTATCACTACCCCCTCGGTTCCAAAATCCAAATGATCCCTCTAAATCTGGACGGATCATCCGGATTTCGGGACTTTTCAAGGATTTGCGAACGTTCAAGGCTATTTTCGATACTTTCCGAAAGTAGCCTCGAACGTTCAAAAATCCTATAAAATTTGTTCCATTTTCGGATTTTCGGACCTTCTGGATTTTCCCAAGATCCAGGAATAAGAAAACGGAATGAGTGAGTTTCGGCCATCTCTACACTTGAATTACCAAAATATTTTACAAAACCAGATCAAAACCAAGTGTTCATCCACAAAAATTAGGGGCACATTCTGGAAAGCTTAATAAACAATCCCAAATGTCAATGTCCTGTGGGAATTCCCATTTGTGTAGGCTGGAAGGTAGTCCAGAAAATGGAAGATTACTGGTGCAATCTCGGTCAGTGGGCGCTGAATAGCCAGGCCCGTTTACCCTTGGGGTTCACATACAAGGCAGTCACACTCCAAAGTGATTTATTGCAACCCACACATATTACATCACAACATATCCAAAGGTATGTTCCCCCTTCCTCAGGTAAGCACCTGAGCTGACTGCGCTGCAGGGCATCAAATAAGAACAGTTAAAAATACACCTTATATCTAATCTACAGTGGTTTGAAAGGGCATAGTAAACATAGGCAGTCATATACAAAGCAGTCATGCATAGATCATGAGTGAACTACCCCAATACCCAAGTTCTGCTACCAGAGGTATTGATCTAGCAGGATGAGACAGACTAAAAAAGATGCTGAATGTAGTAGGACATATTTTGCTTCATAATAGCATAAATCTGAGCTTCTTCAGCTACTGCAGACACCCCCAGTCCTTCAATATAAACAATATAATGTGTGCCTTATCCCGCGAGTAGCAGAACTCTGTTCGTGTGACATCATATGCATTTTGACAGTACTCATAGCCACTGTATAATGGCCAGAGGCATCATATCTTGCCTATCCTGTACTACATGTGTACCTGGTTAAAATCACAGTGGCCATAAACTTAGCTTATAGCAAAATTTCCTATATCAAGTAGCTCCATAATACAAAATATACAGATTACATATAAAGTGCAGTAAGCATTTAAGATAATAATCTAATCAAAGATCACACAGAAAAATATCCTAAAAATGAGTGTTTTTAAGCCAAAAATTAAACCCAAACATGGCCAACATAAAAAAAGTAATTAGTAAATTGATACATTCAATGTATAATAAACAATAGTAGAATAACCTAGCATGTATTTAACATTATTTAGAGCTAAAATTATAATTTACATTAGGTTCCAGGGATAAATAAGTAAGCCTATATGCAGCCATTATCAGTCATGAATCAGGTTAAAGGGTAAGTAGTTGAGCAGCAATGTTTCATCAAATGATGCTGTGTTCGAATAAGGTAATCGCAACAGAAGTTAGGTTTAAATTAGCAACCAAGGATTATATTCTTAACAATATATGGTCATCTGGTGGTGTCATCCTTTAATATTAAAGGATAAGTAATTTATTTTTCATCTATAATCACAGACAATGAAAATTTAAAAGAAATGTGTAGATATTTTATATGAGCTTATTATTTGTGATGAAAATGCCATTGTGATGAAATGCTGCTACTTGACTTAAAGGGGAACTTAAGTCTCCTGACAACATTGCCCCAATAGAAAGAGCACATTCACAAAGATATAAAATGCTGCCTCTCACCTGTCCCTTTGCTGTGGATGCTGGTTGATTTAGGAAAATAACCCGTGTGGTCTAGGGGTCAGCTCCCATAATTCACCTTACCTGGCCACACCCAGCTAAGTTTCATCTTTGCTTCCTGGAATTTGACAGCCAATTATATTTACAGCTCAGAGATCCTTAGCTGTGACACAGAACACAGATTTCAGTGCAGTTTTTGTGCAAACACATTACAAATGCTCCTGTCCCTAACAACCTTCTATGCTGTGTCTTACTAAAATGTAAGCTTTCTACCTCTATGCCACAGGAGCTAAGAGGGGGATGACAGTAAATGTAGAATCTCTATGCATGTGAAGGTTCTCATTCATCCAGGTCATGGTATATCTGTTGTATTCAGTTAGATGAACTACACTTAAATTTTCGTTTTTGATAACATTTCGCTAGTCATCCGACTGGCTTTCTCAATTCAGAATTGAGAAAGCCTGTCAGATGACTAGCGAAACGTCTTCAAGAACTAAACTTTAAGTCCAGTTGATCTAACTGAATACAATAGATATAGAATTTGTATCTTTTGCTAGAAAGATGATAGAAACAAAACAAAATGTAAGCCTGGGAAATTTAACCTATGCCCCAGTGGTCTGTTTGTTTCAAAACCCAGCAGATTAGCAGCGCACCACCACTGCACAAGCTATAGATGTAAGTACATTTGAGCAAATGTCAGTAAAATCAGTTCAAACTCATTTGTATTTCCTGTGGAAGGCAGTCAGCAATTCACACTGGTTGGTATATAAATAACAGAACTGCTACATATAAAGTTTGTATATATGTAGAAACTTTATTATTTTCCAGAAACATGATGGAAACAAACAAAAAAAGCAATAAACTCAGGCAGTAGACTATGGTGTATTGTTTCATAAGTAAACTTTGAATTTGTGACTTCTTGGTCTGTATGTTCCTAAAAACGCAGCATTTACATTGTGCACCACTAGCAACTCAACAATGATTACAGGTACATTTAGAAACTTTAAGCTAGAAACAGTGAATCCTGGGGTCAGGGAGTGTGGCTCATTGAAGCCAACATGTGCTATGAGTTATACTGGCAACAACATGGAAGCCTTCTTTGTCACAAAATGTATTACTTACATATACTAAATTCAACTTTATGTATTTATGCATAGGTGTTCTGGGGAGAAAAGCTTTCACACTAGGATTTTTTTTAAAAAGTTAAGTTCTTATACACTTACCTTCTGAGTTTCCACATGACACTAGAACAACCACCCAATCTAAGATAACAGTAACCCCCCCAATTCTTTTAAGAATGGGCCTCACTTCGTTGCGCATCTACTAGAGATGTTCGAAACTGTTGAGTTTTGTTCCATTTTTGAATTTTAGTTCAAAAATCCAAGTTTCGATTTTTGAAAATCTTCTATTTTCGATTTTCAAAAATCGTCTACTTTCAATTTTCGAAAATTGTCTACTTTTGATTTTCGATTTTGGTCTAATTTCGATTTTGGTCTACTTTCGAAAATCCTCTACTTTCGACTTTAGATTTTCGAAAATCGTCTACTTTCGATTTTTGATTTTCGGAAATCATCTACTTTCGATTTTCGATAATCGGCTACTTTGATTTTCAAAAAAATCGAAAATTCGAAAAATCCGGATTACGTGAAATTCGGACGTTCAGAAAGTTTTGTCAGGACTTCGAAACCCTCAGATTCGATTCAAAACTGGGTTATATTTGAACCCATATTACATCTCTTTGCATAACATGAAAAAAGCTCTACATATAAAATTGTATCAGTGCTTAAATGTTAAAGTGATAATTTTGGCACATTCTAATGGAGCAGAGACTTCTTTTAACAGAAGGTATCATGCAGTCTTATGCTATTTAAATAGCATTGGCCACAAAATCGAAGAAACAATTGCCAGGTTCCCCAGAGGAAGGACGGAGGTATGCAAACTTTCTCCTTTATGTCCTTTGGCTAATGCATGTGTCCAGAACAGCTGGCTTATTAACATGCAATACAGCCTATGGTATAGAACCATTCATCTGACCTGCAGACATAACATGTTTTGATCTTGTTAGATCTTTAGATCTTGTCAGTGCAAAATACAGGTTCATGGCTCTATGGGGTAGAACATAAGAGCACAGTAGACAAGGCAGCTGTATAGCTTAAGGAGAGGTGGGTCAAAAGGAGCAAAAAGCCCTCCATAGAGCATAAAATGGAGCAGAGCCTTTTTATAACAGAAGGTATCTTGCAGTCTCATGCTATTTGAATAGCATTGTCCACAAAATCTAAGAAACAAGGAGTTATTTCTTACTCCTAGGTTCCCCAGAGCAATCCAAAAGAATAACTGTAAAAGTCCAATGTATCAAAATGTTTAGTTCGGATCGGACGAACAAATCATTGTGATCGATCATGCGGTTCCCTATGGGAATGCTTGTTCGATCGTTTGCATTTTCGGCCACGGGCAAATTTGCCGCGACTGACGGACATTTGTCCTAGCCGAGCACTCGCTCGTAGCGAGCGCTCGGTCGGGACAAATAGTCCCTCAGTGTGTACCCAGCCTTAACCATCAGGCACCATTCAGAACAGGAAACCAGCGTGTGTACCCACCTTGTTTATAGTAAGGGTGTAAAAACTTATCCAGTTTCTGATTTTTTTTTTTGTTATGTCTGGTAGGGGATCTTGTACAGATTGACGTTTGCAGAGTGATTTATTGATAGTAGTAATTTAAAGATTTATTTTTTACTTTGCTTTTATCATTATTGAATATGTTTCAATTACTCTGATGTGCAATTGGCCAGTATTGTAAGGGGTTGGACTTTTATAATAAACAGCACACACTGCAGATATGTCGGGAACCAGACCACATAGAGAAGTAAGAGACAGCTCATTTTAATTAACAATGTTAAGTTGTTTTTGGATGAATAGTTCCTGTAATATTAAATATTACAGTTGTAAGTCTTAAAAATAGATTAAGAGGAGATGATATAATTGTGGGTTCCCCTCCTCTATTACTGGTAATAACTTTTGGCTGACAATAATCTCAGCTTGACAATAACTCCTCATTAGCAATGAAATCCGGGTCTAACTCGGACCTGGATCCATCATGGAACCCCTCGGTTGCAAAATCTGAATATTCCATCCGAAACCAGGAAGATTGTTCAGATTTCAGGCCTTCGGAACGTATTTAAAGGTTAACGAATATACGTGGTTATCAAGCATTGTTAACCCTCAAAAATAACCTTGAACGTTCGATAGCCCTCAAAAATACGGTTGGAAACTCAAAAGTAGGTTCCGTTTTCAGATTTTCAGAATTTAGCTCCATAAATCTGAAAGAAAGAATGAAACTTCTGAGTTTGGGCCATCTCTACTTATCACATAGTAGTGAAATTACCATTTTTATAATAGCAGTGAAATTACTCTTTTTAACATGTTAGATTCTATTCAATGTTACATTTTATTTAACCTTTAAAATGCTTTCATATTTCATGATTGAAAGGGCATATCCACTCTTAAAACAAAATAAAATGGTCACTTGTTAGTTACCTGCCCCCAAACCCAACTAATGTATTTTGCACTTCATTACTTCATTACTTCATTACTACCAGAATTTTAAGGATAAGTATTGTCCCCATTCTGACAAAGTAATATGGCCCCTCCCTCTATGCAGTCAATCAAGGTGGTGAAAACTGACATCACAGCAGATGACTACTGTTTCTCCTGCCGCCTCCTCTGCACATGTTCAAGCTTATAAAAAGCTCATTGAGCAGAGGGAGAAGGAAGGTACCTTTGCCAGAACATGTTAAATATCTGGTTACAACTGCATGTAATAACTGGCTGGTGTTGCTGGCAGATAACTCACAAGTCACTGTTTTTTTTTTGTTTTAAGGGTGGGCATGCCCTTTAAGATATTTATGGTAGAATAAACACTCAAGTAAGAAAATCAATAGCAGAAAGGACTGTATATTTATCACATGGACATAAAAGTTATTGCTTACCTCTGAGACAAATACATTTGAAAAATATAAAATTATTTTTAGATTTTTTTTGCCTCATGGTCTAATATTATACATTTATATCTTTGACAAATTACACTATGCATCTAGGTATGTCAAATATCTAACAACAATTATTAAACAAAATATAACTTTTAGTGGCTAGGCTACACTTTAAGTGGTCCCAATAAGGTAAGGTCCATTCTGTTATTAGCAAGATACTCAGGAGGGAACACACTCTATTTGTTACTATTTAGCATCTCAGGAGGTAGCTACTTGCTCCTTTTTGCAAGTGAGATACTGATCTGGCTGTAGGTATACAACAGCTCTTCCGAAACTTCCAAACTTCAGAGAAAAAAAATATAGAAAATTTTGGAAATCCTCAAATTTCAAACATGGTTTAGAAAAATCCAGAAAGCAGAATTCCGGAAAATCCACTAAATATGAGATCCATGGATCTCAGAAACACCACATCGGAACCTGATTCGGATCCGCGATCTGTTCCATCTCTACTCTAGGAGGCAATTTTGGATATTTTTAAACATAGCAATAGCCAATCTCTTGCAGATAACAATATTATTAGCTGCCTCCTCAATGTACCCAATAGTGAGGATTCTCACTAAATAGAGATGGGTGAACTTACTGAGTTCATTTCGTTTCCGAACTTCAGTAAAAGTTTGAAAATCCGGAAGTTCGGAAACAGACCTATTGTCGATGGGGGGAAAATAGTTTGAAAAGTTCGGATGAACTTTCCAAAATATGCCTGTCAATGCCTCTGGGACCTGGGACATGGTCTGGGGAACACATTCCTGCGAGGACCATTGTGGCCCTTACAAGGGCCCTTTGGGGCTTAAGAGGTCCCTCAGCTCGAACCGGGACCCCCCTCCCCGGCAGTGTTGGCAGTATTGCCTGCATTTCTCTCTTCTTTCTTCTTTCTTCTGTCATCACGATGATGACTTCTGAGCTTCGTGGGGTTTGCACCTCTTTATATAGGTTTGCTGAAGGACTAAATCCAATTTTGATTGGTTATTATTTCAATGCTTGCAATCATATGATCACACAATATGATAACCAATCCTATTTGAATTGATGTCGCCAGTGCAGGTGGTGTCACTGGCAGTTGCAGTGACATTGCAACATCGGCAACATCTGTGTGTTGGTGTTGCCAGCTGGGAAGAAAGAAGACATGCCCCCAAAAGGCACTTATCAGTGCCACAAGGGTCCTTTAAAGGGCCACAAGGGCACTTACAAGTGCCAAGGAGGGGGTCCCAGTTTGAGCTGCGGGACCCCTTAATTCCTAAAGGGCCCTTCTAAGGGCCACAAGGGCACTTTTAAGTGCCAGGAGAGAGGGGCAGTTCAAGCTGAGGGATCGCTTAAGCCCCAAAGGGCCATTGTAAGGGCCACAATAGTCCTTCTAAGGACCCGGGACGGACCCCCGGGTGGAGCCGCGGGACCCCCAAAACATCCGGCTGCGGGATTGACAGCTGTTCAGCAATCCTCGAATGGTCAATTTCGAGAATCCCAGGTCGTTGGTGGGCTTTTCGAAATCAGCCGTTCCAGGCTTACCGAACGTCTGGAAATCCTTGTATGTTCGAGATCCTTCGTAGTAAGTTCGCTAGTTTTAATAATTCGGATTCATCACAATCACTAAATGGGCTGCAATCAAGAGCAAATTTTTTTTTACAGAAAAGTCCAAATTGGTATTATACATGATGCATTTGGGCAAGATGTGAGGTGTTTTTTCATGTGCTTCTGCATTTTTCTTATTGATGCCAGCATTCCACATGGTCTATGTTTGTGGCTCACTGGCTGACAAATCACTACATCTCCCATATGACAAAATATGAAAAGAGGATCTGCTGCCAAGATAGATACACTCACATTTGGTCTTATTTATGTATAAGAAAATATAAAATGCCATGTAATCACTGCTCCCATGTATTTTATTTTTTTTAAATCACCATTTAAAAAAAAATAATTAAAACATATATTTTGCTGCCTCTTCATTAACAGACAATGAAAAAGCAAACATAAAATAGATAAGGTATCTTCTAAAGCTATGCAATATGAAACGTTTCTATAATTGACCTCTATATGGGATTATTGAAAAGAATTATACAATGTAATAAATTCCCTTAAAGGAGAATGAATGTCTAATAGTAAATTACGCTCAGGTTATTTCCAATGTATTGAGAGCCCAAACTGCTATATATTTAATTTTGTGAATGCTAACAAATACCTTAAAACGTGGCGAATAATTTATGTTACATGTTTTCCTGTTTCCCATGGTCCTTTGCTGCTGGTAATGTAAACCCTATGCAAGTCTATGGGTCTGGTGGCAAAAATAGATTTGGCCCACAGGGAAGTGTTATCAGAATAGGCTGAGGATCATTACCTACAGACATAAATATTTAGGCAACTGATAGTATTTAAAATTTGAAAATATAGCAGTTACAAAGAGAATCACCTATACCTGATTCATTATCAGACTTAAATTATCATTTCATGTGTGTTATAGATCAGCCAAAAAACAGTTCTTTTATTATTTCATATTTACATTTAAAATTAAAAAGTATTTTTGTTCTCTTAGTTAACAACCATTGATAATACAAATTATATGAGCTCTTTAAAATGGTATTTGACTGGGCCAACCAGTCAGTAACTGCAAAAAAGTAATTGTATTACCTTAAGATTTATAGCTGCACATAACCCTTAGGCTTTACATGTTAGACATCTGTTTCCTGCCAATGAATGCTAAAGTATTCATACTTGACATCTGTTGTCTATAGCAAGTGAAAATCAGATGGCCTAACAAGTTTGAATCTGATGCAATTACAGGCTGAGATAGATTAATTTTCATTGTAAATGTGTCATAATTAGACCCCTAATAACATATATTGGAGCCAATGGAGGTATTTACAAATTAAACTAACTTGGCAAACACAAAATAAGGTGCTATATTTTCTCTAAAGCGTTTTGTGGATTTACAATCATTTATGTTGTGGTAGAGGAGATACATGGATGGAATACCATGTATGTAATTAGTTTGTTCTAAAGTGAGCAATAGAGTTAAAATTTGTGAATAGAGACATGCCTCCTTTACTGATGTCTTTGCATATAAAGTCTTTACATAAAAAGTCTGAATCTAGAGGTTCAGCACATTAATGACTTTCCAACTTTTCAGTTTCCCTTGTGGACACAAATCCTCTGGAGTATTACAGTTTTGCCAGCCTGGGTGTCATATTGAGAATATCAATACCAATATTGTCAACTTGAATTTTGGGTGACTATTAGCGTATATATGATGACAAAATTATCTATGTTGCTTTAATGGCCTGTCTAACAAAACTGCCTGGGTTATACTTTGTATGGACTAACAGTATATTTATTTTAGTATTTTAGTAGACAAGCTTTCGAGGGATCTACCCTCTTAATCAGGTCTGTACTTATGATTGGTTATGATATCACTCTGCCAAGGTTCAAAATTTGCCTTTGCTATTAATTGAACGTTCCAGTTGAAAAGTCGAAAATTGTGTTTAATTTTTAGAATTTCAATATGTATACGTAACCTTTGGTGGAAGGAAACTCACCAGTTTTATTCATCTCTAGCTGTCCAATGATTTTTAACTAAAGTAGACCAGTAAAAGATAACATCTGCATACCAATAGCATGTTAAAAGCACAGGCAGATTTTGCACTTCATATTATGCTACACCCATGGTGTCTTCATTCATAATATCCTCTCAGATGGTAAAACTATGGTAAAAATTTCACTTAAAAAATTACCTGATTTGGAAGTGCTGTTTAGGGCATTCCTGAATAGATATTTCTATTTACATTCTTAACTGGTACAAGACATACATTGTGAGTCTGTCTGTGCATATTTGCTGCAAGAATTCCTCCTTATTTGTACCATCAGACTAAATCAGGACTTTCCTACACCAGACCTCATTGGTCCTAATTATGTCTCAATATATCCTTCTTTAAATACTGAAAGATGATTAGTGACTGATTTATGTTGTCTGACTTACTAGACTTTGGCCGAAGGCAAACCAAATAAACTGTTAAAACCCTTAAGGCCTTTAACGGTTTTATGCCTTATAACATACAGTAACATAAAAAAGCTTTCCCAATCAAGGTTCCAAAAATAAAGTGATGAACTATACAGAACTACAGAAATGGGAGCTATAGAAAAGTTTTGCATATGATATTAGAAGTGACTAACAAGTTTAATTACTATATAAAATTATGAGGCATATGTATGTATATAGGGTTTGATGCAAAAAAAGTTGAAAACATTTTCCTGTGCTATTAAAGGGGAACTGTGGTCTCTATAAAAGTGCCCTTAATACAAGGACCATTGAAAAGAGCTCAGTCCTAATCCTTGGGATATGTATTTAGCTGCTGTGAATCCAAAGATATAGGTATGTAAATTAAGGTAGGCATGCAAAGTTCCACCTTGTTTGCTCCTGTGCTGTGGCAAACACATCAAGAATAGAGATGGGATCCAACACGGAACCCCTCGGTTCTGAAATCCAAATGATCTGGATGGATCGTCCGGATTTTGGGACTTCAAAGCCTAGTTTCTATAATTATTATACATTTGAGGATTATCCAAAATAGCCTGAACATTCGATAAACCTAGAAAATACGAACGAAAACTCGAAAGTAGTCTCAGATCGTAATCATAATCGTAATTGTATTTTTGAGGATTATCAAACGTTTAAGACCATTTTCGAAAATGATTGAAAATAGCCTTGAACATTCAACAATAATCAAAAATTCGATGTGTTTTCGGATCTTCGGATTTTCCCGAGATCTGGGAATCCGAAAACAGAACGAAACTGGTTAATTTCGGCCATCTCTTATCATGAGCTGTATCATCCCTAAAAATCTTGCTTCATAAAGCCATTTACAGGCTTGCAACCATTCTCTATGTTTTCCTCGGCCAATGGATACCTTAGGGCAGGCAATGGAAACCAGTATATCTCCAGATGTTTGAAAACACCAACTCCCAGTGTTCCTCTACAAGCACTCTGAATCCAGGGAATGCTTGGAGTTATAGTTTAAAAATATCTGGTGATCTACTGGTTTCCTATGCCTACCTTAGGGAGCTAAACTTGTAGCTAAACTTAAATCTAGTTTAAAAAATGAGTAAGAAATTCTGGGGTGGGGCTTAAGATGCAGATGATGATGTGGCATCTTCCCTCTGTCCCAGCAGTAGGACACATCCAGCTGAGCAATGGTGCTGGTGAAGTCACAGCTTACAGTGTAGCAAAAACATCTTATACTGGTGTAAGTTAGAAATTTGCTCGTTTTAACAGAGGTAACTTGAATGAAGACCACAGTTCAGGCCCAAATACAATATCTTCCTGCACACCTCGTGTTTTCTGTGGTGCTGTAGCCTAAAGACTGATAACCACTAGCTCTCATATACACTATTTATAGATAATGCACACACTCACTTTAGAATGTTTATGCTTTCATTGTCTCTTGGTATATTGAATCAGCCTCATAGTATCTCAAAATGTAAACTTTTTAAAAATTCTTTATTACAGGTACAAACTTTAGAATAGTAAAATGGTGTTATTGAGGGTGCAGGTCAGTTTGCGGGTCTGACTAGTTACAGGTCAGGTGCGGTTATAGAACCCACCAGCAATGCAAGTGCGAGTAACATTTTGTCTAAAAAAATTCGAAAATGAGTTTGTGTGTGTTTCACTAAATATATTCACTAAATTCACTAAATATATTATTTCTCACGTAAAACTTGGGTGGGAAATGTAATAACATTCCTCTCTCAGTTTGCAATTTTATCTGTGTACACCTGAGGATCAAAAAGACAAACACTGAATTGGCTTTAATGTGTTACACTGCAGCCATTCTTACCTGCCACGTACCCTGGCCATACAATGCAATGCAATTCTTCACCCAAAGAATTTGAGGTCAGCTACATATTAAAATCCAAAAGCCTTTATATAAACAGATTTTAAAAATGCTTTAGAACACATGATAAATGGCGAGCTAACCAGAAAAAAGCAAAGGCTAAATAGACATGAGTAAGGGCTACTTAGGCTACTTAGCCTGAAACGCATTAGACACTAACAGGGTGCTTTCTTGTGGGTAAGCTCACCCCTTTACCATGTATTCTATATTGTTTTTTTAATTTGTTCAAATAACGGCTTTCAGATTTTAATATGTAGCCGACCTCGGATGATTAGGGAAGGTGCTGGAAACATCTCTTTCTCACCGTAAAATTCTGTGTCAAATTTTATCTGTGTCAATAGTGTGCACAACTTTTGTGAATTGACAATTCGTAGTGCATTGGTCCCCAACATTCTAAATGTCCTTTTGGCCCAAACACTGTGATTTGTTGTAAGCTATATTTATTTTAATATCTGTAAAATAATTTAATTTTACCAAATTTGGCAAGTAATGCCAAGATTGTTCAAATACTGTGGGGAAAAAAACAAACTGCAAACTTTATATGTTGTATGCACCTCCTACTTTAATTCACCCTAATTCGCAATATTTAACCTTTAGCAATTAACCATCTGAGAGTCCCACCAATGTCAAGACATCACGCTGAGAATATGCTCACTTTCTAACAACATTCAACAATGAAAAAAACAATAATAATTGTTTAATTAGCACTAATTAAAAAACCCTAAATCAATTAAAATATTAAGTACACTGTTTAGTAAACATTAGATTCATTATTTGTATTATTATGCAAAATAAGAGGGTAAAGCCATTTTATTTGGTTAAAATAGATATTCGAATATATATGCTTGAAGATTTTCATTTATCCACGTCATTGTATATCTGTTGTATTCAGTTAGATCAACTGGACTTAAAGTTTAGTTCTTGAAGACGTTTCGCTAGTCATCCGACTGGTTTTCTCAATTCAGAATGACTTGTACCAGAATCTGTTAGCAAATAAGTATCCTGGAAAGTCACAATTACAACCGGGTGTTAGGAACCTTCTGAATGCAATGTGTTGATTGCATTAAGGCTAAGCGGTAATATCGTAACTGCCCAGGGAAAGGTGTCAAAACAGCATTGTACATGGCAGATAGTTGGTGTTGAACCCTTTTGCCTCTATTCAGGCTTGGTTTCTTTATTTTCATATAAATGGCCTCCTTGACACCTTACTTGAACCAGTCATGTTCCTTTGCTAAGATGTTGACATTACAATCTTCAATCGTGTGTCGTTTTTCCTTATGTTCAAATATATAATTTTAACAAACACCCATTTCCCAAAGGAGAGAATAGTTGCATGCATTTTAACATTGCTTAGCATAAAAATGTTTACAATTTCTATTCTATTGTAAATGCTACCTATATTGTATTACTTTTATTTATAAAACTATTAATAGGCATTGACTAGAAGAAATATATGATACAGTTATAGTGTGACAGAAAAAACTGCAGGATAGATTCAGCTAAAAAAAATCCTCCTTTACACCTTCAAAGTAAAAAAAAAATCCTATGGTATTTTTAAACGATTTATCAATTTCTATGAAGAGCAGTTGGTGTTAATAAAATGTTATTTATATTTATATTTCTGGGTTAATTAAAAAGAAACAATTATGGCTGGCTAGTCAGTAAAAATTAAAGCACACTAATTAAAAATACATGATGCAAGTTTAAGTAGATCAGCAGATGATCTGGTAACCCTACAATGCAAATATAATAGACTGTTTCATATTTCCCTGCTGACTTGAAAAAGTTAACTGCCATTATTCCAAATGAAAGCAATGAAGCCTGCATATTAGCTAGTTGACAATTGATCAATTCAGAGAAACAATTACTATATATGGATGTGGAATTGTTGAATGATCTTGCCCTGTGGGGAAAATATAAAACAAAAACATTGCGTTATAGGTGAATTATAAGGGATTTTTCCACTTTTTTACATGACTGTGTGACACAAATAATTTTTCTTTCCATGTGCAGTTTCTTATGGAATGCAGGTCAGTCTAAGCAGATTATTTACTGAATGATCAGCTAGTATGGGTTAATTGTTTAAGCTATATAGCTGCCTGGTATATTGATGTTTACTAAGTCTGGTGTACAGGTCAAGTGTTTCTTTAGTCAAGAGAAATGGATCACTTCAGCTGGAAGAAATGGCATGACCCTTTCCTTCTTTAAAGTAAATGCAATAAAAAGCTTTCTAAGCATTTTGCTATTTTATATTAAAGCTATTGTATATCTTAGATATATACGGTGGGGCAATTTGTGCTGGAGGCCAACTGTGATCACATCTGACTGTCAATGCATGGTGAGAATTGGTGTGCATGTGTATAGAAAGAAAAAGGGAAGATAGACAGACAGAAAGATAGATGGATAGATAATAGATAGATAAACAGATAGATAGATATCCCTCCCTTTATCACTCCCCAACCATTGTATCCTATGTCTAAACCCATTTTTATTACCCATATAAATGTCCATTGCCTGTATGTCCAATTATACCCTTACACCTAGTTATACCCTTATCCACCTACCATTAAATCCAAGGAATGAACCACTCTATATTTCCCATATTACTGTATTTCCTTATTTTGTTTGCTTTAACAATGTAAATTGATTTTGCCAATCAAGCTCATTTGGATAGATAGATAGATAGATAGATAGATAGATAGATAGATAGATAGATATGCAAGTATATATATACATAGGACTATGGTTTATGTATGTATCAGTAAGGAATTAACAGTTGTACTGCAGCAGTAACATAATATTAATAATGTGAAGGAAAAAAAGAAGAAAGAAAGATGATAGATGATAGATAGATAGATAGATAGATAGATAGATAGATAGATAGATAGATTTATAGATAGATAGATAGATAGATAGATAGATAGAATATTAAAGTATGTTTATACATACTAAAAAGGGTCTTTGGTTTATATAGTATCAGGAAGGAATTAGCAGTTGTATTGCAGCAGTAATACTTTGAAGTCATATTTAGGTACTGTCTTTGAACCAACCCCAGGGGACTCTTTCTATGCATTAGGACTATGCACTTTTATCTTGTTCTTTCAATTAACTGAGCTTGCAAAATTATTCCCTTTTTTTAACAAAATGTTTTAATTTCTGAACCACATTGCTGAGTGATTTAGTGTAAAAGTAATTAAAATATTTGAGTTCTGGTCACTGCTAGAAGTTATTTCTGCCTTTAGCTATCATTTAAATAAAAAAGGAGAGCTTGTATTTTTCAGATTTAAAGAGAAAGGTATAGGTTTTCCGTAAACTATTGTTCAGCTTAATATTCAAGGGGAATTTCAGAATGGATTTGAAATTGAAGTCTGGCTATCAGGAAGGTAATTAAGTAGGTTTTACATATGAGAAATTCAAATATGGAAACATTTATGTTTTGAGGATGTTTTCTACTTAGCAGCAAGGATGAAAAATTGGTGCTCAAAATAATTAATCAATAAAGTTTAATTCCCATATGAGAGGGAAACAATTTGTATCAAGTATTGTGACAGCATGCACAGTACAGGCTTGGTTTGATTGTTTGCTTGTTTTCCCAAAGAAAAAAAGATTATCAAGCAGTTCTAGAATGAGTAAAATCACTAGGTGTAAAATGAGTCTGTATTCTGAACAATGTGATATAATTCACAAAGAGGGGAGGTAATTCCGTGCTCTGAAAACCCAGCATTTATTCAAGCCCCAGAGCAAGCTCTTATAAAGTCATCTTCAGCACATACCTGGATTTATATTTCAGAGAATTTTAAAGGTATAAACGCAGGCTGCAAGTCATTTTCACTGTCATTGAGTTCATACTAACAAAAGGTCTGAGCATGGCTGAGTAACTGTTTCTACTGACCAAGCTTAGTAGTTCATACGTAGTTATGGAATCGCATTTAGCAAGTTAAACCTGTAATCTGTGAACCTGAGCACACACGGGCCACAACACAACCGTGAAAGTGATTTAGAATGTGTTGTATGTCTTCATGAGGCTTGTAGTTAGTGTATTTGTCATGTAAAGGCATAGTTTGTGTATCATGATATATGATGAACAATATTAAAACTTGTACTTTTAGCTGCATTATAATGTGTCTTTCTGTGCTGTTTAGTCTTTTTGTAAGATTTAGATTTACATGGTATTGGTTTATATGTGGATGTGTGAGTAGTAGGCAGACATTTGTGTCTTTTTGTGTGTTAATCTAGATACAGTACACAAGTTATATAATTGTTATTTTCCTTGTTAGACAATTGTTCCATCATTAATATTTATCTAACAATCACTGCATATACAGTACAGATAATTATCTACCATGTAAATAAGTCTTAATTTCAGAGTACTACACATAAATTTATGTCCAAGGCCTAAATTTAGTTCAAATGCTACCCTACATCATGGGTTATAGAACCACTTTACAAACTTGACCTGACCCGTTTCCTATGCTCCTCTATGGCTGGTGATTTGTCTGTGTTAGTTGATGCAGTTGATGTCAAATGAAGATTTGGATAGCTGTTAAGTGTTACCAACAGCAGAGGAATTTAGGAAGAAAAGCTGCATCCCGAAGAGCATCGTGTTTTACACATGTTGGCTTTTAATTAAAAATATCTGGTCCTCATTACACGGGAGATCACCTGAACTTAAAGGGACAGTTCAGAGGAAATTATTAATATTTGTTAAATTGTTAGTTTGTGTAATGCCTTCTGTGTTATTCTACATATTCTCTCCCATTTTGAAAAATCAGTTGATTTCATACCCTTTGCTATTCCCTGCTGTTGACATTAGTGAGCTGCCATTTCAGGTTCTAACGGTCCTTCTTCTTCCCAGGATGCACCACATCCTTGGAATGTTCCTAACAGTAATTTCTACTGATTGGCTGGGTCAAAGATGCTCAGATCTCTACTGAGCAACTTAATCAACCCAGGCGCTGGGTCAAGGGCAAGACCATAACGGTCTCTACTAGGGGTCCTGCAAACAGGAAGTCAGTATTTCGGTTGCATTTATTTATACACAGACAAAATGCTGAATTGGCAGATTAAGGTCATTGGGATGAAAAAATTCTGCTCTTTTTTCTAAAAAGCATATGTATTTGCACTGAACTTCCCCTTTAATTTGCTGTTAGGTTTTTGCGAATGTGCTATACTGTAAACTATATAATATTATATACAGTATTTGTATTTTCAATGTGGGTGCTAACTGTTATTTAAACAATGATGTTTGTCTGTGTTAAGTATGCTATAATTTGTGTATGTTTGTATTGTGTTTTTTCTATGGTCTGTGTTTAAGGTCTGTGTTTAGAGAAGGAATGTTTAGGACTGGTACAAATGTGCCTATCCTTCCAACCAACTATTTGCTATATACAGTAGATTGGGAGGCTGTTTGTAAGAAGTGGAAAGTTTCCAGGCAATATATCAACCCACCAAGCAATCCAATGTTGGAAAATATGAAGGATTGACAACATTACTGAGTAGCCAATCAAATTTCTGACTTTGGTAACTTTTTGCCTGACCCTGTGCATTTTCATATAAATTATTGGTTGGTCAGAAATTTCTGCCGATATTTCAGGCAGATTGACCAAACATTGTATAAAATATCAACCCATGTGATTTATGGGACTATTGGGGGTTACTCCTCCAAATCGATCTTCCTTTTCTACCTGCTGTGATTTCTTGATAAATAACATCCAACTTGACCTTTGCATTCACCGTGCAGAAGAACAGGGGAGGGGATCTTAAACTGGTTACACACAGTACCAATCTTTCAAATATGACAGACAAAATCTGTAAGGTTCTCTCTGTCATCTTTGAAAGATGTGACTTCACAAGGGAGCATTCTCCCTGTATATAGTGTAGCAAGTTTGCACATGACTGCCATACACCTAACGATCACAGACGACTCCTTATACTTTAGTAAAATGGGGCGACCACGACTGAAGGAAAACCTTCCATTTGTCACAACCATTTGCAATGCCGACGTTGAGCATTCATCGGCATCGGAAACGGTCGTTAAGAAAGTACACACATTACCGAAAATGTGTGTACTGGCGGGATTGGCCCTTTACCAGTAATGTGTGCAGCCAGCTTTAGAAGGTACTTTCTGAATCTCTCACATTGACCACATTGATTTGGTACAGAATTGTTAGCCTGAGTAAAGGCAGAGTTGTGTTTAAAACTTTGCTTGCCTGTGCAGTTATTGGGAAAATAAACACATCACAATAATTAAAAATGATTGTGTATCTCTAAATTTTATATTTATTAAAAATGTGTTTTTGTTAGAGGCAACCATTCTTATGAAGATATGAGATATATTACGCATTTCTATGTATATGTAAAAATTCACAAATAAGGTGCACTCATGGGTCTTTTCAATTTATTGTGAAAATCTGCAACAAGGCCTGGGCAGTTTGCATTTGAAGATTTAGTGCCCACTTTCTGGTAGAATATATATATATGTAAATGTATACATTTATGCTGGTTTCTTCCTATATATGTATAGTTTGTTTATACATAATATAAATGCAAAATATTTCCTAGACTGTGTGATTCATTTCTCCTACATTGAAATCTGAAGGTGTAGTGGTGAAATAAGAGAAATGTAAGGGGTAGAGTACTTTTATCAGCCCTGTTTGCTTTATTAGGTGCATCATGAATTCTGCATGTCCTAGTAAATTGCTCGAACACTCAGCACTCCAAATACTAAATGTTAGCAGTAAGCTGCATCTCTCCTGGCCCTTGTCAGCTTGTCATCCCCGGTGCTTGCGATGGTGATGAATGATCAGGACTGTTGGATCGGTCTCTGTAGCTACATTGCAATTTCTATTCACATATTATATGGGTCGTTTTGAACATTGGTTTAAAGGGCTAGAGCACACCTGAAGATTAACAAAGCAGACATATACAAATTCCCTACTTACAGAGCAATATGCCTCTCCTACATGTTGTTTTGCATTAACTACACAAAGGGATATTTGCCATCTGGGCTCCTATAAGTTATCCACCTAAAGCTAGACAAACACAGGTCAGTTTTTCAGTCTAATCGATTAGTAAAAGCAATTTTTTCAATCAAAAGTGATAAATATTAAGTGTGAACATTGTTGAATAACCAAGACATTAGTAAAGATTCTGGACAGTAAAGAATCATTCATAAAAAAACATTTCTGTGTGTGGTTCTGTTTCAATTGTGTAATCTAAGATAATCAAAATATAAAAGGATAGAACAAATGGTACAGTACCAAGTCTCCTTTTATCAGTGATGCTATTCACATGCTGTCTAAAAGGTAATTTTTTAACACTTTAGATACCATAATAAATCCTTTATTACTGCTGTTCATTAACAGTTCATTACCAAAGCAAATTATTAATTATATCAAAAACATATAGCAAGCATAGACAGAAATGATAAACAAGATATAAATGAATGGTTGTGATAGATAATATGTTTTAGAAAAAGGATAGAAATAAAACATGCTATCTATCACTCTTTATTCATTTATATCACTCTTTATTCATTTTATTTATCTATCTATATCGATCGATTGATCGATAAAAAGATAGATAGATATATAGATAGATAGATAGATCTATCTATAGATCTATCGATAGATATATAGATAGATAGATAGATAGATAGATAGATAGATAGATAAGATAGATAGATAGATAGATAGAAAGATAGATAGATAGATAGATAGATAGATAGATAGATAGATAGATAGATGGGGGTTTGTCATTGTAATTGATTGAGAATGAATCAATAACAATATTGTGCAAACTTGAATTTTGGGTGTTGGGTGGGGTGCTGACTATGTTTTTGAAGTGTGTGGTTGGGACTGTGTCTTGTGTGGATTTGGGGTGGACTATTAGCCCGTATATATGATGACAACAAAATTATTATGTTGCTTTAATGGACTCCTTCTTACCTCTTGGTTCTTCTAACAAACTGCCCTGGGTGCTGGCTGGGTTTTCTGGGGTTCTGGGTTATACTTTGTGTATGATGGACTCGAACAGTTATAGTTTTTTTATATTTTTAGTAGACAAGCTTTTCGAGGGGATCTACCCTCTAATCAGGTCTGTACTTATGATTGGTTTATGATATCACTTCTGCCAAGGTTTCAAAATTGCCTTTGATATTATTAAATTAATTGAACCGTTCAGTGGGAATTGAAAAGTCGACGGACAAGAAAAAAAAATTAGAAAAAAAATTTCCAAAAAGTAAGAAAAAAAAACGAAAATTGTGTTTAATTTTTTAAATTTCAATATGTATACGTAACCTTTGGGTGAAGGAAAGGATGGGAAGGATTGGAAGGAAGGAAGGAAAGGATGCGGTGGTTGGAAGGAGGAAGGAAGGAAAAACTCACCCAGTTTATTCATCTCTAGCTTGGTCCAAGATTTTTAAAAAAGTAGTAGACCAGTAAAAAAGGATAGATTAAGATTTAATAGAAGTAGTAAACAGTTAAACAGTATAAATTGTAGTAAAAGAATTATAACCTCTGCATAACCAATAGATGTGTAAAAGCCACAGGCAATTTGCACTCTCATATATGGCTACACCCATGGTTGCTACATTCATAATATCCTCTCAGATGGATTTAAAACTATAGGTTATTAAAATATAAAAAATTTCACCTTAAAAAATACTTGATTTGGAAGTGCTTTTGTTTAGGGCATTCCTGAATTTAGATGATATTCTTATTACATTTCTTAACTGGTACAAGAAGCATACATTTGTATTGGAGTCTGTCTGTGCAATTCTTGCACAGATCCTTGCAAAGAATTCCTCCTGTATTTGTACCATCAGACTAAATCAGGACTTCCTACACCAGACCTCATGGTAATTGGTCCTACTGCTCAATAGTTATATATCCTTCTTAATATATGCAAGATGATATTAGTGACTATATTGATTATGGTTTTTGTCATGATTCTCTTACTAGACTTTGCGAAGGTACGAAGGCAAAACCAAAGTAAACTTATTTTTGTTAAAAACCATTAAGGCCTTTACGGTTTTTTATTTTGTTTAGGCTTTTTTTTGCATTTATAACATCAGTACATAAGTAATAGTCCATTCAATGAGAACTAAAGAACACAATGGAGATTACAAAGCAACATAGCTAGCTACAAGGTTCCTTGAGGCAGCAACAATTAATTAGCTTTTTGAGATAGACTGAAGACTACGAGAGAGCTAGACGCATAGCTAAGATAACGGTGAAGTATAGAGCTTAGCTATAGGAAAGTTTTTTGCATATGATATTAGAAGTGACCTAACAAGTTTAATTACTATATAAAATATAGAGGGCATATGTATGTATATAGGGTTGATGCAAAAAAAGTTGAAAACATTTTCCTGTGCTATTAAAGGGGAACTGTGGTCTCTATAAAAGTCGCCCTTAAACAAGGACCATTGAAAAGAGCTAGTCCTAATCCTTGGGATATGTATTTAGCTGCTGTGAATCACATAAAGATTAGTAGGTATGTAAATTAAGGTAGGCATGCAAAGTTCCACCTTGTTTTCCTTCTGTGCTGTGGCAAAACACATCAAGAAATAGAGATGGGATCCAACACGGAACCCTCGGTCTTGAAATCCAAATGATCTGGATGGATCGTCCGGATTTTGGGACTTCAAAGCCGTAGGTTTATAATTATTATACATTGAGGATTATCCAAAATAGCCTGAAACATTCGGAATAAACCTAGAAAAATACGAACGAAAACTCGAAAGTAGTCTCAGATCGTAATCATAATCGTAATTGTATTTTTGAGGATTATCAAACGGTTAAGACCATTTTCGAAAATGATTGAAAATAGCCGTTGAACATCAACAATAATCAAAAATTCGATGTGTTTTCGGATCTCTGGATTTTCCCGAGATCTGGGAATCCGAAAACAAGAACGAAACTGGTTAATTTCGGCCATCTCGTATCATGAGCGTATAATCCCTAAAAATCTTGCTTCATAAAGCCATTTACAGGCATTGCAACCATTCTCTATGTTTTCCTCGGCCAATGGATACCTAGGGCAGGCAATGAGAAACCAGTATATTCCAGATGTTTGAAAACCACCACCCCAGTGTCCCTACAAGCACTCTGAATCCAGGGAATGCTGGTTGGAGTTATAGTTTAAAAATATCTGGTGATCTACTGGTTTCCTTATGCCTACCTTAGGGAGCTAAACTTGTAGCTAAACTTAAATCTAGTTTAAAAATGAGTAAGGAAATCTGGGGTGGGGCTTAAGATGCAGATGATGATGTGGCATCTTCCCTCTGTCCCACTAGCAGTAGGACACATCCAGTGAGCAATGGGATGCTGGGAAGTCACAGATTAAGTGTAGCAAAACATCTTATACTGGTGTAGTTAGAAATTGCTCGTTTTTTAACAGAGGGGTAACTTGAATTGAAGACCACAGTTCAGGCCCAAAAATACAATATTCTGCACACCTCGTGTTTCTTGTGGTGCTGTAGCCTAAAGACTGATAACCACTAGCTCTCAAATACACTATTATAGATTAATGCACACACTCACTTTAGAATTGTTTATGCTTTCATTGTCTCTTGGTATATTGAATCAGCCTCATAGTATCTACAAAATGTAAACTTTTAAAAATTCTTATTACAGGTACAAACTTTAGAATAGTAAAAATGGTGTTATTGAGGGTGCAGGTCAGTTTGCGGGTCTGACTAGTTACAGGTCAGGTGCGGTTATAAAACCCACAGCAATGCCAAGTGCGAGTAACATTTGTCTAAAAAAATTCGAAAATGAGTTTGTGTGTGTTTTCATAAATATATTCACTAAATTCACTAAATATATATTTCTCACGTAAAACTTGGGGTGGGAAATGTAATAACTACTCTCTCGTTTGCAATTTTATCTGTGTACACCTGAGGATCAAAAAGACAAACACTGAATTGGCTTTAATGGTACACTGCAGCCATCTTACCTGCCACGTACCCTGGCCATACAATGCAATGCAATTCTTCACCCAAAGAATTTGGAGGTCAGCTACATATTAAAAATCAAAAGCCTTTATATAAACAGATTTTAAAAAATGCTTTAGAACAATGATAAATGGCGAGCTACCAGAAAAAAGCAAAGGCTAAATAGACATGAGTAAGGCTACTTAGGCTACTTAGCTGAAAACGCATAGACACTAACAGGGTGCTTTCTGTGGGTAAGCTCACCCTTTACCATGTATTCTATATTGTTTTTTTAATTTGTTCAAATAACGGCTTCAGATTTTAATATGTAGCCGACCTCGGATGATTAGGGAAGGTGCTGGAAACATCTCTTCTCACCGTAAAATTCTGTGACAAATTTTTATCTGTGTCAATAGTGTGCACAACTTTGTGAATTGACAATTCGTAGTGCATTGGTCCCCAACATTCTAAATGTCCTTTTGGCCCAAACACTGTGATTTGTTGTAAGATATATTATTTTATTTATATCTGTAAAAAATTTAATTTACCAAATTGGCAAGTAATGCCAAGATTGTTCAAATACTGTGGGGAAAAAAACAAACTGCAAACTATATATGTTGTATGCACCTCCTACTTTAATTCACCCTAATTCGCAATATTTAACCTTTAGCAATTAACCATCTGAGAGTCCCACCAATGTCAAAGACATCACGCTGAGAATATGCTCACTTTCTAACAACATTCAACAATGAAAAAAAACAATAATAATTGTTTAATTAGCACTAATTAAAAAACCCTAAATCAATTAAAATATTAAGTACACTGTTTAGTAAACATTAGATTCATTATTTGTATTATTTGCAAAATAAGAGGGTAAAAGCCATTTTATTTGTTTAAAATAGATATTCGAATATATATGCTTGAAGATTTTCATTTATCCACGTCATTGTATATCTGTTGTATTCAGTTAGATCAATGGACTTAAAGTTTAGTTCTTGAAGACGTTTCGCTAGTCATCCGACTGGTTTTCTCCAATTCAGATGACTTGTACCAGAATCTGTTAGCAAAAAGATAAGTATCCTGGAAAGTCACAATTACAACCGGGTGTTAGGAACCTTCTGAATGCAATGTGTTGATTGCATTAAGGCTAAGCGGTAGGTAATATCGTAACTGCCCAGGGAAAGGTGTCAAAACAGCATTGTACATGGCAGATAGTTGGTGTTGAACCCTTTTGCCTCTATTCAGGCTTGGTTCTTTATTTTCAATAAATGGCCTCCTTGACACCTTACTTGAACCAGTCATGTTCCTTTGCTAAGATGTTGACATTACAATCTTCAAATGTGTGTCGTTTT
>CM033474.1:142355854-142386542 GCA_019447015.1 Hymenochirus boettgeri
CCTGTGCAGTTATTGGGAAAATAAAACACATCACAATAATTAAAAATGATTGTGTATCTCTAAATTTATATTTATTAAAAATGTGTTTTGTTAGAGGCAACCATTCTTTATGAAGATATGAGATATATACGCATTTCTAGTATATGTAAAATTCACAAATAAGGTGCACTCATGGGTCTTTAATTTATTGTGAAAATCTGCAACAAGGCCTGGGCAGTTTGCATTTGAAGATTTAGTGCCCACTTTCTGGTAGAATATATTAATGTAAATGTATACATTTATGCTGGTTTCTTCCTATATATGTATAGTTTGTTTATACATAATATAAATGCAAAATATTTCCTAGACTGTGTGATTCATTTCTCCTACATTGAAATCTGAAGTGTGTAGTGGTGAAATAAGAGAAATGTAAGGGGGTAGATACTTTTATCAGCCCTGTTTGCTTTATTAGGTGCATCATGAATTCTGCATGTCCTAGTAAATTGCTCGAACACTCAGCACTCCAAATACTAAATGTTAGCAGTAAGCTGCATCTCTCCTGGCCCTTGTCAGCTTGTCATCCCCGGTGTTGCGATGGTGATGATGAATGATCAGGGACTGTTGGATCGGTCTCTGTAGCTACATTGCAATTTCTATTCACATATTATATGGGTCGTTTTGAACATTGGTTTAAAGGGCTAGAGCACACCTGAAGATTACAAAAGCAGACATATACAAATTCCCTACTTACAGAGCAATATGCCTCTCCTACATGTTGTTTTGCATTAACTACACAAAGGGATATTGCCATCTGGGCTCCTATAAGTTATCCACCTAAAGCTAGACAAACACAGGTCAGTTTTCACTCTAACGATTAGTAAAAGCAATTTTTTCAATCAAAAGTGATAAATATTAAGTGTGAACATTGTTGAATAACCAAGACATTAGTAAAGATTCTGGACAGTAAAGAATCATTCATAAAAAAACATTTCTGTGTGTGTGGTCTTGTTCAATTGTGTAATCTAAGATAATCAAAATATAAAAGGATAGAACAAATGGTACAGTACCAAGTCTCCTTTTATCAGTGATGCTATTCACATGCTGTCTAAAAGGTAATTTTTTAACACTTTAGATCCATAATAAATCCTTATTACTGCTGTTCATAACAGTTCATTACCAAAGCAAATTATAATTATATCAAAACATATAGCAAGCATAGACAGAAATGATAAACAAGATATAAATGAATGGTTGTGATAGATAATATGTTTTAGAAAAAGGATAGAAATAAAACATGCATCTACACTCCTTATTCATTTATACACTTATTTCATTATTATCTATCTATATCGATCGATTGATCGAATAAAAAGTAGATAGATATATAGATAGATAGATAGATCTATCTATAGATCTATCGATAGATATATAGATAGATAGATAGATAGATAGATAGATAGATAGATAAGATAGATAGATAGATAGATGAAGATAGATAGATAGATGATAGATAGATAGATAGAGATAGATAGATAGTAGATAGATAGATAGATAGATAGATAGATAGATAGATAGAGATAGATAGGTAGAAGATAGATAGATAAGATATAGGTAGATAAGATAGATAGATAGATATGAGATAGATAGATAGATAGATAGATAGATAGAAGATAGATAGATATATAGATAGATAGATAGATAGATGATAGATGATGGGGATGGATGGATGGAGGATGGATGGATGGATGGGTGGGGGGTGTGGGGGGTGTGGGGTGGTGGGTGGGATGGATAGGTGGAGGGAGGAATAATAGAATGGATAGATAGATAGATAGATAGATAGATAGATAGATAGATAGATAGATAGATAGTAGATAGATAGATAGGACAGACAGACAGACAGACAGACAGACAGTAAAAGGGGATGGATGGATAGAATATACATAGATAGACAGACAGACAGACAGACAGACAGACAGACAGACAGAAGACAGACAGACAGATAGATAGATAGATAGATAGGTGGGTGCACTTAATGTTAGTAATATATGTGTATTGATGGGAGAGAGAGATACATATAGACTGTAGGGTTAACTGTGGCAGTGCAATTTGGCTATACATGGTGGATTGAACTTTACAGACTTTTTCGATAGAAATTTACTTAACAGATGGAAGATGGTAGATAGAATATCTGGATATCTAAATAAGGTAGGTGAGCACCTTAAGACAGGTAGCTAGCTAGGTAGACAAACATTGTGTGGGCAGGCTCCAGTACAGTAAGCAGTTCCAGGAAGGTTGACAGTGAGAGTCAATGCCATGTAGTTTGTATGTATATGTGTATGTAGAAGGCTGGTACTAGCCTGGTAGCAGTGTAGCCGTTTCTCTATCAGGGAAGTTGTTAAGTTGAATGTAAGCGCCAGGCGCTGGTTTGCTGGGGGTGAGCGGTGCTCAGTGGTGCTCTCATTGTAACGTCACTCAGCTCACAGCGCTAGTGGTTGCGGTGCCTGGGGACTGAACGCTCAGTCAGGTGGGCACCACACAGACATGCCTGCATTACTACTGGGCAGATCCAGAGCCGTGACACCGTACGAGCGATAACTACCTACAGTCACAGGAGAGCCGGCACTCAGACGGGGATCGCTGTAACCGCTCCCAGTACAGGTAATGGACCTTTATATCTTACAGATCGGGAATGATAGAAAGACCCCATGTGGCACAGACACAATAACAGGGATACATAGGTCTCCACTGACAGGGGGAAATCAGCAACTGGGGGGGGGGGGGGGGGTAACAAGGGAAGTTTATGGGACTTCATGGGAAAATAATAGAAAAACGGATCCTGTCATTTGTAGTAACAGAGTTCAGTTCAATGGGTATAGACCAGTGTGTACAGAATCCCATTTTTCACATCCCCCATTTACCTGATACCTTTATATTAACCAGTGTGTACAGAATTCCACCATTATCACATCCCCCATTTACCTGATACCTTTATATTAACCAGTGTGTACAGAATCCCACCATATCTAATCCCCCATTTACCTGATACCTTTATATTACCCAGTGTGTACAGAATCCCACTATTATTTCCCCCATTTAACTGATACCTTTATATTACCAAGTGTGTACAGAATCCCACCATTATCACATCCCCCATTTACCTGATACCTTTATATTACCCAGTGTGTTCAGAATCCCACCATTATCACATCCCCCCATTTACCTGATACTTTTTTATTAACCAGTGTGTACAGAATCTCATCATTATCACATTCCCCTATTTACCTGATACCTTCATAATTACCCAATGTGTACAGATTCCCACCATTATCACATCCCCCATTTACCTGATAGCTTTATATAACCAGTGTGTACAGAATCCCACCATTATCATATCCCCCATTTACCTGATACCTTTTTTATTTACCAGTGTGTACAGAATCCCAC
Organism: Hymenochirus boettgeri; assembly: GCA_019447015.1. NCBI lineage: Eukaryota > Metazoa > Chordata > Amphibia > Anura > Pipidae > Hymenochirus > Hymenochirus boettgeri. The sequence goes on from CM033474.1 coordinate 142,359,278, forward strand.
TATTATTTCCCCCATTTAACTAATACCTTTATATTACCAAGTGTGTACAGAATCCCACCATTATCACATCCCCCATTTACCTGATACCTTTATATCAACTAGTGTGTTCAGAATCCCACCATTATCACATCCCCCATTTACCTGATACCTTTATATAACCAGTGTGTACAGAATCCCCCCATTATCACATCCCCCCTTTTACCTGATACCTTTTTATTAGCTAGTGTGTACAGAAGCCCACCATAATCACATCCCACCATTCACCTGAAACCTTTATATTAACCAGTGTGTACAGAATCCCACCATAATCACATCCCCCCATTTACCTGATACCTTTGTATTAACCAGTGTGGTACAGAATCCCACCTTTATCATATCCCCCCATTTACCTGATACCTTTATATTAACCAGTGTGTACAGAATCCTACCATTATCATATCCCCCATTTACCTGATACCTTTGTATTAACCAGTGTGGTACAGAATTCCACCTTCATCACATCCCCCCCCCCCCCCCCCCCCCATTTACCTGATACCTTTATATTAACCAGTGTGTACAGAATCCTACCATTATTCCCCCCATTTACCTGATACCTTTGTATTAACCAGTGTGTAAAGAATCCCACTATTATCATCCCCCCTTATTTACCTTATACCTTTATATTAACCAGTGTGTACAGAATACCACCATTATTCCCCCCATTTACCTGATACCTTTATATTAACCAGTGTATACAGAATCACATCATTATTCCCCCCATTTACCTGATACGCTTGTATTAAGAACCCCACCATTATCATACCCCCCTCCTATTTACTTTGTGCCTCATTGAGAAGGGCAAGGGCAGTAAAAATAAGAAGAATGGCAACACTTTACATATACTGAAGGTACATAACACTTTACATATACTGAAGGTACACGCCCAATTTAAAAGAAATTGTACATATGATTTTATTTCAGGTTGATTTCTCTTTTCACCTAATAGCACTGTTGGCTATTGGTTTGCTACAGTACAGTAATACAAACAGTCAATAGCAAGGCCTCTTTGGATAATCACTAGAATTAAAAGGCTTATCTAGAACTGCAACAAGAATGTTACACATGCTGCAAGTAGTTAGAAGAAATAAAACATACAGTTATTGCTAATCTGGGGTTATGATTATAGGGGAAATGGGATTTAACATTGTGGTCATTTTAGGCCCATGGTCCTATACAAATATAGCTCAACAATTTTTTGGCATTTCTGCTCATATTTTGGCAGATTCATGGAAAAGCAAATGTGTTTCTTTAGGGGTGTGTTTGAATGGAACAGACAACTCAGTTGGAAACCTCAATTTGGTGATGTGTAGTTGTAGTGAAGTCCTCTTTTGGCAATCTTTGTTATGTAGAGTAGAGCAGGCGGCGGGACCAGGCAGGACCCTTATTAAAATGGCAGTGCTGTCAACTGTGTTGATTACATGGGCTATCATGAAAAGGCTATTCTATTAAAAGGCTACCTTTGGGGATTTTAAATAGATCTCATAGAATTCCGTCCCTTTATATGATAATTATCTGTGTACTGTTCACGTGTGTTCTGCGTGAGTCTAAATATGCATGTGTGTGTGTGTGTGTGGGTATATATATATTTTATTTATTTTTTTAATCTATCTTTCTATCGATAGATAGATAGATAGATAGATAGATAGATAGATAGATAGATAGATAGATAGATAGATAGATAGATAGATAGATAGATAGATAGATAGATAGACAGATAGACAGATAGACAGATAGACATATAGACAGATAGACAGATAGACAGATAGACAGATAGACAGATAGATAGATAGACAGATAGATAGATAGATAGATAAAGATAGATAGATAGATGATAGATATATAGATAGATGGTTAGAAAAAGATAGATAGATAGATAGAGAGAGAGAGAGAGAGAGATTCACACACACTACGTTTACATATATACCATGTGTTTGGTTTGTGTGTTGTAAAAAAAAGAAATACAAATCATTCCCCATAATAATAAAATGACAATAACCATACACTTATTATTGTATATTCATTTCATATTTGACCAATTACTTGTTCCAACATCATTACACCTGCAAAGCTTAAACCTATGAATTTCCATTTATAAGTAAAGAAAGAAAAAAAAAAATGCCTAAAAAGTTTAAAGATTGGTTCTGGTTCATCTTTGCTAGGATGCTAATAAAAAGTCTATTTTTCTGTAAATGCTGCAATTACACAGCATATATTTTATATTATGTATACAGTGGTCTCCAGATAGTCATCAATCACCCTCAATCGAGCTGTCAGAGTGGGCAGATTCGTTCCTGGAAGGCAGTCTTCCAGCTGGGGAAAAAAGAAGAGAACACTTGTCATTAATTAGAGTGTGACCCTGGGGCTATCCACATGCCTGAACCCAGGAAAAATTCTGAGCAAGTCAGCACACCAGTGCCTAGAAATGTAGTTCTACAATTGACTCCTCTCTCTTATATGTCTGTGTATATCTCCTCTAGGTCAATCTTTCCTTTCTTTTTATTAATTGGGATCGAAGGCCATGGGACGAAAAGCCCGTGGCAACGAAATAGTTATTTTGGTGCCATACAGTAATGGATCTCTCTGTAATGTTATGACTGACCAATCAGATTTCAAAAAACTTACTATGCTTCAGTATCAATAGAATTTTAAAGGGACAACTTTATAGACATATAATGTGAAAGACTCAATTTGATAATATATGTATTACTAACCTGTTCTGATGCATGTAGTTCATTCCAGCAGAGACATGGAAAGTCGTAATTAGGGGTTCAAACAAACAGCAAAGAGTTAATACTTTTCTGTAGCTAAGATCAGTTCTCCTACAGAATTTAGAGTCTCAAATAAAATCATTTATATCACTGTAAAGGTTTACTTTATTACTACATCTCACCTGGACAGGTTTAAGAGACAGACATGTGTATTGATAAATTTCATATCATTTGCCATGAAGAATGCCAACAATGATGGTAGATTAACCCAGGTAGTTTTAATGTACAAATGTTATTTCCCCTTGTTTCCAGAAGAATAAAGAATAGTTAGAAACATTTAATTAAATATGTAAGGATTTAATGCAAGGCCTATTCTGTGCTCTAAAAAGTTTAGGGGTTACCAGGGGCAATGAGGCTTAACCACATTCCACTAGACCTAATAGAACCATAAAAAGGGTTACCCCCTTTTTTATTTTAAGTTTAACTGAAGAAAAAAAAACTTTATCTTTAGAGCACTGGCAGTGTTTCATTTCAGTTTTTTTGGTTCAAACTGATCCTTTAATCTCACATTCCATTACTGCATGAAGTGTATGGTCTAATATATACAAATGATTATTTCTCTTCTGATGATGACTATGGGGTTAACTAAACCCATTCCAAGGAAAAGAACCAGCACTCCAATACCACTTTCCTTTTCCATATCAATTGAGACTAATTATTAGTCCGAAGTGGTTAAGAAGCAGATGCTCATTAATTAATTTCTAATTAAAAGTGTTATCCATCCTTGAGTAAGTGAAAGGGAGAAAATCATTACTATGGGTTTGCTGATTGTTTCAATGAAACCATTCAATTGTTTTTTGTTAAAGGACACCAATAATTAACTTGTAACGACAGCCCTTGAAAATCCATAAAAAAAAGCAAATCGGTTTAGATCAGTATTTTGCACCCTTGAATGCACTGAGGCTGCTGCAGAACGAAAAGGGTTAATTGACGTCACAGCCTGGGTTTTTTTTAAAGCTCCTTGTTCCTGACCTTACCTGATTTTACAGTATTTTGTGTCTGGGTTTAGTGAAGGTTTTTTATTAGAATTACTTTTTATTATTATTATTATTATTATTTAAATCACAAATATTTCCACTTGTTTAACATTTTATATTTATTTGGTTAAGAAGTGGAAGGGTTACTTACTGATGATTTTTTTTTAATTCTAAAAGTATTTCTAGTTATATTAATATTTTAATACATAGTGGGTAAATTCATTAAATACTCCTTATATGTTTTCTTTTATAAGCATCGTGCACACTTCGGATATAAATCGATTGGGAAAGAAGATCAGATCCAATCCTCAATATAAAGAGCTGTGTTTTTTCGTGGGATACATAATCCTATGTATCATGTTATACCCACAGTTTGGATACCCATATTCCTCTACACACAGGTAAGAGCTAGCACAGTAACATGGGGTTATAGTAATAGATAGATAGGTAGATAGATAGATAGATAGATAGATAGATAGATAGATAGATAGATAGATAGATAGATAGATAGATAGATAGATAGATAGATTAGATAGAATTAAGTCATTTTATTTAAATGGGCAAGGACCGCCTATTAATCAAATATATCTACCTATTAATAGATTATATGTATCTATCTATCTATCTATCTATATATCTATCTATCTATCTATCTATTAATAGATTATATCTATTTATCTATCTATTTTACTTAATGACATTAAGACAAATATAATCTACCTGTTTATCACTATCTGTGTCTGTCTGCTGTATCTACTGTCTATTATCTATCTATCTATCTATGATCTATCTATGATCTATCTATCTATCTATCTATCTATCTATCTATCTATCTATCTATCTATCTATCTATCATCTATTCTATCCATCCACCCATCCATACATCACTGTGTCTGTCTGTCATTAAAGTATCCTAGCGACCATAACCTGTGATTATAACCTGTGGACCTGTCGCCCGCAGTTCTTGATGACCACCAACTCCCTTTCAACTTGCTGCGAATCTAGTGGAAGGACCCTGTCTGATTCAGCTGCTGCAGCCTCAGCCCAGACCCCAGTATATTGCCCGGTGTATGAGAGCAGATTGTTGGCCACTGCCAGGCATGAGCTTAATTCTGCGGCTGCTTTAGGGGTCTATGGGAATCCCTACACCAGCACTCAGGGCTATGGAAATTACGTAACCTATGGAGCTGATGCTTCTGCATTTTATTCCCTGGTAAGGAGAAATCTTTTTAAAAAGCCAAAACATTTTATTACTGTGCAATATATACAGTGGAGTTTAACCTGACACAAAGTCATTATTTAAGGTTTATAGCCTCTGTAAATCTGTTAAATCAACCATGTGAAGTTATCTGGTCATTTAATTAGAATGGAAACAACGTTTCGACCTGGCAATGATGTTTCTCTTAGAGGATACACGTGGGGTTTGATAAGTGTTTATTGTATTTAAACCAGCAATCTAAAGGGTTCAATGTGTGCTCAGTAAAATGGAACTCTTATTGGACTTGTATGCCTTGGTATATATTATATTGAGTGCTATATAGCAATCTCACTGATTAGCATGGGAGATTCATCTTTCCTTCTCCTCTAATGATAAAGAGGCTGACAGCAGGAGATGGATGTTGTCACCTAGTTTATCTGTTCCCTGGTGTGGAATATGTATTAAATGTGTAGAAATGGTTTTCCTTATCGCTAAACATATTAACAGTAGAATGAGTTTTGGTGTTGGCTTTACAGTAGAACATAATCATTCATTACATATCCGCACTAACACAGAGCAATATAGAATTCTGTCGTGAGATTATTGCCACCATATATTATATTTAAATTATTAAATAGTGTCTGGCTTAGTCTGATAACAGAGAAAAGTTGACAGAGAAAAAAAACGGTTCATACTTTACATGGTTAATGTTACATACAATATAAAGGACACCTGACCTTTTGTTTCAGAATGCATTTGAGTCAAAGGATGGCACCGGATCTGCGCATGCGGGAATCCCACAGACTGCAGCCTACTACCCTTATGACCACACAACTCAGCCAGTATCAATATGACAGGTAAACTATAGGGTATTAAAATTAAGTTTCTATATGCATGTATATAAGTGTTTAAAGGAACTAAATGTTAATGTTAATAGCATTGTCACAGAAGATGTGGAAAAGGTAACATCAGCAAAATTATTTTTGTGTATTGCTTATATTGCACTATATATATATATATATATATATATATATATATATATATATATATTCTTTTTTTTTTTTTTTTTTTTTAAAGCTTTAATTAATGGTAAAATGTAGTCTGTACTTTCCGTATTGTTTGTACAGTTGAAGGTGTTAGAAAATAATCTTAATTCCCCTATATGATATTTTGGTAAAATGTATACCATTACAACCCTGGCATCATGTCTGTCCATCACCTCTAGATAGTTATATACTTAGAATAGATAGATAGATAGATAGATAGATAGATAGATAGATAGAAGATAGACAGATAAATACGGTTAAATGAAATGTAGTTATATATATAGATATACAGACAGATATGGATATGCAAATTTAGTTATAAGACAGACAGACAGACGGATAGATAGACCGACAGACAAGGATATATGTAGAAGAGGATAGATAATAGATAGATAGATTCGAGAGAGAGAGAGAGAGAGAGAGAGAGAGATGATATATAGATAGATTAGATAGATAGATAGATAGATAGATAGATAGATAGATAGATAGATAGATAGATGAGATAGATAGATAGATAGATAGATAGATAGATAGATAGATAGATAGATAAGATACCAAACCAGGATATAATTGCAGAGCACTCTTGGGTCTTGTGCAAAAAATAGATTTATTAAACCAGTGTAACAGACTGCTGTCTGTTACACTACTGCTGTCTGTTACACTGGATTAATAAATCTATTTTTTGCACAAGACCCAAGAGTGCTCTGCAATTATATCCTGGTTTGGTTATATCAGTCTAGCACAAGCACCTGGGCATCCTAAAACTGTATTTGTAATCTATTGGAAGGCTGAATGCACGTACTGGTATTATAATTAGATAGATAGATAGATAGATAGATAGATAGATAGATAGATAGATAGATAGATAGATAGATAGATAGATAGATAGATAGATAGATAGATAGAAAGATAGATAATAGATAGACAGACAGACAGCCAGATAGATAGATAGATAGATAGATAGATAGATAGATAGATAGATAGATAATAGATAGACAGACAGACAGCCAAGATAAGATGATAGATTAGATAATAGATAGACAGACAGACAGCCAGATAGATAGATAGATAGATAGATAGATAGATAGATAGATAGATAGATACAGCCACTGTGCCAAATGTATCAGGCTACAATAAGATTCCTATGGCTTTGCTTGCTAGCAGATTGTGCCTTTGATACCTGCATTTTTTATTGATTATCTCTCCCCATCTCTTCCCATTTGTGTATACCGAACACACTTGCTGTGTTACAAGAGGTTTGCCCGGTGCACACAAGGGAATCCCTACAGAGCTTGGAGACATTACATCTGTCTTTTTGATGCCAAGTGAATGGCAGACTGACTGAATGACAGTATTTAGAGCTGCTTACTAGGAATCTCAACCCATGACCCCCCTCTTCCCCATCAGTCATATATAAGGAATACACAAAATCTTACCATATAGCTACCCTACTGCCTATCTACACTATATTATTTTCCAAGCAAATGCTCAATCTTCTCGTTTATTATTTAATACCCTGCGAGGTTAACTGAAATGCCAGGGACTGGTCCATTTGCTCCCTTTGAAACCCACTAATTGCACGATTTTCACAGTGCGTTGAACTGATCTCGAGTGCGGTAAGCTCACTGTCCTAAGAGAGCAGGGCGGTACTGGAGCTCGCCGCACCTTCACTCTGATGAATCTCTTTTAGCCAGGCAGCCCAACTAGTGTTCTCATTAGAACTACTCATTGCTTCCCGGTGCTCTGATTCGCTCACCGCCCTAAAGGGATCTGAACAGTTTACCTTGCTCGCTGCTCCCATTATCCTTAAAGCTGCACAAAAACCACTTAAGCCATTCGCAACCTTTCTTAAGCCCACATGGGTGCCGGTGACCTTTCAGTTGGATGTGCATTAAATATTCAGTTGCAATTCGCTGTCTTTATACGTTTTAGTTTTTTTTTTACAATTTCATCAACAACAGCCTGAGAGATGGTTAATAAAGGAAAGAAATTGGAAATATTTATATTAACACTTATACCCCGAGGTCATTCAGATTTACTCTGTAAAATAGCTTTCTTGTGTGGTGTATAAACAGCTAGCCTGATAGTGCGCCGCTAAATATGTATATGGATCACATTGTCTGAATGTGTGGGTGTACATTACATATACATAAGGGATAGGTGTTATACATAACGTACATTGTTTGGGTACACTTTTAATGTATCATATACCTTTAGGGTCAACAATCAGACTGCAAGCTCTTTAACCTAGAGGAACTTTCTATCCTGTCTGTTGACCTTAAGGAATAATAAACATTTTTGTAATAGAGTATTTGAGATAGTCCTTCACTTTGACTGTTATAATAACAAAGTCATCTACAATGTTTCAACTGTGTTTACTAAGGAAGGTGTGGTAATGGGTTGCTGATTGTTCATCTGTCTGGTGGTCCATAGGTATGGAACCATGGATGGAAGCACTCGAAGAAAGAATGCCACCCGTGAGACAACAAGTACTCTGAAAGCTTGGCTGCAGGAACATAGGAAGAACCCCTACCCCACCAAGGGGGAGAAGATCATGTTGGCCATCATCACCAAGATGACCCTCACACAGGTCTCCACGTGGTTTGCCAATGCCAGGAGGAGGCTTAAGAAGGAGAACAAGATGACCTGGCCTCCAAGGAATAAATGTTCAGATGAAAAGAGGCCTTATGATGAAGATGATGAGGAAGATGATGAAGATTCTCAGAAGGCTGGCATTAAGAACGAAAAAAAAAATATTGGTATGTAATTTCTATTTTGGATATGGCTGGAATTGTTAGATTACTGTGTGCATTGGGAAGACATGTACTAGGTGTATATTTTAACATTATCAACAGTAAGGGAAGCCTCAGAGTCTCCAGGATTTGATTCAAAGCATCTGTATGTCTAGTTTAGTCTACTATTGTTGTCCAGAAACTATTGCCTTTGGGGTGGCTGCTCTGTTATATATATATCTAGTGCTTTTATTATAAATGTAACATTACATTTGTGTATTTCAATATGATAATTTAGTTCCTGAATTGGATGTTGATTAATTTTTTAATCTTTCTGATTGGATATTTATAAATTTCTTTCTGAATAATGCAAATGTGATCTCTTCATTAAATTAAGCACATTTCTTTCTTGTTTGAGCAGAGGATGGGGAAGTCAGGGAAGACAAAGCATTGGAATTAAGTGACCTGGAAGACTTTGACACAATTGAGTCTGAAAGCTCTGAGTGTGAGTTGAAGCAGCCTTTCAATCACCAGTCCCAAGATGGTCACCAACTGAGGCAAAGAGACTGTGCCAACGATCACTGCAAAGAGGTCATCCTTAAGATGCCAATGGCCACTTCAGCTGTCAGTCAAGAGATGGACAGAACAAAGAACTGCCATAAAACTGTGGCTGATGAATGTGAAAATGATTTACTGAGGGCAAGACAGAGAAGTGGTGATTCCAAAGTGTGCTTCCAACAACAACAAATCATGGATGCCAAACCAAGAATATGGTCCTTAGCCCACACTGCTACTTCATTAAATCAAACGGAGTATCCATCTTGCATGTTAAAGCACCAAGGGTTGTCTTCTCCTTCATCATCTTCATCTTCTTCTGCTGTCTCCACGCCCGTTTGTGTCATTGACAGACGTCAGGATTCTCCGGTAACAAGCCTCAGAAACTGGGTTGATGGTGTTTTTCACGACCCTCTGTTTAGACATAGTACTCTGAACCAGGCCCTCACCAACACCACAGTTTCATGGGCTACAACCAAAGGAACACTTATTGAATCTGCCTCTTTGGGACGTTCTGTTGGAAATCCAGCCAATGTGATCAAAGGACAGCTGGCTAACTTACCCCATGACACCAATAAGGAGTTTATTGCTTTTCAAAAGTCTGGGAGCAAGATGTTTTGTTCCTAACACAAGTTAATGGAACCCCCAAACTTCTGTACTATTTAACACAAGTACTGTACAGACTGGGTGATGAGTCATTTAACAGCCCTTGGGTTATTTTCAATAGAAAACGTCTTCAAATTCTGTTTGGGACCATCTTTATTTTTATTTCAATGATCAGTTCCTAACAAAGATTTGGTCTTGTAAAACTGTTTAAATTCCTAACAGAACAGACTATTTTAAATGTCTGAGTACTTATGGTTTACAACCGAAAGTTTACAAACCAACAAGAAAACTGAACTAAAAATCTCTAATTTAAGACCTAATTTATGATGCATGATAAGTGATAAGATAAGTTTAAGGACCATTGGAAGATTTTCTTTATTCATTGTTTTTTTTCATTGTTATACAATCATCGTCATTGTTATACAATCACTAGCAGCACTTTTATCAAGTTTACACTTACGCTCACCTTGGGATTATCTTGGCGATCTTCCATTGTTCACTCCAATAAATTGTTGTGTTTCAGAGGTAAAACCTATTTTCGTCTGTCAGTGCTTTCCAAAATATACTTTGGATCAAACACCAGTATTCTAGTAAGGACACACTAACAAACGGCTACACACATAGGAGTACATATACACTCCTTCATTGAAACCATACCCATAATTCAAACACAGTCACACAAATTGGCTCAAATTATGTTGATGGATGGCAACCAGAGATCTTTTCCCTATCACTGATTGATACAAACATAAGAAAAACTTTCCTTTCCTCCCTTATTTGCACACACACTCTCCATACTAGCTCTCTAACATTATATAGAATTTTTAGAAAGGAACAGATACTGTATTTGCTTACATAAATATCCACTCACATATACACATGCACACTCACACATACACCCTTACAATTCAAATACACCCCCCCCCCCAAAAAAAAAACCACTTTCACACACACAAACCACAGTTCCCTATGGATAAGATAATAATGTAAGAACCCTATGCTAGAATATGTTTATAAGACTTTCTATCCCCAATTCACTTAATATCATTCCCTATGGACATGGCAGCTTGATTCTTCCTTTAACTCATATGAGGTTTCCATGAACTTCCATTAATATTTCAACAACTCAGGAATATTTGATGTACAGTTTATGGCATTAAAAATATCAGAGAGAGGGAGGGGAGAGATGAATCCATAAAGTTATTGTTAAACAAAAGCCTAAAACCCTCTATTGATATTGTTTCCCCTGTACCAAGTGGTTTTCTAAATAGTGATTTATCATTGTGTTTTTCTCTCCCCATATTATATTAACATCCATAAAGACTCCTTTGAATGTTACTGTGAGGAGCAATTAAAGAGTTTGGATTTCTTGCAGTGGATCAGATTGTTGCAAGCTCCGACACAGGGAGCTGTAATTGGATTGTATGCAGTCATATAGGCTGTCATTGTATTGACTTTTCGTTCTTCTGGATGATATTATCGAGATCACTGAACCTCTCAGCTGATCTGGCTGTCAAAAGCTGAGAGAGCAGCCCCCGGCCTTGGGTAACTCAGCATCAGCCAAGATAATTTGAAGTGAAATTTTCATTTTGACAGTAAACCCCTCAATTTCTAAAGGATCTGTACCTTGTGATCTCAGTGGCAGGGGGGAGGCTTTACAGAAAGCCAAGGCTTCAAGTGAAAAGGGCAGGAGAACTCGAATTACTTGTAATAGATAAAAGGGCAAAAAAAGAGAGTCAAGGGTACTTGACAGTAATAGCAAACACTGTAGTCTCCAGGGAAAGGAAGGGTTGCTGTAGGCTGCCTAGGCTAGTAGGAATGTTAATGGCAAACAGCACAGGAAGGTAAACCAACTGCCTACTTAGACAGCTAAATCACAGGTCTCACCAGAGAGTGGTCAGTGATATGATAGTATAATGTGGGATAATAGAAGATTTAAAGTCTCCTTGATACACATACATTAAATCATTCATGAAGTTATTAATACACCCTGTGACCCTATTCATGTTGTGCTGTAGCAGTGGAAACCCTGACTAGCCAATAAAGATATACAGACTGTTTTGCTTCAGGGCTAAATACTTTATATAGAAAGGTTTGTGTGAATGTATGTGGGGGGGGGGGGTGTAGAGTAAAATTGTCTTTACGTTTCCTTTATTCTACAGTTGTATATTAAGTCAGTACATCATCTCCACTCACATGCAGCTCTCCTATGTTTACTATACATTACCCCAGATGGCCAAACCGTGCATTAAAGGCAAAGCACAACTGAAATGGCACACCTCTACATATAAGGCAAACTATAACACAATAGCCATAGAGCAGGGTTATCCACATGGAAACCTAAAACACTGCCTAGGGCCCAGTAAACCTCAGGGGCCCAGATTCAGTATTGCCCATCATACAATACCCACATAGTGAACAAAGGGCCCTAAAGGACACCACTTGATCTTAATCCATCTTTGTATAATGAACAATAACATTAACCCTGACATTCCCAGGTGTTACTAGAGATGTAATTCTAGACTTTCCAAGCCACAGGTTGGATATACAAGAAATCTTGTTTTATAGAATGACACATTTCACCACTGATAGCCAAAGCAGAAGTTACCATACAGTGTCCTAGAGGGTTGATATAAACAGTTTGGAGTCAAGGACTAAACAAGCGCTACTTTGCGCTAGGTGCTAAATCTTGTAAAGACAGGGCAGTGCGGACCGTGCAGAATAAATAAAAGGGGGGGGGGAGGTTGTAGGAACGACGAGCCTGAAACTGAGAGACTCTTATTCATTCAGCCATAGCAAATTCAAACACACAAAGGAGGAGATGGTAAATTAACAGCGCTTTTTACATAGAGCCCAAATAAAACTGTAATCAGCCACGCGTTACTTTTCATTAAGCGAGTTTGACAGCAGCATATTCAGCCTCGACAAGGGAGCGAGGGGGGGATAAACTGCTCTCACAGCCACAGTCACAAGATAATTCCTTAAGCTCCATTAACAACTCTATAGCCGCAGGAAATGGGCTCCCTGAAAACAGCTCCACATCTAAAAGCTTTATCGACCTCTCAAACCTTTGCTCATGGCGACAGTCTCTCTCTTTGTAACTTAGAGATGGAGTCATTGGGAATTTTGGAATAGACATTGACATACAGATACCTACTTACCTACCTTCCTACTGTAGCTTTCTACCTACCCTCCAACTGTACCTTTCTTCCTACCTACCTTCCTACTGTACCTTTCTACCTACCTACCTTCCTACTGTACTTTCCTACCTACCTTCCTTCCAACTGTACCTTTCTTTCTACCTACCTTCCTACTGTACCTCTCTACCTACCTCCTACTGTACCTTTCTATCTACATTCCTACTGTACCTTTCTGCCTACCATTCATACTGTACCTTTCAACCTACCATCCTTCATACCTCCCATCCTACTGTACCTTTCTACTTAACTTCCTTCATACATACCATCCTACTGTACCTTAATTCCTAACTACCTTCCCACTTTACCTTTCTTCCTACCTACTTTCCTTCCTACTGTACCTCTCTACCTACCTACCCTCCTACTCTACCCATCTTCCTAACTACCTTCCTACTGTACCTTTCTTCCTACCTACCTTCCTACTGTATCTTTCTTCCTACCTACCTTCCTACTGTACCTTTCTACCTACCTACCTTCCTAATGTACCTTTCTTCCTACCTAACTTCCTACCTACCTTTCTACCTACCTACCTTCCTAATGTACCTTTCTTCCTACCTACCTTCCTACTGTACATTTCTACCTACCTACCTTCCTAATGTACCTTTCTACCTACCTACCTTCCTACTGTACCTTTCTTCCTATCTACCTTTCTACTGTACCTTTCTACCTACCTACCTTACTACTGTACCTTTCTTCCTACCTACCTACCTTCCAACTGTACCTTTCTTCCTACCTATCTACCTTTCAACGGTACCTTTCTACGTACCTACCTTCCTGCTGCACGTTTCTACCTACCTACCTTCCTACTGTACCTTCCTTCCTACCTACCTTCCTACTGTAACCTTTTACCTACCTACTTCCTACTGTACCTTCCTACCTACCTTCCTACCGTCCTACTGTACCTTTCTACCTACCTTCCTTCCAACTGTACCTTTCTTTCTACCTACCTTCCTACTGTACCTCTCTACCTACCTCCTACTGTACCTTTCTATATACATTCCTACTGTACCTGCCTACCATTCATACTGTACCTTTCTACCTACCTTCCTTCATACAAACCATCCTACTGTACTTAATTCCTACTACCTTCCTACTTTGTCCTTTCTTCCTACCCTACCTTCCTACTGTCCTTTCTTCCTAACTACCTATCTAATGTACCTTTCTCATCTACAACCTTCCTTCCTACTGTACCTTTCTACCTACCTTCCTTCAATACCTACCATCCTACTGTACCGTTCTAAACCTACCTTCCTTCATACATACCCATCCTACTGTACCTTAATTCCTAACTACCTTCCTATTACCTTCTTCCTACCTACTTACCTTCTACTGTACCTATCTACCATCCTACCCTCCTACTCTAACCCATCTTCCTAACTACCTTCCTACTGTACCTTTATACCTACCTACTTTCCTACTGTACCTTTCATCCTACCTGCATTCCTACTGTACCTTTATTCCTACCTACCTCCCTACTGTACCTACCTACCTTCCTACTGTACCTTTCTACCTACCATCCTACTGTACCTTTCTACATACCTACCTACCTACCTTCCTATTGTACCTTTCTCCTACTACTACTTCCTCTTACATTTCTACCTACCTACCTTCCTACTTTACCTTTCTTCCTACCTAACTTCTTACTGTACCTTCTGCTACCTACCTTCCTACTGTACCTTTCTACCTACCTCCTTTCTCACTGTACCTTTCTACCTACCCTGCCTTTTACTGTACCTTTCTTCCTACCTACATTCCTACTGTACCTTTCTACCTACCTACCTGCTGTACCTTTCTTCCTACCTACCTTCCTACTGTGCCATTCTCCTACCTACCTTCCTGCTGAACCTTTCTACCAACCTTCCTTCCTACTGTACCTTTCTTTCTACCATCCTTCCTACTGTACCTTTCTACCTACCTACCTTCCAACTGCACCTTTATTCCTACCTACCTTCCTACTGTACCTTTCTTCCTATCTACCTTTCTACTGTACCTTTCTACCTACCTACCTTACTACTGTACCTTTCTTCCACCTACCTACCTTCCAATGTACCTTTCTTCCTACCTATCTACCTTTCAACGGTACCTTCTACGTACCCTACCTTCCTGCGCCACGTTTCTACCTACCTACCTTCCTACTGTACCTTCTTACCTTCCTCCCTACCTACCTTCCTACGTACCTTTCTACTCTACCTACTTTCCTACTGTACCTTCCTACCTACCTTCCTACCACCTCTACTGTAACCTTTCTACCTACCTTCCCTTCCAACTGTAACCTTTCTTTCTACCTACCTTCCTACTGTACCCTCTACCTACCTCCTACGTACCTTCCTATAACATTCCACTGTACCTTTTGCCTACCATTCATACTGTACCTTTCTACCTACCTTCCTTCATACAAACCATCCCACTGTACTAATTCCTAACTACCTTCCTACTTTGCCTTCTTCCTACCTACCTTCCTACTGTACCTTTCTTCTAACTACCTATCTAATGTACCTTTCTACATACCTTCCTTCCTACTGTCCTTTCTACCTACGTTCCTTCATACTACCATCCACTGTACCGTTCTAACCTACCTTCCTTCATACATACCATCCTACTTGTCACTAATTTCAACTACCTTCCTATTTACCTTTCTTCCTACCTACTACCTCCTACTGTACCTTCTACTACCTACCCTCCTACTCTACCCCATCTTCCTAACTACCTTCCTACTGTACCTTTCAACCACCTACTTTCCTACTGTACCTTTCATCCTACCTGCATTCCTACTGTACCTTTATTCCTACTACCTCCCTACTGTACCTACCTACCTTCCTACTGTACCTTTCTACCTACATCCTACTGTACCTTCTACATACCTACCTACCTACCTTCCTATGTACCTTTCTTCCTACCTACCTACCTTTCCTCTGTACATTTCTACCTACCTACCTTCCTACTTTACCTTTCTTCCTACCTACCTTCTTACTGTATCTTTCTGCTTACCTACCTTCCTACTGACCTTTCTACCTACCTACCTTTCTACTGTACCTTTCTACCTACCTGCCTTTTTACTGTACCTTTCTTCCTACCTACATTCCTACTGTACCTTTCTACCTACCTTCCTGCTGTACCTTTCTTCCTACCTACCTTCCTACTGTGCCATTCTTCCTACCTACCTTCCTGCTGAACCTTTCTACCAACCTTCCTTCCTACTGTACCTTTCTTTCTACCATCCTTCCTACTGTACCTTTCTACCTACCTACCTTCCAACTGCACCTTATTCCTACCTACCTTCCAACTGCACCTTTATTCCTACCTACCTTCCTACTGTAGCTTTCTTCCTACCTACCTTCCTATTGTACCTTTCTTCCTACCTACCTTCCTACTGGACCTTGCTACCAACCAACCTTCCTACTGTACCTATC
Organism: Hymenochirus boettgeri; assembly: GCA_019447015.1. NCBI lineage: Eukaryota > Metazoa > Chordata > Amphibia > Anura > Pipidae > Hymenochirus > Hymenochirus boettgeri. The sequence continues at coordinate 142,375,806 of CM033474.1, forward strand.
TCCTACTTACCTTCCTATTGTAATTTCTTCCTACCTACCTTCCTACTGCACCTTTATTCCTACCTACATTCCTACTGAGCTTCTTCCTAACTACCTTTCTACTATACCTTTCTTCCTACCTACCTTCCTATTGTAATTTCTTCTCATCTTACCTTCTACTGTACCTTTCTTCCTACCTACCTTCCTACTGTACCTTTCTACCTACCTACCTCCCTACTGTAGCTTTCTACTAACCGACGTTCCTACCAAACTTTCTTCCTATCTACCTTCCTACTGTACCTTTCTTCCTACTACCTTCCTACTGTACCTTTCTACCAACCTTCCTTCGTACAGTACCTTTCTACCAACCTACCTTCCTACTGTACCTTCTTCCTACCTACCTTCCTACTGTACCTTTCGTACTACCTACTTTACTACTGTACCTTTCTACCTACCTACCTTCCTACCTACCTACCTACCTACCTTCCTACTGTACCTTTCTTCCTACCTACCAACCTTCCAAATGAACATTTCTACCTACCTACCTTCCTACTGTACCTTCCTTCCTACCTACCTTCCTACTGTACCTTTCTACCTACCTACCTTCCTACTGTACCTTCGGGCCTACCTTCCTAATGTCCAACTGTACCTTTCTACCTACCTTCCTTCCAACTGTACCTTTCTTTCTACCTACCTTCCTACTGTACCTCTCTACCTACCTCCTACTGTACCTTTCTATATACATTCCTACTGTCCTTCTGCTCCTACCATTCATACTGTACCTTTCTACCTACCTTCCTTCATACCTAACATCCTACTGTCCTTTCTACCTACCTTCTTCATACAAACCATCCTACTGTACCTTAATTCCTAACTACCTTCCTACTTTACCTTTCTCCTACCACCTTCCTACTGTACCTTTCTTCCTAACTACCTATCTAATGTACCTTTCTACACATACCTTCCTTCCTACTGTACCTTCTACCTACCCCTCCCTATACCTACCATCCTACTGTACCGTTCTACCTACTCTACCTCCTTCATACATACCATCCTACTGTACCTTCATTCCTAACTACACTCTCCTATTTTACCTTTCTTCCTACCTACTTACCTTCCTACTGTACCTCTCTACCTACCTACCCTCCTACTCTACCTACACTATTCCAAACTACCTTCCTACTGTACCTTCTCCTACCTACCTTCGTATTCTATCTTTCTTCTCCTACCTAACTTCCTACTGTACCTTTCTACCTACCTACTTTCCTACTGTACCTTCTTCCTACCTGCATTCCTACTGTACCTTTTTTTCCTACTACTACCTCCCTACCTCCCTACTGTACCTTTCAACCTACCTACCTTCCTACTGTACTTCTACCTACCATCCTACTGTACCTTTCTACATACCTAACTACCTACTTATTGTACCTTTCTTCCTACCTACCTTCCTACTAACCTTCTTCCTAACTACCTTCCTAATGTACATTTATTCCTACCTAGATTCTACTGTACTTTTTTTACCTACCTACCTTCGAAGTGTATCTTCTTCTTCTACCTTTGTACCAACTACCTTCATACTATCTTTCTACTTACCTTCCTACTGTACCTTTCTTCCCTACCTACTTCCTTACTGTACCTTTCTTCCTACCTACCTTTCTCTGTACATTTCTACCTACCTACCTACCTACCTACTTTACTTTCTTCCTACCTACCTTCTACGTACATTTCTGCTTACCTACCTTCCTACTTACCTTTCACCTACCTACCTTCCGTCTATATCCTTTCTTCCTACTACCTTCCTATTGTACCTTTCTTCCTACCTACTTCCTACTGGACCTTGCACCAACCAACCTTCCTACTGTACCTATCTTCCTACTACCTTCCTACTGTACCTTTCTTCCTACCTACCTTCCTACTGTACCTTTCTTCCTACCTACCTTCCTACTGTACCTTTCTACCTACCTACCTTCCTACTGTACCTTTCTTCCTACCTACCTTCCTACTGAACTTCTTCCTACCTACCTTCCTACTGTACCTTTCTACCACCTTCCTTCCTACTGTACCTTTCTACCAACCTACCTTCCTACTGTACCTTTCTTCCTACCTACCTTCCTACTGTACCTTTCATCCTACCTACTTTACTACTGTACCTTTTTTCATACCTACCTTCCTACTGTACCGTTCTTCCTACCTACCTCCTACTGGACCTTGCTACCAACCAACCTTCCTACTGTACCTATCTTCCTACTTACCTTCCTATTGTAATTTCTTCCTACCTACCTTCCTACTGCACCTTTATTCCTACCTACATTCCTACTGTAGCTTTCTTCCTAACTACCTTCTACTATACCTTTCTTCCTACCTACCTTCCATTGTAATTTCTTCCTATCTACCTTCCTACTGTACCTTTCTTCCTACCTACCTTCCTACTGTACCTTTCTACCTACCTACCTCCCTACTGTAGCTTTCTACTAACCAACCTTCCTACCATACCTTTCTTCCTATCTACCTTCCTACTGTACCTTTCTTCCTACCTACCTTCCTACTGTACCTTTCTACCACCTTCCTTCGTACAGTACCTTTCTACCAACCTACCTTCCTACTGTACCTTTCTCTCCTACCTACCTTCCTACTGTACCTTTCGTACTACCTACTTTACTACTGTACCTTTCTACCTACCTACACCTTCCTACCTACCTACCTACCTTCCTACTGTACCTTTCTTCCTACCTACCAACCTTCCAAATGTACATTTCTACCTACCTACCTTCCTACTGTACCTTCCTTCCTACCTACCTTCCTACTGTACCTTTCTACCTACCTACCTTCCTACTGTACCTTCGGGCCTACCTTGCTAATGTCCAACTGTACCTTTCTACCTACCTTCCTTCCAACTGTACCTTTCTTTCTACCTACCTTCCTACTGTACCTCTCTACCTACCTCCACTGTACCTTTCTATATACATTCCTACTGTACCTTTCTGCCTACCATTCATACTGTACCTTTCTACCTACCTTCCTTCATACCTAACATCCTACTGTACCTTTCTACCTACCTTCCTTCATACAAACCATCCTACTGTACCTTAATTCCTAACTACCTTCCTACTTTACCTTTCTTCCTACCTACCTTCCTACTGTACCTTCTTCCTAACTACCTTCTAATGTACCTTCTACATACCTTCCTTCCTACTGTACCTTTCTACCTACCTCCCTTATACCTACCATCCTACTGGTACCGTTCTACCTACCTTCCTCATTACATACATCCTACTGTACCTTAATTCCTAACTACCTTCCTATTTACCTTTCTTTCTCCTACCTACTTACCTTCCTACTGTACCTCTCTACCTACCTACCCTCCTACTCTACCCTATTCCAAACACCTTCCTACTGTACCTTCTTCCTACCTACCTTCATATTCTATCTTTCTTCCTACCTAACTTCCTACTGTACCTTTCTACTACCTACTTTCCTACTGTACCTTTCTTCCTACCTGCATTCCTACTGACTTTTTCCTACCTACCTCCCTACTGTACCTTTCAACCTACCTACCTTCCTACTGTACCTTTCTACTCCTACCATCCTACTGTACCTTTCTACATACTAACTACCTACTTATTGTACCTTTCTTCCTACCTACCTTCCTACTTAACCTTTCTTCCTAACTACCTTCCTAATGGTAAATTTATTCCTACCTAGATTCCTACTGTACTTTTTTACCTACCTACCTTCGAAGTGTATCTTTCTTCCTACCTTGTACCTAACACCTTATCTACTAGCTTTCTACTTACCTTCCTACTGTACTTTCTTCCTACCTACCTTTCTTCTGTACATTTCTCCTACCTACCTACTACCTACCTACTTACCTTTCTTCCTACCTACCTTCTTACTGTACATTTCGCTTACCTACCTTCCTACTGTACCTTTCTACCTACCTACCTTCCTACTATACCTTCTTCCTACCTACCTTCCTATTGTACCTTTCTCTACCTACTTCCTACTGGACCTTGCTACCAACCAACCTTCCTACTGTACCTATCTTCCACTTACCTTCCTATTGTACTTTTTCTCTACCTACCTTCCTACTGTACTTTCTCCTTCCTACCTTCCTACTGTAACTTTCTACCTACCTACCTTCCTACTGTACCTTTCTTCCTACCTACCTTCCTACTGAACCTTTCTTCCTACCTACCTTCCTACTGTATCTTTCTACCAACCTACCTTCCTACTGTACCTTTCTTCCTACCTACCTTCCTACTGTACCTTTCATCCTACCTACTTACTATGTACTTTTTACATACCTACCTTCCTACTGTACCGTTCTTCCTACCTACGTCATACTATACCTTTCTTCCTACCTACCATCCTACTGTACCTTTCTACTTACCTTCCTACTGTACCTTTCTACCTAACTACCTTCCTACTGTACCTTTCTTCCTAACTACCTTCCTACTGTACCTTTCTTCCTATCTACCTTCCTACTGTACCTTTCCTTTTAATGACTTTCCTACTGTACCTTCCAACTATACATTCCTACCTACCATACTACTGTACCTTCATACCTACCTTCTGACTGTCATTTCTACCTAACTGCCTTCCTACTGTCCCTTTATTCCTAACTACCTCACTGTACCTCTAACTATCCTTCCTACTGTAACCATTTTCCTACCTACCTTCCATACTGTACCTTCCTACCACCTTCCTTCCTCTGTACCTTTCTACAACCTACCTTCCTACTGTACTTTTCTTCCTACCTACCTTCCTACTGTACCTTTCGTCCTACCTACTTAGTACTGTACCTTTTTACATACCTACCTCTACTGTACCGTTCTTCCTACCTACCTTCCTACTGTACCTTTATTCCTACCTACTTTACTACTGTATCTTTCTCCTACCTACATCCCTACTGTACTTTTCTTCCTACCTACTTTACCACTGTACCTTTTACATCCTACCTTCCTACTGTACCTTTCTTCCTACCCTACCTTCATACTTACCTTTCTTCCTACCTACCGATCCTACTGTACCCTTTCTACTTACCTTCCTACTGTACCTTTCTTCTCTACTACCTCCTACTGTACCTTTTTTCCTATCTACCTTCCTACTGTACCTTTCTTTTCAATAACTTTCTTACTGTACCTTCCAACTATACCTTCCTCCTACCATACACTGTACCTTCATACCTACCTTCCTACTGTCATTTCTACTAACTACCTTCCTACTGTCCCTTTATCCTAACTACCTTTCTACTGTACCTCCAACTATACCTCCTATCTACTCTATCCTTCATACTGTACCTCTAACTATACCTTCCTACTGTACGATTTTCCTACCTACCTTCCTACTGTACTTTCTCCTACTTTCTACTGTACCTCTCTCTCCACTACCTTCCTACTGTACCTTTCTTACTACCTACCCTTCCTACTGTACCTTTCCTCCTACCTACCTTCCTACTGTACCTTTCTACCTACCTACCTTCCTACTGATCTTGCTACCAACCAACCTTCTACTGTACCTTTATTCCTACCTACCTTCCTACTGTACCTTTCTCCTACCTACCTTCCTACTGTACCTTTCTATCTACCTACCTTCCTACTGTAGCTTTCTTAACCAACCTTCCTACCATACTTTCTTCCTACCTACCTTCCTACTGTACCTTTCTACCAACCTTCCTTCCTACTGTACCTTTCTACTACCTACTTTTACTACTGTACCTTTCTTCTACCTACCTCCCTACTGTAATTTTCTTCCTACCTATTTACACTGTCCTTTTACATATCTATCACCTTCCTACGTACCTTTCTTCTACCTACCTTCATACTGTACTCTTTCTTCCTACCTACCATCCTACTGAACCTTTCTTTCTACTTACCTTACTACTTACCTTTCTATCTAACTACCTTCCTACTGTACCTTTATACCTAACTACCTTCCTACGTCCTTTCATCCTAACTACTTCCTACAGTACCTTTCATCTAACTACCTTCCTACTGTCCTGTCTCCTACTACAAGTCATTCCTACTATAACTTTCTTCCTAACTACCTTCCTTCTGTACCTTTTACCTAACTACCTTCCTTCTTACCTTTTTACCTAACTACCTACCTTCCTACTGTACCTTCTTCTAACTAACTTTCCTACTGACCTTCTTCCTACTACCTTCCTACTGTATCTTTCTACCTAACTACTTTCCAACTGTACCTTTCTTCCTAACTACCTTCCTACTGTACCTTTTGTCCTACCTACCTTCCTACTGTACCATTCTTCCCAACTACCTCCTACTGTACCTTTCTTCCTCCTTCCTACTGTACCTTTCTTCCTAACTACCTTCCTACTGTACCTTTCTTCCTACCTACCTTCGTACTGTACCTTTCTTCTTAACTACCTTCCTACTGTGCATAACAACTAAACCTTCCTACCTACTTTCCTACTCTACCTTTCTACCTAACTACTTTTCTACTGTATCTTTCTTCCTACCTACCTTCCTACTGTACCTTTCTACCTACTACCATCCTTCGTACCTTTCTTCCTAAATACATTCCTACTATACCTTCCTACTGTACCTTCCAACTATACCTTCCTATGTCCTTCCTACGTCCTTTCTCTTCTTAACTAGCTTCCTACTGTACCTTTCTTCATAACTACCTTCCTACGGTACCTTCTTTATAACTAACACCTTCCTACTGTACCTTTCCTCCTAACTACCTGGTGCTAGGTTCGGCATTTGGTGATCGTGTAGACAGATTATTGGGTGGGGCCGGGTGACCCCGTCTTGGTTCCATGTGTGCCAATGACAAAGTTAAGGTGGAGGTGAGGTCCTTAAAACATGATTTCCGAGAACTAGGGGCCAAGATAAAGCAGGCCCCAGGGTATGTTTTTCAGAAATACTACCGCAGCCACGTGCTAAGCCAGGAGACAGCGGGAGCTTAGGAGCATTTATGCGTGGCTAAGAGAGTGGTGTAAGGAAGAAGGGTTGGGTATTTTTGAGAACTGGGCAGACTTTGCTGTCGGCTACAGGCTCTTAGTAGGGATGGGGTTGCACCTCACTGATGGTGGTGGAGCTGTTTTAGGGGAGAAGATGGCTAGAGTGTTGGAGGAGATTTTAAACTAGTTTGGGGGGGAGGGTATTAGCATCTCACTGGGATAGATTGTCCAGGAGGAAAGCAGGGTGTAGATAGGCCAGTGGTGGGTGGAAAGGGGGGTGCAGCTAGCATAGGGGATAGGGAGATGTGTATCAAAGTGTACGAATAAATTACAGGATCTATAATCTAAATGTATGTTTGCAATGCGAGAAGCCTGGCTGACAAAATGGGTGAATTGGAAATGATGGCATTGAATAAAAAGTATGATGTAATAGGTATAGCAGAAACGTTTTTGAACAGTTCTCACGACTGGGCTGTAAATATAGAAGGATATGGCCTTGTTTAGGCAGAACAGAAAAAAAAGAAAGGGGGAGGAGTATGTGTATATGTTAAAAGAGAATTGAAGCCAAATTTAAAAGAAGAGATAGCTGGTGATATGGATGATAAAGTGGGGCAATATGGTGGAATTAGGCAACAGGAAAGGGGGTGTCATTGTTGGTGTCTGCTATAAGCCGCCAAATGCTAGCAGAGAGGAGGTGAGTCACACTTCATATGCAGTTGGCAAGGGCTGCAAGTTTGGGAGTGTACTCATTATGGGGGACTTAATTACCCTGAAATTGATTGGTGGAGTGGAACTGCCATCACAGAAAAAGGCGATGAGTTCCTGAATTTGCTGCAGGATAATTTTTCTCCCTCACGCGTGGTTGAGGTTCCTACTAGAAAAGGAGCTCTGTTGGATCTGGTAATATCTAACATGTGGAGTGCATTATAGATATAAAGGTAACTGGAGGCTTAGGAATAGTGACCATGAAATAGTGGCATTTGGACTTTGTTATCGAAAGGAAAAGTGCGCTGGTTCAAAGACATTTAATTTCAGGAAAGCAAATTTTCCCAGGTTAAAGCAGCTCTTCAGAATGTCAACTGGATAATGTATTATCAGGTAAGGTCCTGAACAGAAGTGGACTGTGTTCAAGGGGATTTTAAGCCAGTTCACATCTAAATTTATACCCTTGGGAAATAAATGTAAAAAAATTAAATCCGCGCCCATGTGGCTGAATTCTGATGTAAAGAGCAAATGGTAAGGAAGAAAAAGCATTTAAAACCTTTAAGGCAGAGGGAACGGAAAGGCCTTTAGGGAGTAATAAAAGCGTAACAAGGAGTGTAAGAAAGCAATCAAACTAGCTAAAATTAATAATGAAGTTAGGATAGCTGAAGAAAGCATCACTAAGCCTAAACATTTTTTTAAGTATATTAATAGTAAGAGATAGGACTGAGAATGTGGCACCATTAATTAATGGGGATAAGTTAGTTACGGAGGATGGCGATAAAGCAAATGTCTTGATAATTTTTTTCCCTCTGTATACACTATAGAAGATCCAAGTACAGATATCATAGAGTAATAGTAGCAATAAAGGTATACAAGATTCAAGTTCACTTTGGTTAACCGAGGATATGGTACAGAAAGAACTAAATAAGGTAATATTAGTAAATCTCCTGGACCGGATAAAAATACATCCTAGGGTACTTAGGGAGCAAGTTCAGTTTTATCTAGGCCATTGTTTCTTATTTTTTGCTGATTCCCTCATGTCCGTTGGTGTGCCTCTGGATTGGAAAAAGGCTGATGTTATTCCAATATTCAAAAAGGTAGTCGTTCACAGCCGGGTAATTACAGGCCTGTAAGTTTAACTTCAGTGGTGGGGAAGATCCTGGAAAGTTTAATAAGGGATCATGTTCTAGAGTATGTTTCAAGGACTGACATTATAAGTAGTAACCAGCAGTGGATTTAGGAGGAATAGATCTTGTCAACACTAACTTGCTTGGCTTTTATGAGGAAAGTAAGTAGAAATTTAGACTCTGGTATAGCAGTAGATGTAGTTTATTGGATTTGCAAGGCTTTGATACAGTCCCCCATAGGCGACTATAAATAAGCTAAGGTCTGTTGGTCTGGGAGTCACTTTGTACATGGATAGAAAATGGTTAAAGAATAGGATGCAGAGAGTAGTTGTTAATGGGCTTCATCATTATGGACTAAAGTGCTAAGGTGGTGCCACAGGGTTCTGTGTTGGGGCCGCGTTCTACTTTAATCTATTTATTAATGATTTGGGAAGTGGGTATTGTCAGCAAGGTTTCTGTGTTGCTGACGACACAAAACTTGTCGACCATTAAAACTTCAGAGGATGTGCAATCATTGCAAGGGGATCTAGATGTTATCACATTGGGCTGCTAAGTGGCAGGATGAAATTCAATGTTGATAAATGTAAGGTGATGCATTTTGACTTAAAATACTTGTGCTACTTATACTATAAATGGCTCTGTGTTAAGTGAATCCCTGTTGGAAAGGGATCTTGAGTTTTGGTGGATAACAAACTTAAGGTAGCAAGCATGCCAGGCGGCAACAGCTGAGAGCCAGCATGGTATTGTCTGTATAAACGAGGTATGGATTCAAGGGAGGAAAAGTATTTCCCTCTTACAAAGAATTGGTAAGCCTTTGGAATATGCAGTGCAATTTTGGAATCCTGTGTCAAAAAGGACATCTTTGAAATGAAAGGGTTCAGAGAAGGGCAACTAAATTAATAAGGGGATTGGTGGAGCTTGAATATGAAGAGAGACTGGAAAAGTTACAATTATGTACGCTGGAGAAAAGGCGCATTACGGTGGATATGATTACTGTGTTATAAATACATTAACGGGCCATACAATAAACTTCTGGGGCATTGTTCAACGAAGAGAACGTCAAAGGAACACGGGACATGTCCTTAAGACGGAAGAAATAAAGGTTTAGGCTTCAAGCTCGGAAAGGGGTTTTTCACTTGAGAACGGTAAGGCTATGGAACTGTCTTCCAGTGGACGTTGTAATGGCAGGTTCATTGGTCAAGTTCAAAAAAAGTGGATGAGTTCTCGGCAAACAAGGAATGTTGCAAGTTACTGGTATTGATACATAAAGTAGAGTGATCCAGGGAATTTCCGATTGTCACTTGGATCAGGAAGGAATTTTTTCCCCCTTCATAAATTGGTGGGGGTTTTTTGCCCTTCCTGGATCAAACAGTTAGGCAGAAATGAGATATTGCTAGATGGTTGGACTGGATGGACTATGTCTTTATTCAACCTCAATATACTATACTTCCTCTCCTTTACCTATACCTCATGTACCTTCTACTTACCTTCATTGTACTTTATACCTAACTTCACCTTCCTACTGTACTTCTACTTTCTTACAGACTCCTATGATCTTATTACTTCTACTATACCTTCCTTACTGTACCTCGTTCTACGCCTTACCTACCTTCTACTGACTTTTGTTACCAACCAACTTCTACTGTACCTTTCTCCTACCTACCTTCTCTACTGTACCTTTCCTACCAACCTTCCTTCCTACTGTACCTTTCTACCACGTACTTCCTACTGTACCTTTCTCTTCTACCTTCCTATACCTTTCCTACTGTACCTTTATTCCTACCTACCTTCCTACTGTACCTTTCTTCCTACCTACCTCCTACTGTACTTTCTATCTACCTACATTCCTACGGTAGCTTTCTACTAACCAACTTCCTCCTACCTTTCTTCTCTTCCTACCTACCTCTACTGACCTTTTCTACAACCTTCCTTCTACTATACCTTTCTACCTACCTACGTTACTACTGTACCTTTCTTCCTACCTACCTCCCTACTGTACTT